>CAHIKZ030005290.1:147500-232500 GCA_903632075.3 Acanthosepion pharaonis | reverse complement strand
AAGTACTTTCGACTCTGCATCCAATCATCTTCACGCATCGAAATTATTTTGTTTTTGGTAAAATTCAGGTAGCATCCGAGACGAAAAAATATAATGCGAATCGAAATATGTTTTTTCTGAAATGTTTTATTGATAACGGATACAAAGTTTTGGAGTGTGCCGTCGCAACGCTAAGGTTGTTTTTTTTTGTTTTTTTTTTAAATTTTAGAGACTTATGGTTTTTTATACTAATATTTTTTTATAAGTTGATGCCATATGGATGCTATCTGAATTTTATTTACCCATAGCTGGAGGGGAAAAAGAATACATACATTTTTCCGGGGGGTATTAAGCACGTAAATGAATGTAAAGGATTCGACTGAATTGCGAACTCGGCTCTCCGATTTCTCAATCCAAGCCGCTAACCATTACTCCACCGAGTAATATATATGAGAGCAAATGTCGGATATTTATCGAATATTGAATATGAATAGGTTTGATTGAAGGTTTGCTGAGCTTTCTACTGTTTCGATCGTGACTCACATTCACTTGTCGAATCGTGGATCAAAAAGGACAAAAAGTGGTCCTTGAAGAAATGTATTCGTCTTTCAAACGGCGATTGGTAATTATGAGCGAGGCAACGACAGAAAGGAATGCGGCAGGTCACGTGATCCACCAATATTATTGCCAGCCAAGCTACTCTCTTCTTTTCTCACTTGTTTTTTTTTTTCTTTCTTCTTCTTTTCTTTCCTCTTACGCAGTCTCTCACACTCTCCGTCTTATCTCGCCAATGCGAAACGTTCCCTGAAATGTGGGACGCCATTGTCGACAGGTGACCTGCACGGGACATGGTTTGACATATTCTCCGTGCACGCATGAAAATGCACACATTTCAATCATCACTTGTAGGCAAGGTTCATCTGCAACTTCAGCGAATTGGCAGCCATCAAAATCTAGATGTGCTTCTACACCTGGTAGTTGAAATACGTGTGACAAAATGGTAGCGCGTATTTTACTCCATTACCAACCAAAGAATAGGATACTAACCCAATTGATTAGTACACTCAACCCACCGGATCTTTGTTATTTGTCGTAATTATTCTTTCAGTCATCTTTTATTCCCAACGTGAAATATTTTAGTACTTTACGTAAGATATTTCTGAAATGTATCATATTTTTTCATGGCCATTAGAGATCTCACTACATGGTTTAATTTATTTTGGAAGAATGTTATAGTAACCTAAAAATGGAATCAAACCGACTGCAGAGGATAATTTTTTTTTACAATCATTTTTACCCTGTACAAGAACCAAAATCCTCTCGAGAAAGAGGGTTTCAAAGTAAGCGACACAGTTTATGTGGATATGTGGGGAAGATAACATTGGACCTTGAACATGAACAGGTTAAGATTGTTTTGATCAGAGACGCATCCTCTTGTGAATCGGTTCCACAAATCAGCGGTTCGTGTGAAGAAGCTGTTGACATACATCTCAGCAAAGGAATATGAACGGAATGAGAGCGGTTCACTGCAATGCGTGTCGCATGATGGGTCCTAGCCATGGAGCTAAGATATATAATCTGAATATTTTCGATGGCAATAGAGATAGACCAGTGAGAGACTTGCGACGTTTTGCCTATGAGAAAAGAATTGAATAGTGTTTTTTTTTGTTTTTTTTACAATGATGTTCACACTGTACAAGGCCTAAGAACCACTCGAGATAGAAGGTTACAGAGTAAGATGCAACGTTTATGGAGATATGTATATATGTAACAGTTGACTCTAAGCTTGAACAGGTTAAGCTTGTAGTAATCGGGGTTGTATGCTTTCGGAAGTCGGTTACCCAAAGCTGTAGTTCATGTGTTAACGCTGTTCGAGTGGAACTTACATCTGACCAATACGAAGGGAATGAGAGTTGTTCGCTACATGATTTTATTCTTTTGTGACATCGGGGGATTGTTTTTACGGCCAAATTACGAGCAGTCCCGCAACATTTTATCTTATTGTATCGAATCTAGACACTGATTGAGGAATCGGAGAGCCGAGTTCGAATTACAGTCGAATCCATTAAATTCACTTACGTGCTAACACCCTTGGGTAAGGTGTGAATACTCTTTCTTCTCCCTCCAGCTATGGGTAAATAGCAGGACAGACTGGGTTCTATAGCCTTGGATGGCAACTGGTCTAGCAGAAGAAAAACTCTGAATTCAAACCTGCTCTTATATGAGGGTGAATGGAGTCTCTCTGAGCCTTGGTTGGCAATCCATTTAGTGATGGTGTCACGATAAAAACACCCTTGATAGCCCTAGCGAAGCATCAAGAATTCAGCTATTTGGCAAGATTATGAACTACACCAATCAAAGTATTAGTGAGTTCAATCTCAGCTGAGGCCGCAAGATGATGATCATTTTCGCTTTATATGATGCAAATTTCTTTTTTTTTATTTCTTGCAATAAACCAACTCTGAAGAGATAAATGTGCCACTTTATATCTAGTTGGTATTTTGTTCATTTTACAAGTGAATAAAATAGCTTCGGGCAGAAGATGTAAAAATACGCCCGACGTACTCTGGGAATCTGCGGCGAATACGCCATTGTATCTAACAGGAACCCAGCCACAAGTTTCATACAGCGTGTTTACTTTCTTTCTTTCTTTTTTTTTCTTTTTTTTTTGTATTAAATTTGGTGAGCAGGATAAGGTTTGCGTGGCATGGCGGGTTCTAGCCGTGAAGATTAGAACTGGTGGAATTAAGGAAAGTAATACGCCTGAACACTTTCGATACAAATAGCTTTCAAAGTTTCATCTCTGAAAAGGAAGTGGAAAATAATTAATCACCCACAAGGACGTGCCGATGCCTTTATACTCTATCGAGCCTGGAGAGTGAAGATTCTGTAGCTCATCTCCATCTATTTTTCTGACAAGGAAAAGTGATAAAATTTTTATTTTTCCATTGTCGAGAAGGTAAAAAGGAAGATACTGGAATTAATCTGATTTAGGTTACGGGGCGGGTGGAAATTCCAGGTTGGCCAAATAACCTCAGAGACAGAATTCTAAAAAGATAAACATTGACTGTGTCGCAAAGTGTCCATTTGAACCACACAGGGTTACCAAAACAAAAGACCAAGCCATTGGTTATCTACGGAAAATTCGTTTGGAAAAAGGCATCTGTTTTGTGTCGAAGACTGGCTGTGGTGGCGAAATTATTTAATCGGAAATAGATAACACCAGAATGCGAAACGTCTAATTGACCACCCACTTGATAATTGGCGAAAATCTCGTTGACGACTTCCATATGAAATTCGGCTGTGTTGGTGAAATAGTTTTATCGGATCAGTGGTTGGCGGCAGGAGTGTAGGTACGTCTGGTTGACCACCCACTTGTTAATTTGCGAAAATCCCATTGACGAATTTCAGGTAATTCGGTTAAAAGATAAAAAGTCTAGGGTGTGAGGTCTCCTCGAAGAGAAGAAAGAAAAGGAAAAGTGAAAAAAGAAAAAAAGATAAGATTTTTTAAGCCGAGGCTGGTCTGGCCACACCCACGCCGCTGAGCGCCCATTAGCTGAATGATAGCAGGAGTATTGGGCGGAGGTAATCATGTGAAGCAGGAGGGGAGGCCTGCTGGCACCCATAGACGGGATAGGTGTGAGATGCCACTGTGAGAGAGAGGGAAAACTGTTGACACCCTCTGAGGGCATGGTGAGATACCAATACGAGAACAGAAGAAGGTGGAAGGACGAGAAGACTTCCAAAAATGGAAAATAATAAAATTTTCCTGACCGAAAAAAAGAAGTGGATTGTGGGTTTGGAATTATCAAGGAACCTCAAACCGCGACAAGCCCACCCCGGTTTTGGTCGGCATCCATATAAGCAAAGTCGCAGCGAGCGAAAATCAGATCAGGTTCAGTTCCAGTTGAGAAGTTAGTCGCAGTGAGTTGATAGCTCTGAAGACCCGCCTCGCAGAAGCTAAGATTCACGCAAATCCCGACTCATCTTCTAACCAAGAACAATTTATTTTTGAAGAACGACTTAGACTCACACCACCAAAACATGCTTTACGAGTTTCGCCTGATGACACACTAAGAACCAGTTTCTTAAGAGAACAAACAACTTAAGATGTTAAGACTCACCTAACAAACACAAAGTGTCACGAATCCATATAGCGGGTTGTGAAGAAGACCCAGTTCTGTACTCAACAACCAGATATAAAGTATTGTTATCCTTTTTTTTAACACAATTGAACTTTTCGAGTTATTATTTTCTTTTCTTTTACACATACTTATTGGAACTCAGCTTGCATTACGGCCCGGCGACTGATTGATTTGGTCTGCCTAAGATCAAACCACAACGTGGGTAGGTTAGACTAGAAATCAAAGAAGTTACTTCGGTAACCAGACGTTGGAGGCGAGCTGGGAACGACGAGGCTGATACCAAATCTAACCAGATTCCCATCCGAATCACCAAAAGGTTAGAACGTCACATTTGGTGCCGCGACCAATACCAAGCCAGTTGGTCGTCACAAGACAGGATAGCACGACTGAGGCAGACAGGCGGACGTCACAGTTGGCGCAGAGACACCGGGGGGACATCACAAAATCATGGAATAAGCAAATAAAAGGTTGTAAAGAAAATTAAGACAAAAATAACACTTATACTGATAATCAATGAAATGTCTTTGACATTAAAAGAAACGAAGACTTGGAACAATTTGCCACGCACAAGACAGACTGAAGGCAAGAGCGATAGAAAGAAAAGAGTGTGACCTACCTAATAAGTTTGTTTATTTTATGCATGGAATGTTAATAAGAGGCGTAGCAGAACAAGCATTGCTAACAGTTACAAGAAAGTTGTGGCGAGGGACAGCGCACAGAGAATAACCTATGGCGTAATATCTACGGAATATCGCATTCTCTATCCAGTAACAATCATTGTGTTGATAACATTTATCTCGATCTACGGATTGTCTTGAATCACTCACAAATTCCCTGCTAAGAATAAGAAGACCTAATACAAATAAAATTCCCGTGAAGTATCCAAAGAGTAGCTTCAATTGAATCAAAATATAAAGGCTATCTTGAAATACTAACTGGTTCACTGCTAGAGGAGAATTTGCAAATGGCTGCCTAAAGGCTTCAAAGATATGAGGACGAAGTTTTTATTGTGGTTGCCGCTTTTTTTAAAATTTCCGGATCTTCTTTATTTGATGTTGTACAAATGATATTTCAGTAAGAAAGTAGAAATAGAAGTATAAATATAAGTATAACATTATATAAGTATTATTATATAATTATTATGCAATGGATGCTATATAATATTTATAATATTATTATTATCATAAATATATTATTATAACATCGTATTATTACATAATAGGCATTATTACTTAATAAGTATCATTATATAATAATTATAATATACTTATTAAAATATTATATTATTATTATTAAGTGAAACATATATGTATTATATATTGATATAATGAAATATGCATACACCTGTGTTCCCCCTTACTGGAATGTGATTGGCTGGTGTCCGTCATAAATACCGACGGACGTGTAGGAGAGTCAAGAGAGCCTTAGTCTGAGAGCTAAGTCTATAACGATGCCCATTGGACTACGCCATTGATCTACACTTCTTACCTGCGACTACGACGTGTGCCAGTCGATTACTGCTACCATATTCTACTTGGTTATAGTAGCCAAAACTACTTAGCTACTCCGTTCAAATATATCCCATTCCGGGACATATCATATATCTATATTTATATCATTATCATATATCTATATTTATATTATTATTATTATTATTATTATTATTATTATTATTATAATATAACATTATATAATTATTATTATATAAATATTGTTATATAATATAACTATTAATATTTAATTATATTATCATTATTATTATAAGTATAATATTATATAAGTATAAACGTTTTAACATTGGTACAACGAGAATTCTCTTCCAAGTTAAAAAAATCATTTTTTCAGTACAGCATAATGACTGGTCGATAATATCCGATTCAACTTTATTATAAACTGGCGGGGATCTCTGAATAACAGTTTATTATTGATAATTCATTGATTTTTTTCAGACATCTTATGGAAAATATTTTTTCGATCTTTAAAAAATAAACTTCATTACTTTTAATTTTTTTTTTTTTTTGATGGGTGGGGGTTGTTACAAAATAACTAAATTTAGAAAAATTACCCAAGCTCATATTTTTATTAAAAAATCACTTTATTTTTCGATTTAAATACTAACATATATACTCTGTTAATGTTGTTTTTAAACAAGACAAACTTAGAGAAAATTTAATTAACTTTTTAAAAAATTATTATTAATAAAAAAGTAATAAGCTTAATATATATTTAAACATAATTTAATCATTTTTTCAAGCAAAAACTATCGCGAGCCTTACTTCTTTGAAAATTATTTCCTATTTATTTTGGAGGGGAAATTAGATTTTTTTAAGTAAATAAGTTTTGCTTTTAAACATTAATTACTAAGTATTTTGAAAGAGAGTATAAGCAAGATACATTGAGAATTTAGTTTGGAAAAGCGATTATATTTACATTTCAAGTAATATTTGTATTTGAAAAGAAAAGACTAGTTAAATAAAATTTATGAGAGACAGACATTACTTACGGTCAATATTAGCAGTGTTGAATATTTGTTTTACGAATTAAAACATTTTCGAAAAAAATAAGACTCGCTATATTTTTTTGTTTTAATATAACTTCATCGAAAATTATTTAATTTTTTTTATGCTAGCTAAAACCAATTTGTATTTTAAAGATTGAATAAAAAATATTTCCCATAAAATGGCGGAAAAATATTAATATCTATCGCACACACACATACGCACCCAATTGCCCTTTAGGTTGATACGAAGTCTGTATATTTGTTTTGTAGCCAGAAACACACAGACACACGAATATTTGTCAAATGTTTTTAATATTCTTCTTTTAAATTTACTTTGTTCTTTTAATATTCATCTTCTTAAAGTTACGCTTTTATTTACTATAGATATGAAAATAATTTCAAGAGAATAGAAATTTTCAAAATACATATATGTATAGCATTTTTGAAAGTATCAACAGAATAAAAAACGTATAGACGAACGGGAATCCTAATCAGGAATAAGAATTCTTACCGTTCGTTTTTACTTTTAAATTCTTAGAATTTCGAATGCATTCTAATACATTTTATTTTAAAATATCTTCGTATAATATCTTCGTAAATACAAATCATACGATGATATTTTTTACAAAATGCTGGCTTGAGTTATAATGAGTCTGTATATATATTTACTTTACATGACTTACTGTAGTTTTTTTTTTAGTTTTAGACCGACACACACAAACACATATACAAGCAACTGCCCTTTATATATCTTTAAATATAATATTACTATTATAGTATTGCAATATTCTTATTATAAGTATAACTTTATATAAGTATTATTAAATAATATGAATATTATTATAATATTCACTGGTCAACACCGAATTTATAGTCTAAATTTTGTTAGCTGATTTAGGATTTTGATGTGCTGAATCCAAAAATAACATTGGCTTTGCTCAGTTAGGTCAAATTTTTGTGTTATGGTCACATGCTACTTTTTTTTACAAAGAAGAATCAGAAGAATAAGAAGAAAAAGAAGTTGTTTTTGGCGATGTTCCCAAAAGAACTAAATAATCTAGTTCACGATCTCAGTTTCCCAAAGACTTCTACAGAACCAAAGGAAATAAAACACCTCTCTGACACTGACACTGATAATATATATATATATATATATATATATATATATATATATATATATATATATATATATATATATTATATAAAGTATGAAGAATTTGGTAAACCAATTGGCAAATCCAAGGAGGATGAAATCCAGAGAGCTCAATGTGAAGAACAGAGCTAATATTTTTCCTCTCATTTCATTGTTGGACGTGTTACCTGATGATCCGAAATCCTTTAAAAGGATTTTGGTGAAATAAATTATTGTCATGGTACCTTGAAGTGTCTGTTTTCATTATATATATATATATATATATATATATATATATATATATATATATATATATATATATGTGTGTGTGTGTGTGTGTGTGTGTGTGTGTGTGTGTGTGTGTGTTTGTGTGTGTGTGTGCATGTTTTATTAAATAATATAGACAAGTTTTGTCTATTTATTTTAAGTAAGTTCCTTTCATATTGTCATAGACACACACGTCCTACATACACCTACACACGAGTTTATTTACTTACACACTCTTGTGTGTATATACGTGTGTTTGTGTCATTATATTGTTTTGAAATTAGCATATATTTATATAAAATAGATGGTTATTGTGACTGCACGAGACGGGAAACGGCCTCTCATCATGCAGTGTTGGTCTCTATGTCCACACGCATACAACCTCTCTCTCTCTCTTTTTTATATATATATATGCATGTGTGTAAACATGCATGTGTGCCTTAAAGTCAAAGACCAGATGATATGCTTTTTTTTTTATCTCTACGCGTTTCGTTCTTTCACTTGATAAGTTTGCTCTCGGTAAGAATTTCTTTATCATTGTAATTTTTTTATCTTGTTTAATTTATATTGTTTTTACAGATACATTTATTCATATTTGAATATTTACACACATATACGTATGTGTGTGTGTGTGTGTGTGTGTGTGTGTGTGTGTGTGATACCCCTGAAGAATCCACTGTAGAGTAATAGCCCACAACAAAAGCATTCTGTTGTGGTTTCTTTAATAAGTTTTTTTTTTTTTTTTTTTTTTTTTATGGCATCGAATTGTTAGCTCCATGCCGAAACGGATTATAATTTCAAGTTGTCCCCTAGATAAATATCCCATTATATTTTATTATCAACACATTTCTTGCAGTGAGAACGTATAGATTTATGCCTTTCCAATGATAATTGTGTGAAAGTGAGATATACTTCAGGCGAATATTTTACGGACACCGTCTTGCTTTGAAAGAATCACCTAAAAATTGATGGTTACGTGTCCTTTTCAAAACTAATTTACAACCTCAATTTGGGCCAAAGAGGTATTATCGTCTTGAAAGATTTCATTACATATTCAATAATAATACGAGTACAAATGTCACTTCTACGTGAAGTAGTTAGGGGTTCCAAAATGAACGAAAGAAAAAGGAGAAAACTGAAAAGAAGCCTTGACATCTCAATCTATAAAAGGCAGGATGTGTGAGTGTGTGTGTGTGTAACGAATGCACGGCTTCAATTTTCGACGGATTTGCACCAAAATTTACATGCACATGCTCCAAGTTAGCGGGAAGCCCAAGACCGACTTGCATTTCCCAACTCCCATCGATAGTGGAAATAATCGATCTTTTCATGCTTCTACGGCAGTTTTCATGTAGTTTGCGGCCATTTTCTACTGGCCAGAGTGAGAGCCAATAGCTGGCTACAACGAATAGGCATGAAGATTCTATTGGCCAGCGTGAGAGCCAACAGCTGACTGGCACGAATGTTAACTAGCATGTTAAAAAATCGATAGTTGTACTCCTCACAAGTGGGAAAAATTTAAATCTGCATGATACTTTACTCCAGTTGGCTCATTCGCTTGCTTAAACTCAACGTTGATTCTCATTCCGTAGAACTGCGTTGGGTGTGAAAAAGTATTTGTTGTTAACATTCTTTTTTCATTTGGTTTTTCCAGTTATGAGTCCTTTTTTAAAGCTGATCGTTTTGTGTTCATTTTGTTTAGTTCTTTTTTCGTAACAGATTTAATGTTTAGTATAGAGGTTAGAAAAAATTCGCAGTGTAAGATAGGCAAGAAGTAAGGCATGTAGCAAAATTAGCAGGGCAAAGGGCACTCCTTTAAAGGCAAGGAAGGGCAAAAATATTTTAAGTCAAGTGATAGCGATTGCTGTATGAGTCGTACGATTTTTGAATCAAGCACGGTCAACGCCGGACAATGCTGCTACTAAAGTATAAGACTGACATACCAAAATTTAAAGAGAAGCTGAAACAAAAATTCACACGAGAGCGCTGAGAAGCGGGAGTTATGAAAAAAGAAACAAGTACTTATAGCAAAACAAGATCTTCAAAGATGCCAAGAAACTATATTGATAAATAAGAAAAAAATAAAATAGAGATAAGTAACCCACCAGGAAGTCGAAAATGGCTGGTGTAAGATGTTAGAAAATGCACAATGAAAGAGCTATATGGATTAAATAACAACATGATGAGTACACACATACAGTTTGACAAAAAATGGGCAGATAACAATATTACTGAAACTACCGCTGCCATCTGCAAAAACAAAAACTGGAAAACTCCAGAAATAGACGGAATAGCCAATTTCTGGATAAAATCCTTTCTAGCACCCACCAGGACCTCGCACAGGTACACAATGTTATAAACATAAGCCAAAAACATGTCCAAAATGGATCACTGGTGAGTATCATACCGACGCACAAAAATAGAAGAGAAGCACAACCCGAAAAACTATAGGTCCATCACCTGCCTACCAGCAATGTACAAGATCCTCCCTTCCATTATAAACGAGAGAGCATACAACTTCCTTGAGAAAAACAATTTACTCCCAGCAGAAGGTATGGAAAAGAGGAAGTTACCGGAACAAAGACCAACTAATTATCAATAAAACAATGTTTGGAGAGATGAAAACAAGGAAAAGAAACTTATCGATAGCATGGATCAACTACATGCCCTAAAATCGTCAAATACATAACGGAGAGCATAAAAAACTGGAAGACTACACTAAATTTAAACCATACAATCGTCATTAACATTTAGACCAATCATCATCAAAAGCGGGATCTTCTAAGGAGAGTTATTGTCACCACTTCTTTTTTGCCTTGTATTAGCGTCACTCACCTGCTTACTGATTAACAGTAGCTACGGATACAAGTCAAAGAATGGCAAACTGAATAACATATTCTATACTGATTATCTTAAAACGTTTGCTCAACCTTGAGAAAAACCTACTTACGGTTGTCGAAACAACCTTGAAAGGCGGTAAACTAACGAAAACTAGAGACTTAGACCTTGATATCAACAAGAAGATTACGGAAATAGACCAAGATGTTACATACAAATACCTAGGAATTAATGAAGAAGACGTAACATTCAATTATGAAGAAAAAGATCCGAAAAGAATATTATAGGAGATTGCGTTTGATACGAAAAACAGAATTTTATAGGGGAAATAAAATGAAGACTATCAATATCTTAGCTGTAACCTGTAGTAAAATACAGCTTCAACATTATTAAATGGAAGTTGAATGACATTAAAATATTGGACGCCAAGACCAGAAACATTCTTACCCAAATGAGAGTGCACCAACCGAAATCAGATGTTGAGATGCTGTATGTACCAAGAGCTTTTGGAGGCCGAGGTCTAATCCAACTTGGGCTAACTCTAAAAACTACAACAATCACATTGTAAGCATAACTCACAAATACCAATGACCCTCTCCTTCAAATAGGGAAAAACCAAATCACTCCATCAACAAAGAGGCTACACTCTTCAAGACAGCTTAATACAACTGAAATCTTACCAACAATAAACGAAGCGAATACCATCTACGCCAAGTGAGTAAAACAGAAAGCAAAACAATTTGGCCAAAAGAAATTACAAAAAAAAAAAACAAACAAAAAAAACAAGAAAACTATGAGGACAAGGCGTTGCATGGCAACTACCTAAAAAGAATGAAAGGAGCATATGTGAACCAACAGAAAACACATCATTAGCTGAGTAGCACCACGTTAAAAGTTGGGACGGAAGGCCTAATTATTGCAGCTCAAGACCAAAGCCACGGAACCAGATCGTATCACTTTCGTATAATCAAGGAGAGAACTAAAAAGAAATTCAGGGACTGTGGAAAATATGATGAAGCTGTCAGCCATATTATCTTAGGAAGTCCGGAACTAGCAAAAAATACCTTCTTTATTGAGTTTCATAAAAAAAAAACAGTTACCGCCTTCATTTCCAAACGTTTCTTCTTTTTGATAACATCAGCGTCTGCTTTTTTTTAAATTTTCAATTAAAATTGATAATTCTTATTTCCAACCTTATTTTCAAACTTAAATGTTAACCTGTTCATAAATTCAAATCCAAAATGAAATTACAATTTAAATAATTTTTATTAATAACAATCGACTCTAAGAATAAAATATATAGCGATGACGAGAAATATATAAAAAAAAAACAATGTTAACCCAAAATAATCCACACCTGTAGATTGCTGAAGCATGAAACTCCGAGTTGTACAACCAACGGAGGATATATTATATATATATATATATATATATATATATATATATATATATATATATATATATATACCAAGTATAGAATTGGTGTATACGGAATAAATTTCAATAACCATGGAATATTATTCTTAAAAGAGTACTCAATAGTGAATAGATGTTCAACACCATCATTGATAAGACACCAGGCAGGTTGAAACAAAATGGTTATTTTTAGTGATTTTATATTTTTATGTTATAATTTTCAAATAAATGATTATATATATATATATATATATATATATATATATGAAAATTTATCCGATTTTTTTTTTCGTATTTCGCTTTGATAAAGTCCATATTGGACGAAACGCGTCAGCAATTACCAGTTTTCCTATTGTCAGTTTTATTCATATATATATATATATATATATATATATATATATATATATATATATATATATTACAATGAATCATTCATGCATATATATATATATATATATATATATATATATATATATATATATATATATATATATATATAAATTATATCAAGAAACAGATACATTTAAGGGCTCATCATGATTCTAATTTATTTCCTTAGAATGAAAATTCGATTCTAACTCAACATTTTCATACAAATAAATTGGTGAAAAATATCCCAGGTACAAGAAGAAAGCATTATTATTATTTTTAATATATTCACACATGTGTTTGAGGCGACAGTTTAAATTGGTGGCAGTAAAGGTTGGTGGGAGGGTATCGAAGGAGATATATATCTCACGAAAGGAAAGGGAGTGGAAGATTAAAGACGTGTAAACAAAGATAGGAAAAGAAAAAGAGATAAAGAAGAAAAGACATAGATTCATTTACATTCCATCTTTATAAAGAAATAGAAAATAAAGACGGGAGGTGTGGGGTTTGTTCGACGTGCTGACCTCTTCATCAAGTATATCAGACAGAAAGGTGAAAGGGAAGCATAGAAATAAGAGTTAAGAAAAAGAGACAGAAAAAAGAAAAAAATACATATTTTTAAAGAAAGAGAGAGAGAAAGAAAAGAGAGAGACTATTCAGGGAAAAAGAAAAAGCAAAAAAGAGAAAGGAAAGCATACATGCTGGGACACAAAGTATGTCTACGATCGGATTATGACACGTCAGCATTAATATTTTAAAAATAAAAGTAACAACAAAAACAACAATAATAATAATAATAATAGCAACTCAAAATTAAAAAATCAAAAACAAAGGTCTACTAGAAAAAATAATGCGTCAAGAGTTTTTTAATAAATGATGTAAGGAATATTTCCCCCAAAAATATTGAACTAAGATAGAAAGAATACATTAATTTCAACAAAGAATTAAATCAACTAAAGATATATGAACAAATTTTTAGAAATAAAATAAAAAACTGCAGTACTACATATGGAAAAATATATATATTTTCTATTAGTGAGTATATAAAGGGCGAACATATTTCAAACATATATATATATATATATATATATATATATATATATATATATATATATATATATATATATATATATTTATAATTTGAAAAAAAGACAGACCACGTTAAGATTCCATGTAATGAGCTATTTCACCATAACCCCTTTAACAGGGTTCTGGATCATCAGACTTTACTTCCAAAAGCTGAAATGAAAAATGAAAAGAAATTCACACGTTTTTTACGGACCTCATCAAGTATACGCAAAGTTAACGAAGTGAGGAAGTGAGGTGGGAGAGAGGATATGAGTGTGTCATATGTATCATTTTAGTTTCTTATTTTAACCCCAGTGTGTCGGCTGGATGTTGCTCAAATCTAACGCGTCTCGTCTCTAGATAAAGGCGGTTAAGGGGTGAGTGATAAGAACTACATTAAAGGAAGACGTTACAACAACCCCAATAAATTACACAAATTAATTTTTTTTTTTTTTTTCGTATTTTGCTTTGATAAAGTCCACATTGGACGAAACGCGTCAGCAATTACCAGGTTTCCTATTGTCATTTTTATTCATAAATATATATATATATATAAAAGACATTTTTATGTTTATACATTCTTTTTCTAGATAAAATATTTAAGTAGATGCTCTGTTTATAATAAACAGTATTAACGACATTTACCGGCTTGAATGTCCGAGAAATTTTCATAGAAAATATTCGTCCTCCGAGAGAAATCGAACTTGTACCCTATTACGAAACCGTCATATAGCCTGACGTGCCTTAACCGATTAGGCCACAGAGGAGCGTTGGGTTAGCAAGGTCGATTTTACTGTCTTTAAACTACAATCTTCCATTATTCCTATATAACAGTATATTATAAATTTTGGTATATGATTTCGACAGAGTTATATAACAATGACAATTGAAAAAACGTTTATAAAAGTAGGTATGTACAGTCTTCCCATTAAGACGAGTTTTAAGAAAAGGTCTTTTTTTTAAAGTGGGGACTCGAGCGCATATACCCGGGCGAGCAAAATTTGCGCGCACTCTCCGCAAACGTCGGTTGTGTTGGCCTCGGAACGAGCACCGATCCCTCTCTCTGGTGCAATGAGAAGGCGCGGCTTCGGGTAGCTGTTCCCCAGGGCTGGGTACCTCTCAGTATATTTTTTCTCAGTTGCGAATCTGTCCTTTGAAGGGTGCGCCTCTTAATGCACTTTGCCCAAAGACAGAGACGCAACTGAGAGATGATAAATAGGTGTGTCACAAACTCCTCGAGAGACGTGTTTACACACGCTCATAAAGGTATGTTTCGAAAAAAAGATGCGACTATGCATTTATAGATAGATAGATAGATAGATAGATAGATAAAACACTCTAAAATAGATAAAACATTGACATAGATAAGAAGTTTTAGATAGATAGATAGATAGATAGATAGATAGATAAAACACTCTAAAATAGATAAAACATTGACATAAATAAGAAGTTTTAAATAGATAGATAGATAGATAGATAGATAAAAATCTAAAATAGATAAAACATTAAGACATAGATCTCCAAGTGTAACACAAACTAAAATTCATAGCACTTATAAATTGAAGGGGAAATAATTATATAACCAAGATGCCAAATTTGCATACATCCTTATATACAATGTCTAGAATGGAAATTGTAACAATACAGTAGAATCCTTCATATACGTAATCCCGCATATCCAGAGTGCCTCATATTTGGAATCCCTCATATCCGGAGTGCCTCATAACCGGAATCCCTCATATCCGGAGTGCCCCATATCCGGAATCCCTCATATCCGGAGTGCCTCATAACCGGAATCCCGCATATCCGGCCATGATTTTCATGTGTATATTTGAACTATTTGGGCGATATATCACTGATTTAAAATTTCTGTTTTTCAGGAAATTTACTTTGGATAATTGCTTATGCCTATTTCACCGTAAAGGCTTCAATTATTACAAAAGTTTATAAGAGGAAAAGAACACCTTTGGTTTTATCGCAAAAAGTGGAAATTTTAAACAGACTAGACGCTGGTGAAAGTTCATTGTAACCAATGGCTGAGTTCAACATAGTAAAGTTAACATTGTATGACATAAAGTCTTCCGAAGAAACTATTCTCCATTGTTCACACCGTGACAATGAACAACAAAATTAAAAAAAAAAAACATGATTATGATGAAACCTGGATTGAAATTGAAAAATCTATTGAAAAGGTTGTCAGTTTTATGGAAAGAAAGCCAGCATTAAGCTATGGTTTTATCGCAAAAAATGGAAATTTTAAACAGACTAGACGCTGGTTTTATCGTAAATTGTTGACATTGTATTCCGAAAAAAATCATTACGTTCAAACCGAAATTTTTAAAAAAACATGATTATGATGACGTTTTATGGAAAGAAAGTTCATTGAAAAAATAGAAATTTTAAACAGATAGACGCTGGTGAAAGTTCATTGTTGGCTGAACAACATAGTAAAGTTAACATTGTATGACATAAAGTCTTCCGAAGAAACTATTCTCCATTGTTCACACCGTGACAATGAACAAGAAAATAAAAAAAAACATGATTATGATGAAACCTGGATTGAAATTGAAAAATCTATTGAAAATGTTGTCAGTTTTATGGAAAGAAAGCCAGCATTCAGCTATCGCAATTGCAATAACGGACGCAGAGTTAAAAAAATGTGTCTTTTGTTTAAAATATTTCAAGAACAAAAGCAAAACGAAATGCGGAAAAAGTTGAGAATGACATTAGAAGAGAAAGAATCATCATGCACCAGCGATTAAAAAATCCTCATTATATTATTTGTTTTGCATACGTGGCATACTTAATTCAATGAATTTTCATTAACATTACATAATTTATTTCTTTTTCCTTAAAATCCTTTCCGTTATATTTCACTCACCATTAGCTTATTTTCTTTACTATAAAACACTGAAAATAAATATTAAACCTGATTTCAGTTCTTTTATTTTAATCTAAATATAACCTCTCATATCCGGATGGCCATCTTAGTCCAGTTGCCAGGGATTCTACTGTAGTAAAAAGACTACTAATAGTTAATATACATGTAAATCCTATTTCCTTGATTAACTGTTTTAAGAGAAATTTCAATCGACATTAATGGTAGCTTTTGTGTCAACGAAGACCAAATGTTTCCTACATAGATGGAGCTAATCATACCTTATATATACAAGGTCAAAAATATAGGGGCTGGTACAATAAAAGAAATAAAACTACAACACGTATCAATTCGGTATTTAATCTCCTTCGAAGTAGTCCCCTTCTGAAATCACACATTTTATCCATTGATGGAAGTATTCCTGGAACTTCTTTTTTTTGGTAGGGTTGAGAACACTTGCCTCGTTGCATTTTCAAAATATTTGCTTTTCAAATATTGATTCGTAAATTTACTTTTCACTTAACGACATCAGCGAACCACCATATTGAAAGCAATGAAGGACTTTTGAAGTATTATATTATTATAATTAAAATTTTAAATAAATGAAAAAATTCTTGTAAAACTTCGTTATTCATCGAAAAAATGTATTTCTTCAGACAATAGTGTCCCTCATATAACTTATTGACAAAATCAAATAATAGTTTTTTCTAATTAAATAATATCATAGTTTTATGCATTTATTTTTTACGATTCCGAGCAGATTTTCGATAAAGTGGATAACTCTTTTACAAAAAAAAAAGAAAAAAAGAAAAAAGAAATTGATGATTTACTTTCTCCAAGGAGTCGTGTTTTTAAATAATAGAAAAAATCCACCTAAAAATTTAATTTCTCGAAATTTCATGGAATTAACTAAGTGAGTGGTAACATTTGTAGAAAAAAAACGTTTTACCATGATTTTGTAAAATAAAAATTTCAAAAACAATTTCATTTATTTCTGAATATGTCCTGAAAGTTTCATTAATATCCGAAAATTATTTAAATTTTTCAAGAATTCCCAGATCATTGTGTCTGTAATCAGAAAAAAAAAAAAAAAAAAAAAAAACTAAATTTGTCTTTGGCCCACGAAAAAAAAAAAAAAAATTTACAACGTGATAACAAAACTGTTTCATTATACGAAAAATTGGAGGTAACTATTATATATAGATATATATCTGTATCTATATAAATTGCGGTTTTTCTCTCTTTAATATATATATATATATATATATATATATATTTGTTGTGGAGTATTTTCACAGTGGAGGCTTGTATTTCTAATAACTCGTCCTAAAATAGGTCCGACGTACAAAACGTTAGTAACTTGGAAAATAAGAGTCAGTGGCGCAGCAATCTAGATGGTTGGTACTTCAAAATGTCCGAATCTCGACTGACGCGGTCAACACCATTCAGTATTTATCGTTCCACCCATTTTGAGGACCGAATATGGCACAAGGCCGGTTTTTAATGTGGCGATCCCCGATCCCGTGGGGCCGGCCAAAAATATAGCCTTTGAACCCGCCTAGACGGGTTCAGGCCCTGTCTACCTCCCGGACGAAACCTTGCCCTTCGGCAAAGCTTCGTCCGGTTTCCTCTCTGCGTTAGCAGAGAGTTCGACAGAATTTTGCGCAGTCAGAGACCGCTCAACACCAATCCGTATTTATCGTTCCACCCACGAGGACCGAATATGGCACAAGGCTGGTATTAATGTGGGTTTCTCCGAGCCCGTAGGCCCGGCCAAAAATATAGCCTTTGAACCAGCCGAGACGGGTTCAGGCCCTGTCTACCTCCCCGGATGAAACCTTGCCCTTCGGCAAAGCCTCGTCCGGGTTCCTCTCTGCTAACGCAGAGAGTTCGAAAGAAGGCGTGCGCAGTCAGAGACCGCTCAACTCCAGTCACTATTCATCGTTCCACCCACGAGGACCAAATATGGCACAAGGCCGGTTTTATTGTGGGTTTCTCCGAGCCCGTAGGCTCGGCCAAAAAAATAGCCTTTGAAGCCGATTAGACTCGTTCAGGCCCTGTCTACCTCCCCGGACGAAACCTTGCCTATCGACAAAGCCTGGTCCGGGTTCTTCTCTGCGTTAGCAGAGAGTTCGACAGAAGGCGTGCGCAGTCAGAGACACCTCAACCCAGTCACTATTCATCGTTCAACCCACGAGGACCGAATATGGCACAAGGCCGTTTTTATTGTGGGTTTCTCCGGGCCCGTAGGCTCGGCCAAAAAAATAGCCTTTGAAGCAGATTAGACGCGTTCAGGCCTGTTTACCTCCCCGGACGAAACCTTGCCCTTCGGCAAAGCCTCGTCCGGGTTCCTCTCTGCTAACGCAGAGAGTTCGACAGAAGGCGTGCGCAGTCAGAGACCGCTCAACTCCAGTCACTATTCATCGTTCCACCCACGAGGACCGAATATCGCACAAGGCCGGTTTTATTGTGGGTTTCTCCGAGCCCGTAGGCTCGGCCAAAAAATAACCTTTGAAGCCGATTAGACGGGTTCAGGCCCTGTCTACCTCCCGGACGAAACCTTGCCCTTCGGCAAAGCCTCGTCCGGGTTCCTCTCTGCTAACGCAGAGAGTTCGACAGGAATGCGTGCGCAGTCAAAGACCGCGAGACGCCATTCGGTATTTATCATTTCACCTACGGGAAACGAATATGGCACAAGGCCGGTTTTATTGTGGGTTTCTCCGAGCCCGTAGGCTCGGCCAAAAAAAATAGCCTTTGAAGCCGATTAGACGGGTTCAGGCCCTGTCTACCTCCCGGACGAAACCTTGCCCTTCGGCAAAGCCTCGTCCGGTTCCTCTCTGCTAACGCAGAGAGTTCGACAGGAGGCGTGTGCAGTCAAAGACCGCGAGACGCCATTCGGTATTTATCATTTCACCCACGGGAAACGAATATGGCACAAGGCCGGTTTTATTGTGGGTTTCCCCGAGCCCGTAGGCTCGGCCAAAAAAAATAGCCTTTTGAAGCCGATTAAACGGGTTCAGGCCCTGTCTACCTCCCCGGACGAAACCTTGCCCTTCGGCAAAGCCTCGTCCGGGTTCCTCTCTGCTAACGCAGAGAGTTCGACAGGAGGCGTGCGCAGACAGAGACCGCGAGACGCCGTTCTGCCATACTTGCCACTGCTACTCCTACTTATTATCTATGGGAGAGTCCATTACAATAGAATATTAAAGAGAGAAAAACCGCAACTTCTTTTTTTTATTATTATGTAGATTTCTTCATATTTTATTTTATATATGAAAAATAAAAATTCACATCAGTATTAAAATTGTTCGCAACTTTTACTCTCTTTCGAATATAAACATTTCTTCCGTTGGCACAACAATAATCTCTCTCTCTCTCTCTCTCATACACACACACCTCCCCCCTACATACACACACCACACACACACACACACATATATATATATATATATATTCACCAACACATATACATTCACCCTCTCACCACCAACCATAATTAAACACAAACAAGCATAAATAGATTAACTTTTAACAAAATAAATCAGTTCGTCTGATGATTGCAAAGCAGGAAACTCAGGGTCAAAAATTCATATCCATACAACAGAATATGTTATATCTCTCCCTGATATTGAATGCTGTCCAATAAGTACTGCACATATAAAATAACATATATATATATATATATATATATATATATATATATATATATATATATATATATATATATATATATATATATATATATGTCAATTTAATCATTGATAACGGTTTTATTGGTTAACCGTTCGGTTGCTGCTGATATTTCTTAATTATAATAAAAATAATTTAATTACCTAAGGACTATTTAGACTCACCTTTTAATCAAAGAACCCTTGACCGAAATCAGATTCCTTACTAATCCACAATGGATTTTATTTCACTAATTATAACTTTATCTAATTTGTTTGGTCCTTTGTGTCCGTGTCTTGGGATTTTTCTTCCCTTCCTCCCGTTCTAGTCTTCTCAAATGCATATCTTTCTCTCTTTCGAGTTTTGCTCTTTCATTATCTCTTTCCCTCGTTCTTTATTTATCTCTATTTTATTCTCTCTCTCACATTCTATCTTTCGCTCTTCATCACTATCATTCTCTCCGTCTCTCCCTCTCTCTCTCTCTCTCTTTTCTTTGACCATCTTCCGACATTTTCTTGTGCTTTTGTTCTCTTTCTTGTTTTCTCTGTCGTTCTTCCATTTACCTTTTTTTTCGCTTTCTTTCTTTCTCTTTCGTTCATTCACTGCCTCTCTCTCTCTCTCTTTCTTTCATTCTTTCACTGTCACTTTCTCTCTTTTCATTGTTTAAGTCACTGGTTTTTTTCTCACCTACTTTCAGTCTCTTTCATACTAAAACATCACCTATTAATTTTTCCGCGTATTTGGTTTTTCTTCCCAAATTAAACTAAAAAAAAAGAAAAATTAAAATGAAAAGATTAGGGTTTCTCGCCATATTAATAACGCTATTTTCTGGTTGATCACGCGTCTACATATTTGATGTGTTTAATCAAAATGGCTTAGGCAATTCCTGTTAACTTTTAATTAACCCACCGTGAAACATGAATTTTTTTTTTGTTCCTTCATTTTTTCTTCTTTTGTTAACCATTCATTCTTCCGCTTTTTTCTACATTTTGTTTTCACATTTTTCTTCTTCTAGTTTCTCCATTATTTTTTTCTTCCATTTTTTCTTTTTCTTGTTTATTTATTTTTTCTTCTTTCAGTTCCTCCATTTTTTTCGTCTTTTTGTTTCTTCATTTTATTCCTGTTTTTGTTTCTCAATTTTTTGATCTTTTTGTTTCTTTACCTTTCTATTTCTTCCTATTTTATCATTTTGTTCCACCATTTCTTTCTTTCTGTTTGCCCACATTGTCTACTTTTTGTTTATCCATTTTTCATTCTTTTTGTGTCTTCATTTTTTCTTCCTTTTGTTCCTCCATTTTTCATTCTTTTTGTGTCTTCATTTTTTTCTTACTTTTGTTCCTCCATTTTTCATACTTTTTGTGTCTCCCTTTTTTCTTCCTTTTGTTCCTCCATTTTTCATACTTTTTGTGTCTCCCTTTTTTCTTACTTTTGTTCTTCCATTTTTCATTCTTTTTGTGTCTTCATTTTTCTTCCTTTTGTTCCTCCATTTTTCATTCTTTTTGTGTCTTCATTTTTTCTTCCTTTTGTTCTTCCATTTTTCATTCTTTTTGTGTCTCCATTTTTTCTTCCATTTGTTCCTCCATTTTTCATTCTTTTTGTGTCTTCATTTTTTCTTCCTTTTGTTCCTCCATTTTTCATTCTTTTTGTGTCTTCATTTTTTTCTTACTTTTGTTCCTCCATTTTTCATACTTTTTGTGTCTCCCTTTTTTCTTCCTTTTGTTCCTCCATTTTTCATACTTTTTGTGTCTCCCTTTTTTCTTCCTTTTGTACTTCCATTTTTCATTCTTTTTTTGTCTCCATTTTTTCTTCCTTTTGTTCTTCCATTTTTCATTCTTTTTGTGTCTTCATTTTTTCTTCCTTTTGTTCCTCCATTTTTCATTCTTTTTGTGTCTTCATTTTTTCTTCCTTTTGTTCTTCCATTTTTCATTCTTTTTGTGTCTCCATTTTTTCTTCCTTTTGTTCCTCCATTTTTCATTCTTTTTGTGTCTTCATTTTTTCTTCCTTTTGTTCCTCCATTTTTCATTCTTTTTGTGTCTTCATTTTTTCTTCCTTTTGTTCTTCCATTTTTCATTCTTTTTCTGTCTCCATTTTTCTTCCTTTTGTTCTTCCATTTTTCTTTTCTTTTTGTGTCTTCATTTTTTTTCTTCCTTTTGTTCTTCCATTTTTCATTCTTTTTTTGTGTCTTCATTTTTTCTTCCTTTTGTTCTTCCATTTTCATTCTTTTTGTGTCTCCATTTTTTCTTCCTTTTGTTTCTCCATTTTTCATTCTTTTTGTGTCTTCATTTTTTTCTTTTTTGTTCCTCCATTTTTCATTCTTTTTGTGTCTTCATTTTTTTCTTACTTTTGTTCCTCCATTTTTCATACTTTTTGTGTCTCCCTTTTTTCTTCCTTTTGTTCCTCCATTTTTTTCATACTTTTTGTGTCTCCTTTTTTTCTCCTTTTGTACTTCCATTTTTCATTCTTTTTGTGCCTCCATTTTTTTCCCTTTTTGTTCCTCCATTTTTCATTCTTTTTGTGTCTTCCTTTTTTCTTCCTTTTGTTCTTCCATTTTTCATTCTTTTTGTGTCTTCATTTTTTTCTTCCTTTTGTTCCTCCATTTTTCATTCTTTTTGTGTCTTCATTTTTTCTTCCTTTTGTTCCTCCATTTTTCATTCTTTTTGTGTCTTCATTTTTTTCTTACTTTTGTTCCTCCATTTTTCATACTTTTTGTGTCTCCCTTTTTTCTTCCTTTTGTTCCTCCATTTTCATACTTTTTTGTGTCTCCTTTTTTTCTTCCTTTTGTACTTCCATTTTTCATTCTTTTTGTGTCTCCATTTTTTCTTCCTTTTGTACTTCCATTTTTCATTCTTTTGTGTCTTCATTTTTCTTCCTTTTGTTCTTCCATTTTCATTCTTTTTTGTCTCTCCATTTTTCTTCCTTTTGTTCCTCCATTTTTCATTCTTTTTGTGTCTTCATTTTTTCTTCCTTTTGTTCTTCCATTTTTCATTCTTTTTGTGTCTCCATTTTTTCTTCCTTTTGTTCTTCCATTTTTCATTCTTTTTGTGTCTTCATTTTTTCTTCCTTTTCTTCCTCCATTTTTCATTCTTTTTGTGTCTTCATTTTTTCTCCCTTTTGTTCTTCCATTTTTCATTCTTTTTGTGTCTCCATTTTTTCTTCCTTTTGTTCCTCCATTTTTCATTCTTTTTGTGTCTTCATTTTTTTCTTCCTTTTGTTCCTCCATTTTTCATTCTTTTTGTGTCTTCATTTTTTATTCCTTTTGTTCTTCCATTTTTCATTCTTTTTGTGTCTCCATTTTTTCTTCCTTTTGTTCTTCCATTTTTCATTCTTTTTGTGTCTCCATTTTTTCTTCCTTTTGTTCCTCCATTTTTCATTCTTTTTGTGTCTCCCTTTTTTCTTCCTTTTGTACTTCCATTTTTCATTCTTTTTGTGTCTTCATTTTTTTTTTCTTCCTTTTTTTCTCCATTTTTCATACTTTTTTTCTCCTTTTTTCTTCTTTTTTTTTGTTCCTCCATTTTTCATTCTTTTTGTGTCTTCATTTTTTCTTCCTTTTGTTCCTCCATTTTTCATTCTTTTTGTGTCTTCATTTTTTTCTTACTTTTGTTCCTCCATTTTTCATACTTTTTTTGTTTTTTTTCTTCCTTTTCTCCTTTTTTCTTCCTTTTGTTCCTCCATTTTTCCTCCTTTTTCATTCTCCCTTTCTTTTCTTCCTTTTTTGTACTTCCATTTTTCATTCTTTTTTGTGTCTCCATTTTTCTTCCTTTTGTTCCTCCATTTTCATTCTTTTTGTGTCTTCATTTTTTTCTTCCTTTTTGTTCCTCCATTTTTCATTCTTTTTGTGTCTCCATTTTTCTTCCTTTTGTTCTTCCATTTTTCATTCTTTTTGTGTCTCATTTTTTCTTCCTTTTGTTCCTCCATTTTCATTCTTTTTGTGTCTTCATTTTTTCTTCTTCCTTTTGTTCTTCCATTTTTCATTCTTTTTTTGTGTCTCCATTTTTCTTCCTTTTGTTCCTCCATTTTTCATTCTTTTTGTTCTTCATTTTTTCTTTTGTGTCTTCCATTTTTTCTTCCTTTTTTTCCATTTTTCATTCTTTTTGTGTCTTCATTTTTCTTCCTTTTGTTCTTCCATTTTTCATTCTTTTTGTGTCTTCATTTTTTCTTCCTTTTGTTCTTCCATTTTTCATTCTTTTGTGTCTCCATTTTTTCTTCCTTTTGTTCTTTTTTTCTTCCATTTTTCATTTTTCTTTTTTGTTCTTTTCATTTTTTTTTCATTTTTTTTCCTTTTTTTCCTTCTTCATTTTTCATTCTTTTTTTTTGTCTCCATTTTTTTCTTCCTTTTGTTCTTCCATTTTTCATTCTTTTTTGTCTTCATTTTTTCTTCCTTTTTTTTCCTCCCATTTTCATTCCTTTGTTTTTTTTATTTTTTTCCTCCATTTTTCATTTTTTGTGTCATTTTTTCTTTTTTGTGTCTTTTTCATTTTTGTCTCCTTTTTCTTTTTGTTCCTCCATTTTTCATTCTTTTTTGTGTCTCCATTTTTCTTCCTTTTGTTCTTCCATTTTTCATTCTTTTTTGTCTCCATTTTTCTTCCTTTTGTTCTTCCATTTTTCATTCTTTTTGTGTCTCCATTTTTTCTTCCTTTTGTTCTTCCATTTTTCATTCTTTTTTGTGTCTCCATTTTTCTTCCTTTTGTTCTTCCATTTTCATTCTTTTTTGTGTGTCTCCATTTTTTCTTCCTTTTGTTCCTCCATTTTTCATTCTTTTTGTGTCTTCCTTTTTTTCTTCCTTTTGTTCCTTCCATTTTCATTTTTTTGTGTCTCCTTTTTTCTTCCTTTTTTTCCTCCATTTTCATTCTTTTTTGTGTCTTCATTTTTCTTCCTTTTGTTCCTCCATTTTCATTCTTTTGTGTCTCCCTTTTTTTCTTCCTTTTGTTCCTCCATTTTTCATTCTTTTTGTGTCTCTTTTTTTTTCTTCCTTTTGTTCCTCCATTTTTCATTCTTTTTTTTGTGTCTCCATTTTTTCTTCCTTTTGTTCTTCCATTTTTTCATTCTTTTGTGTCTCCCTTTTTCTTCCTTTTGTTCCTCCATTTTTCATTCTTTTTTGTGTCTTCATTTTTTCTTCCTTTTGTTCCTCCATTTTTCATTCTTTTTTGTCTTCATTTTTCTTCCTTTTGTTCTTCCATTTTTCATTCTTTTTGTGTCTCCATTTTTCATTCTTCCTTTTTTTCTTCCATTTTTCTTTTTTTGTCTTCATTTTTTTTCCTTTTGTTCTTCCATTTTTCATTCTTTTTTTTTGTCTTCATTTTTCTTCCTTTTTGTTCTTCCATTTTTCATTCTTTTTTGTCTTCATTTTTTCTTCCTTTTGTTCCTCCATTTTTCATTCTTTTTTTGTCTTCATTTTTTTTCCTTTTGTTCCTTTTTCATTCTTTTGTGTCTTTTTTCTTTTTTTCATTTTTTTTTTTGTGTCTTCATTTTTTCTTCCTTTTGTTCTTCCATTTTCATTCTTTTTTGTGTCTCTTCCATTTTTTCTTTTCATTCTTTTTGTTCTTTTTTCTTCCTTTTTTCATTCTTTTTTTTCTTTTTGTTCTTCCATTTTTTTTTTTGTCTTCTTTTTTTTTCCTCCATTTTTTCATTCTTTTTTGTGTCTTCATTTTTTTCTTTTTTGTTCCTCCATTTTTCATTCTTTTTGTGTCTTCATTTTTCTTCCTTTTGTTCCTCCATTTTTCATTCTTTTTGTGTCTTCATTTTTTTTTCTTTTTTTCCTTCCATTTTTTCATTCTTTTTGTGTCTCCCTCTTTTTTTTTCTTTTTCTTCCTTTTGTTCTTCCATTTTTTCATTTTTTTTTGTCTTTTTTTTCTTCCTTTTTGTTCTTCCATTTTTTTCTTTTTGTGTTTTGTTTTTCTTCCTTTTTTCTTCCATTTTTTTTTTTTGTGTCTTCATTTTTTCTTCCTTTGTTCTTTTCATTCTTTTTGTCTTCATTTTTTCTTCCTTTTTTTCCTCCATTTTTCATTCTTTTTTTCATTTTTTTCTTCCTTTTTTTCCTCCATTTTTCATTCTTTTTGTGTCTCCATTTTTTTTCTTTTTGTTCCTCCATTTTTCATTCTTTTTTTTTCCTTTTTTTTTTCTTCCTTTTGTTCCTCCATTTTCATTTTTTTCCATGTCTTCATTTTTTTTTTTCTTCCTTTTGTTCCTCCATTTTTCATTCTTTTTGTGTCTTCATTTTTTCTTCCTTTTGTTCTTCCATTTTTCATTCTTTTTGTGTCTCCATTTTTTCTTCCTTTTGTTCCTCCATTTTTCATTCTTTTTGTGTCTTCATTTTTTCTTCCTTTTGTTCTTCCATTTTTTCCTTTTTTTTTTTTTCTTTTTGTTTTCTTTTTTTTTCTTCCTTTTTTTTCCTCCATTTTTCATTCTTTTTGTGTCTCCATTTTTTTTGTTCCTTTTTTCTTTTTTTGTTTTTTTTCTTTTTTGTCTTCCATTTTCTTCCTTTTTGTTCCTCCATTTTTCATTCTTTTTTTTCATTTTTTTTCATTTTTTTCTTTTTTTTTTCTTCCATTTTTCATTCTTTTTGTGTCTTCATTTTTTCATTTTTTCTTCCTTTTTTCCTCCATTTTTCATTTTTTTTTTTTCTTCATTTTTTTTTTTTCTTCCTTTTGTTCCTCCATTTTCATTCTTTTTTGTGTCTTCATTTTTTCTTCCTTTTGTTCCTCCATTTTCATTCTTTTTGTGTCTCCCTTTTTCTTCCTTTTGTTCCTCCATTTTTTCATTCTTTTTGTGTCTCCATTTTTCTTTTTTCCTTTTTTCTTCCATTTTTTCTTTTTTTGTCTTCATTTTTCTTCCTTTTGTTCTTCCATTTTTTTCATTCTTTTTTGTGTCTTCATTTTTTTGTTCTTCCTTTTTTTCCTTTTTTTTCATTCTTTTTTGTTCTTCAATTTTTCATTTTTTTTTCCTTTTTTCTTCCATTTTCATTCATTCTTTTTTTTGTGTCTCCATTTTTTCTTCCTTTTTTTCCTCCATTTTCATTCTTTTTGTGTCTCCATTTTTTCTTCCTTTTGTTCCTCCATTTTTCATTCTTTTTTGTCTTCATTTTTTCTTCCTTTTGTTCTTCCATTTTTCATTCTTTTGTGTCTCCATTTTTTTCTTCCTTTTGTTCCTTCCATTTTTTTCCTTCTCATTCTTTTGTGTCTTCATTTTTTCTTTTTTTTCCATTCCTCCATTTTCATTCTTTTTTGTGTCTTCATTTTTCTTCCTTTTGTTCTTCCATTTTCATTCTTTTTGTGTCTTCATTTTTTCTTCCTTTTTGTTCCTCCATTTTTCATTTTTTTGTGTCATTCTTTTTTTCTTTTGTTCCTCCATTTTCATTTTTTTTCCTTTTTTTTCCTTCCTCCATTTTCATTCTTTTTGTGTCTTCATTTTTTTCTTCCTTTTGTTCCTCCATTTTCATTCTTTTTGTGTCTCCTTTTTTCTTCCTTTTGTTCTTCCATTTTTTCATTCTTTTTGTGTCTCCCTTTTTTCTTCCTTTTGTACTTCCATTTTTCATTCTTTTTGTGTCTCCATTTTTTCTTCCTTTTGTTCTTCCATTTTTCATTCTTTTTGTGTCTTCATTTTTTCTTCCTTTTGTTCTTCCATTTTTCATTCTTTTTGTGTCTCCATTTTTTCTTCCTTTTGTTCCTCCATTTTTCATTCTTTTTGTGTCTTCATTTTTTCTTCCTTTTGTTCTTCCATTTTTCATTCTTTTTGTGTCTCCATTTTTTCTTCCTTTTGTTCTTCCATTTTTCATTCTTTTTGTGTCTTCATTTTTTCTTCCTTTTGTTCTTCCATTTTTCATTCTTTTTTTGTGTCTCCATTTTTTTCTTCCTTTTGTTTTTTTTCATCTTTTTGTGTCTTCATTTTTTCTTCCTTTTGTTCCTCCATTTTTCATTCTTTTTGTGTCTTCATTTTTTTCTTCCTTTTGTTCTTCCATTTTCATTCTTTTTGTGTCTTCCATTTTTTCTTCCTTTTTTCCTCCATTTTCATTCTTTTTTTTTTTTTTTCTTCCTTTTGTTTCCTCCATTTTTCATTCTTTTTTTTCCTTTTGTTCTTCCATTTTCATTCTTTTTTGTGTCTCATTTTTTCTTCCTTTTGTTCTTCCATTTTTCATTCTTTTTTTTTTTCTCCATTTTTTCTTCCTTTTTCTTTCTTCCATTTTTCATTCTTTTTGTGTCTCCATTTTTTTTTCCTTTTGTTCCTCCATTTTTCATTCTTTTTTGTGTCTCCATTTTTTCTTCCTTTTTTTGTTCCTCCATTTTTCATTCTTTTTTGTCTTCCTTTTTTTCTTCCTTTTGTTCTTCCATTTTCATTCTTTTTTTTTTGTCTCCATTTTTCTTCTTTTTTTTCTTCCATTTTCATTCTTTTTGTTTCATTTTTTCTTCCTTTTGTTCTTCCATTTTTTTCTTTTTGTGTCTCTTTTTCCCTTTTGTTCTTCCATTTTCATTCTTTTTGTGTCTCCATTTTTCTTCCTTTTGTTCCTCCATTTTCATTCTTTTGTGTCTTCATTTTTTCTTCCTTTTTGTTCTTCCATTTTCATTTCTTTTTGTGTCTCCATTTTTTTTCTTTTGTTCTTTTTTTCCTTCATTTTTGTCTTTTTTTTTTTGTGTCTTTTTCATTTTTTTGTCTTTTTTGTTCCTTTTGTTCCTCCATTTTCATTCTTTTTGTCTCCTTTTTTCTTTTTTGTTCCTCCATTTTTTCATTCTTTTTGTCTTCCATTTTTTCTTCCTTTTGTTCTTCCATTTTCATTCTTTTTGTGTCTCCATTTTTTCTTCCTTTTGTTCTTCCATTTTTTCATTCTTTTGTGTCTTCATTTTTCTTCCTTTTGTTCTTCCATTTTCATTCTTTTTTGTCTTCATTTTTCTTCCTTTTGTTCCTCCATTTTTCATTCTTTTTTGTGTCTTCATTTTTTTCTTCCTTTTGTTCCTCCATTTTCATTCTTTTTTGTGTCTTCATTTTTCTTCCTTTTGTTCTTCCATTTTCATTCTTTTGTGTCTTCCTTTTTTCTTCCTTTTGTTCTTCCATTTTTCCTTCTTTTTGTGTCTTCATTTTTTTCTTCCTTTTGTTCCTCCATTTTTCATTCTTTTTGTGTCTTCATTTTTTCTTTCTTTTGTTCCTTTTTTCATTCTTTTTGTGTCTTCCTTTTTCTTCTTTTTTGTTCTTCCTTTTTCTTTCTTTTGTTCTTCCATTTTCATTCTTTTTGTTCTTCCATTTTTTCTTTCCTTTTTTCCTTCCATTTTTTGTTCCTTCATTTTTGTTCTTTTGTTCTTTTTTTCTTCCTTTTGTTCTTCCATTTTTCATTCTTTTTTGTCTCCATTTTCTTCCTTTTGTTTCTTCTTTTTGTGTCTCCATTTTTTCTTTTTTTGTTCTTCCATTTTCATTCTTTTTGTGTCTTCATTTTTTCTTCCTTTTGTTCTTCCATTTTCATTCTTTTTGTGTCTTCATTTTTCTTCATTTTTTCTTCCTTTTTTCCTCCATTTTCATTCTTTTTGTGTCTTCATTTTTTCTTCCTTTTGTTCTTCCATTTTCATTCTTTTTTGTGTCTCCATTTTTCTTCCTTTTGTTCTTCCATTTTCATTCTTTTTTGTGTCTCCATTTTTTTTCCTTTTGTTCCTCCATTTTTCATTCTTTTGTGTCTTCATTTTTTTCTTCCTTTTGTTCCTTCCATTTTCATTCTTTTTGTGTCTTCATTTTTTCTTCTTTTTGTTCCTCCATTTTCATTCTTTTTGTGTCTTCATTTTTTTCTTTTTTTTCCTCCATTTTTTCATTCTTTTGTGTGTCTTTTGTTCATTTTTTCATTCTTTTTTGTCTTCATTTTTTTCCTTTTGTTCCTCCATTTTTCATTCTTTTTGTGTCTTCATTTTTTCTTCCTTTTGTTCCTCCATTTTCATTCTTTTTGTGTCTTCATTTTTTTTCTTCCTTTTGTTCCTCCATTTTTCATTTGTTTTTTTTCTTCCTTTTGTTCTCCATTTTTCATCTTTTGTGTCTTCATTTTTTCTTCCTTTTGTTTCCTCCATTTTTTTCATTCTTTTGTGTCTTCATTTTTTCTTCCTTTTGTTCCTCCATTTTCATTCTTTTGTGTCTTCATTTTTTCTTCCTTTTTTTCTTCCATTTTTCATTCTTTTTTGTGTCTCCATTTTTTCTTCCTTTTGTTCCTCCATTTTCATTCTTTTGTGTCTTCCATTTTTTCTTCCTTTTGTTCCTCCATTTTTCATTCTTTTTTTCTGTCTTCATTTTTTCTTCCTTTTGTTCCTCCATTTTTCATTCTTTTTTTTTTTCTTCATTTTTTTTTTTTTCCTTTTGTTCCTCCATTTTCATTTCCTTTTTTTTGTGTCTTCATTTTTTCTTCCTTTTGTTCCTCCATTTTTCATTCTTTTTGTGTCTCCCTTTTTTTCCTTTTGTTTCTTCCATTTTTCATTCTTTTGTGTCTTCATTTTTTTTCCTTTTGTTCTTCCATTTTTCTTCATTTGTCTTTTTTTGTCTTCTCTTTTTTTTTCTTTTCTTTCTTTTTTGTTCTTCCATTTTCATTCTTTTTGTTTCATTTTTCTTCCTTTTGTTCTTTTTTCATTCTTTTGTGTCTTCATTTTTTTCCTTTTGTTCTTCCATTTTTCATTCTTTTTTGTGTCTTCATTTTTTCTTCCTTTTTGTTCTTCCATTTTTCATTCTTTTTTGTGTCTCCATTTTTTCTTCCTTTTGTTCTTCCATTTTTCATTCTTTTTTTCTTCATTTTTTTCCTCCATCCTCCATTTTCATTCTTTTTTGTGTCTTCATTTTTTCTTCCTTTTGTTCTTCCATTTTTCATTCTTTTTTTTGTCTTTTTTTCTTCCTTTTGTTCCTCCATTTTTCATTCTTTTTTGTGTCTTCATTTTTTTTCTTCCTTTTGTTCCTCCATTTTTTCATTCTTTTTGTGTCTTCATTTTTATTCCTTTTGTTCTTCCATTTTCATTCTTTTTGTGTCTCCATTTTTTCTTCCTTTTGTTCTTCCATTTTTCTTCTCTTTTTTTCCTTTCTTCCTTCCATTTTTCTTTCTTTTTGTGTTCCTTTTTTTTCATTTTTTTCATTCTTTTTGTGTCTCCATTTTTTTCTTCCTTTTGTTTCCATTTTTCATTCTTTTTTGTGTCTTCATTTTTTTCTTCCTTTTGTTCTTCCATTTTCATTCTTTTTTGTGTCTTCATTTTTTCTTCCTTTTGTTCTTCCATTTTCATTTTTGTCTTTTTGTGTCTCCATTTTTCATTCTTTTTGTTCCTCCATTTTTCATTCTTTTTTTGTGTCTTCATTTTTTTTGTCTTCTTTTGTTCTTCCATTTTCAATTCTTTTTGTGTCTCCATTTTTCTTCCTTTTGTTCCTCCATTTTTTCATTCTTTTTGTGTCTTCATTTTTCTTCCTTTTGTTCCTCCATTTTTCATTCTTTTTGTGTCTTCATTTTTTCTTCCTTTTGTTCCTCCATTTTTCATACTTTTTTTGTGTCTCCCTTTTTCTTCCTTTTGTTCCTCCATTTTCATACTTTTTTGTGTCTCCTTTTTCTTCCTTTTGTTCCTCCATTTTTCATACTTTTGTGTCTCCCTTTTTCTTCCTTTTTGTTCCTCCATTTTCATTTTTTTGTGTCTCCCTTTTTCTTCCTTTTGTTCTTCCATTTTTCATTTTTTGTTCCTTTTTCTTTTTTTCCATTTTTCATTCTTTTTGTGTCTTCATTTTTTTTCTTCCTTTTGTTCCTCCATTTTTCATTCTTTTTGTGTCTTCATTTTTTCTTCCTTTTGTTCCTCCATTTTTCATTCTTTTTGTGTCTTCATTTTTTCTTCCTTTTGTTCCTCCATTTTTTCATTCTTTTTTGTGTCTCCTTTTTTTCTTCCTTTTGTTCTTCCATTTTCATTCTTTTTGTGTCTCCTTTTTTTCTTCCTTTTGTTCTTCCATTTTCATTCTTTTTGTGTCTCCTTTTTTCTTTCCTTTTGTTCTTCCATTTTTCATTCTTTTTTGTGTCTCCATTTTTCTTCCTTTTGTTCTTCCATTTTCATTCTTTTTGTGTCTTCATTTTTTCTTCCTTTTGTTCTTCCATTTTTCATTCTTTTTTGTGTCTTCATTTTTTCTTCCTTTTGTTCTTCCATTTTTCATTTCTTTTTCATGTTTCTCTTTTTTTTTTCTTTTTTTCCTTTTGTTCCTTCCATTTTTCATTCTTTTTGTGTCTTTTTCATTTTTTGTGTCTTCCTTTTTTTCTTCCTTTTGTTTCCATCATTTTTCATTCTTTTGTGTCTTCATTTTTTCTTCCTTTTGTTCCTCTATTTTTCATTCTTTTTGTGTCTTCATTTTTTCTTCCTTTTGTTCCTCTATTTTTCATTCTTTTTGTGTCTTCATTTTTTCTTCCTTTTGTTCATCTATTTTTCATTCTTTTTGTGTCTCCATTTTTTCTTCCTTTTGTTCCTCCATTTTTCATTCTTTTTGTGTCTTCATTTTTTCTTCCTTTTGTTCCTCCATTTTTCATTCTTTTTGCTACTCCGTCTTTTATTCTTTTCGTTTCTCCGTTTTTCTATTTGTTTCTTTTTTTTTCTTCTTTGTATTTCTCCATTTTTCCTTCTATTTGTTCTTACGTTTTTTGTCTTCTTTATTCCTACGTTTTCCATTCTTTTTCATCCTTCATTTTCCTTCTTTCTCTTTCACTATTATCCTTCTTTTTATTCTTCCATTTTTTTCTCTCTTCTCTTCCTCTATTGTCCCTTCCTTTTTTTCCTATGTTTTATTTTTGTTCCTACTTTTTTCTTCTATTCATTTCTCATTTTTTTTGTTGCTATATTTTTTGTTTTTTGTCGTTATCTTCTTTTTCCTCCATTTTTCATTCTTTTTGTTCCTAAGTTTTGTTTTTCTTTTTTGTCCTCGTTTTTTTCTTCTTTTTGTTCCTCCATTTTTTTCTTCTTTTGGTTTCTCCGTTTTTTCTTCCATTTTTCTTTGTCCATTTTCCTTCTTTATGTTCCTCCATTTTTTTTACTTTTTCTTACTACATATTTCTGTTCTTCCATTTTTATTTATTGTTTCGTAATAAAAAATGATTGGATTTCTAAGTTTCAATCCCCTTTGTTGGTTATTGCGTGTGACATGAAACGTGAAGTCAAATATTTTGTCTGCTTTCAAATAATGGAAGTCTCTTTTTAATGTAATCTTTCACTGCTGGTTTAAACGAGCAGAGTCTATGGATGTTTTTGAGAATAATGTCTGTAGACATACACTTATAACATGTTCTGTAGTTAAGGAGTTGTCAGTCACGTGATTTAGCTACTTTATGTAATGACCCCCATTTATCACAGTGTGTCATGAAAAAATATTGACTGATAGTTGCGTCATTCCCATCAGCATAAGTGAGGGGAGTTGGTTAATTTTGAAGGCGCGGCAATGTACCAACTGGAAGATTGTATGTCATAAATTTCCTGAATGGAAACAATATTAGTGTCTTCATAAAAGTAATTGCAATAGATTCAATATTATAAATATTAGCGTTAAATAAACAATGAAGTCAATCATAAAAAACACAGTTAGGTAATTAGATATATAAATAGATAGAAACACTGTAACCAATAGATAGATAGATAGATAGATAGATTTCAAACTCAGAGAGCTGGCCACTTTCCATCTTTTTGCTTTCCAGTCAACTTTGATCTAAAAATATGTATTATATGCGTAAAATAATAATATACGTTGTATTGTATGTAATTGAAATATATTAGTGTCTTCAGAAAAATTAATTGGAATAGATTAAAAATAGATAAAAACCACAGCTAGATAATTAGATACGTAAATAGATGGAAACACTGTAACCAATAGATAGATAGATAGATAGATAGATAGATAGATAGATAGATAGATAGAGTTCAAACTGAGCGAGCTGCCCCCCTTCCATCTTTTTGCTTTCCAGTCAACTTTGATCTTAAAAATATATATTATATCCATAATATAATATTATATAATATTAATATATAATGTATGTTATATGCAATGGCAATCTTCTGACTTCCTAATTTCTGTTCTTTTATTGATCATTCTCCTTAATGATGTTTTCATTTTCTCATATTTTTCACACTTAATAAGCACTTGAATCTTAGTAGCCTCATTGATGATTGAGATAGATAGATAGATAGATAGATAGATAGATAGATAGATAGATAGATAATAAAACCCTACCATATAAAATTTATATATCAGACTTAGGGTGGTAACGGGATGGGTATCTTGAAAAAATCCTCCTAAGAGACACATTTATTTTCTACAAGAAATTTTTCAGGCAATTAAGTGATTTATAGATGGAATCAGTCTAACATAAATGTGGGTGATGAAATACAGGAAAGGGCAGTTATATTTATATGAGGAATAGCGATGAAAATAAAATCAGAAACAAAGTCAAGAGAAAGCTGAATAAAATCAGTTATACAGAGACATGGACCAGTGCTCAAGACATTTAAAAATTCGAAGCGAAACGTCCTTGTATCTTTAAACATCCGATTAATATATTTCTTATCCACAGATACATTAATTGTCCGGCAATAATCTGAAAACGATGCGTAATCTGACATACAGACAATTACAGATATATATATATATATATATATATATATATATGTGTGTGTGTGTGTGTGTGTGTGTGTGTGTATATATATATATATATATATATATATATATATATATATATATATATATATATATATATATACATGTGTGTATGTGTGTAACAAATGCACGGCAAATTTTCGACGGATTTTCACCAAAATATACATGCCCATGCTCCAACTTAGCGGGAAGGCCAAGACCGACTTTGCATTTCCCAACTCCCATCAATAGTGGAAATAATCGATTTTTTCACGCTTCTACGGCAGTTTTCATGTAGTTTGCGGCCATTCTCTACTGGCCAGAGTGAGAGCCTATAGCTAGCTGCCACAAATGGGCAGGAAGACTCTACTGGCTAGCGTGAGAGCCAACAGCTGACTGACACGAATGTTAACTAGCATGCTAGCATGCAAAAAAATCGTTTTGTGTTCATTTTGTTTATTTTTTTTTCGTAACAGATTTAATGTGTAGTATAGAGCTTAGAAAAAATTCGCAGTGTGAAATAGACAAGAAGTAAGGCATGTAGCAACATCAGCACGGTAAAGGGCACTCCTTTAAAGTCAAGGACGGGCAAAAATATTTTAACTCAAGTGATAGCGATTGCTGTATGAGTCATACGATTTTTGAATCAAGCACGGGCAACGCCGGGTCATGCTGCTAGTACATATATATATATATATATATATATATATATATATATATATATATATTGTTGTATGTTTAGGCAGCAATCCTTTGTTTATGCATGTTTCATTAAAAACGACAGTCAAGGTACTACGCTTAAGCCTTTTATTTAATTTTTCTTGTGTTCGAACAAGAGCTTTCTTTTCTGGACAAAGGGTGTGTAATAACTGTCCAAATATTTCCGAGCGCTTTCGGCTATACCTTTAGCCATTATCAAGGATGATTTGATTTTTCAGCTTAATTGAGTGTGTGCATTCTGTGTATGTCTTAGTGTGTGGTAGGGATGTTTTTAATTTCCGAATACGGTTAGCACATTGCGGCTTTGTTCATAGTTAATATTGTTAAGAGTTGGCTTTTTCTTTTTATTATTAAAGCTTCCATTATTTTTAGTCTTTTTTGCAGGTGGATGCAGTTAATATATTTGTGTTTTTTATTGGTATGTTTCTAATGGTGTCTGGTAAATTTGTGTGTGAGTTTAAATATGTTCTAATGGAGCTGTGATCAGATAGGTGTAACGTAAGACGTCTGGATAAGGATGTAGTTGCGTAACCGATGTAATTATTTATGAGTCCAGTTTGATCAGGAACACAGTTCCTTAAAAGGAATTTGAACTCATTTCGTTCTTTGTAATTATGACTTAGCTGGTGTGTTGTTACACACCCTTTGTCCAAAAAAGAAAGCTCTTGTTCGAACACAAGAAAAATTAAATAAAAAACTTAACCGTAGTACTTTGTCTGTCGTTTTTAAAACATATATATATATATATATATTATAAATTAATTGATTTTGAGCACTATTTTGTAAAAATAAAAATATCTATAAGAACACCGGATTTTATATCTTACTGTTCTTTCTTTTTATTTATATACACATATATATATATATATATATATATATATATATATATATATATAAACAAACACTAATATTGATAATATGCTCACGATATGAATATCTTGCCACTGTTAAACGGAACAGTTCGCAGTTGACTAACTGCTAGACACGTTAAACGCGGAAGACAGACTAGAGGCAAATGTACATGAATGAGAAATATAAATTAGTCTACAAACAACACAACGCCATCTACCACAAACTTTCATTAAACTAAAAATCGAAGGATTTGCGGACATATTTTCATATGGACATTTGTCCTTGTTTTGGTGTGAGGAACCTGACTATAAAGTTTGTAAATACCATGTATATATATATATATATATATATATATATATATATATATATATATATATATATATATTGTCTATCAGCAAACATTCTTTTATGTACGATTGATTGAATGTGACAGGAAATAGAAAATGTATGAGATTCTTATTAAGTTTTAAATGTTCCTACAGTTGGTGCAATCTCTTAACTCCAAAAAGCTAAAACTGTAAGAATATTAGAAATACTTAATAAAATAAACTGCTATCACATTCAATGCAATGTTCATATTTTGTGGAAATTAAAATAAAGAATAAAAAAGACCCGATTTTAAACTGGAAAATTAAAAAGAAGCCAAACGTTACAGCAAATATAGTAATATCTGTAACCTTTCTGAACAAGAAACGTTACCAACAGTAACATTTCCAGACCCTAAAATCTTTAAAATGACAGATCGAAAATTATGACTCGTTGCATGCACACTAAAAAGTTCATTTTGAGTTCGTATCAATCAGGATGAAAAGAAAGTTTGTTAATCTTATTTAACCCTTCACCGATACATTTCCAATAACCTTGCGTTTCTCCTACTCCTCCCCTTCTATCACATTTCACATCGTGCCTTTATTTATTTATGATTAAATAATAAAGCTTTCATTAATTTATAAAAATAAATAAAGTGTTAAGAAATCAATTGACCGGAATCAGCTGAAGATATAATGTTAAAACCAAGTTAGCGAAATCAGACGATCTCATTATATATATATATATATATATATATATATATATATATAAGAAATATAGTTTTAAGGTGTGCTATATTTATGGGATAAAGTGCTCACTATAAGAGATTGAGCATATGTAAATATAAATATATAACTTAACTTTGAGGTGAACAGTCTGAGGCGATAGACTCTTTCATTTTATATCGCTACGCAAAAAGGAATATTTACCTATTTACTTAAATTAAGTTTAAATTTGTTTCTAATTCAGACATTCTCAGGTATGGAAATAGATTTGTTCTTGTTTTTTTACTTCTCGGTAATAAGAGGACAACGAAAATATAGATTTAATCCGAAAAAAAAAATATATATATATATATGACAGTTTTAGCTAGGTTCGAATTCATGTTAAACGTGTCTCTCAGAAACGTTCGATATTCATTTGCCCGTGATTACTTTCTCTTTTCAACTTTGTAATATTTCAAGGTAGAACCAGTAGAAGAATTACTCAAAGCACACAACGTCGACCGGCAAAAAATTATTGCACGAACCTTAATGAAAAGTGCAGTTTGAAATAAGTGCACCAAAGTTAATAAGGCTTAAAAACAACTGCCAAATGAAAATAATATTAATTCTCAAGTCCTAATTAATACGATTATAATTTGGTATTTATAAAAAAAACGAGTAAATATTATATTTTCTTAATCATATCACGCAACGTCTGATCAATTACCGTAATGAGAAATAGCTTCAAACAAAATGTGTAACAAGGTAAAGTCGACAATTAGGAATTCAGACAAATATCTTCGGGAAAGAAATTCCATCAGTAACTTCATTGACGCTTAAAATCTGAAACGCATTATTTTGCACACCTTCCTCAGAGTTAGAAAATGTTACTTTCACAATGAAAGTTGATATCATCGCTTCAAATTTGATGCTCAAACAATTTCGCGAAAGTTATGGATTTATTGATTTCTTTTGTATTCGAAAACGGTTTTACAGAATCAGCTTTGTTCAGAAAGACGCACCTTTCTCATAAGAAGCAAAATGGAGATATCTCCCTTTTGTTTCTTTCTGAGAGAGGTCGTCATTCCGAATAAAGCTGATGAAACAGAATAGAAGTGACACAGAAGAAGGAAAGAAAGAGGTGGTAAAATGTGAAACAAGAGATGAAAGAGGGACGCGAAAAAGTAAAAAGAGAATAAAAAGAAAAAGGAAAAGTATTATATTTAAAAGGCGAGAAATAAGAGTAGATAGGAAGAAAAAAAGAAAAGTGAGTAAAAAAAGTGTGAGAGATGAATAGGTAGAAAAAGAGGCAGCAGTACAAAGGAGGAAGAAAGTAGGGAAATGAATGGAGGAAGGAGGGATGCGACAAGGAGAAAGCGTAGAAACAAAGAGAAAAAGAAAGAAAAAGGAAGACGGTAAAAGGAAAAAAAAGTGAGAACAAGGAAGAGCAAGATGATAGTGGAGAAAGACGGAAAGCGATAGAGAGGATGAAGAAAGAAGAAAACGAGAGAAAAAAGGAAGGGAGAAAAAGAAAAAAAGGAAAAAAAGAGAAGGAAAGAGTAGACATCTGAACGAATTTGTTGTCGACAAAGAAAGGTGACTCTGCTAAAAACATTTTCAGCAGAACCAAATAATATAGAATAAAAAGTAACGCATGCGCACACATGGACAAATAAATACAGATTAATTCCTTTGCTGATGGAAACGTCTGAAATATGACATATATATATATATATATATATATATATATATATATATATATATATATACACACATATATATATATATATATATATATATATATATATATATATATATATTCATCAAATACAAGGCCCAAGAGCCACTACAAACAACAGGGATTTGCTTAAACACCGTAGCAGACGTGTGAGTTCTGAAAATAGAAATTAGTGATTGAATTAAAGGAAATAATCTTCATATAAATTTTGTGATAATGAAAAAGAAAATGAAGCATAAATTTCTATAATAGAAGAAAACACACACATACTCACACGCGCGCGCACACACACAAACATATGTGTGTGTGAATATATATATATATATATATATATATAAAGATATATATATATATATATAAAGAGAGAGAGAGAGAGAAATAATTTACACATTATTATGAGTTCACACAGATTTTTTTTTATTTATGTTTTAATTCACAGCTTATTTGCTTTTGTTTTTCGTTATTTTGTTTCTCCGACGAATATTTCATTGCGCATGCGCCATAGGGTAATATGACATCTACCATTATTAAATTATACGTATGAAATTAATTACAGTCATAATTAGCTTCTTCTTATTAATCTACGTATTGATTCTTTTACGCAAGGTGTTTACTTAAAAATACACTGTCCATCGCGTCATGTCTGGTACAAGGTCACATATATTGCTAAAAATGCAACTCTTTAATGCTTAAAATGTGTAATGTAAGAGTTATCCGCGTGAAATCATTTTCAAATTTCGGCCGATTTTGTTTCGTTTTACTTCGTACTGATAGTTTTGAAGAAGGCATGAGTCTTTCTGCCTTCAGATACGCATTAAATAGCAGGATTGTTTTGTTGACTTGATCCGCAGCAAATTGAAGAACAATATAACCCAAAGAAGCCTTCATGTCACACTGTGCTACGTCTCTTTATTATCAGTAGTTTTAAAAACGTCTTTAGTTCTGTATAAACTTTCAAATCTTTAATCAAATTACCTGTGTGGGTGGTGTAGCGATTCATTACTGATGTGTAGTACTACTGGGAACTCCTCCGTCGAAATTGACGAAAACCGTACATAGTGCTGTAAATCCTCAACCTGACTAGTAAGCAATAACGAACAAAAATCTGATCATTTGGTCAGATTTAGGAAAATCGTTTATTACCTCTGGCAAATAACTGGCAACGTCAAACATCAGTTTCCCTCGCGAAGGAAAATGAATGCGTTTACTAAATCCTTTGTAAAAGTATAATAAACCAGCTAAAAAGGCCACTTAGTAATTAGATTTCTTGTAGACTTTTTCATGGAGGACTAAGGTTAACCTTTAGGTTAAGTATAAAATTCTACCTATAAATTTTACTTATAGACTCAAATAGAAACCTAGCTAATAACTCTAGTTGATTAGTAGCTTATCTCTCTTCTGACCTAACCTCAGTGCAGGAAAAAATGGCGGGTTTCATTCAATGCCTCGAAAACCAAACTAGTTATATTCTAGCATTGCCGATTACTCCATCCTCTGTAAAATATAGTAACAAGGCTCTACCTTCCATGAAAATTCTTTGTCTGACACCCCTTCCAAAATTACCATTCTCATGAAGACTCCTAGTTCCAAATCCTTCGCTATAAAAAGGCTTATCGCTACCCATATCCTTATGTCATACCCTGTCCAAACTCCCGTAAGCTCTCCACCAAAATCTGAGTAACAGAAAAGACATCAAGTGATTCTATTGAACACACGAACGAAAAAAATCTCCAAACCAAACTACAATACTGGAGAAGATATTTATCACATAACAAAGGACCTAGAAGAGATAATAGCTACCCAATCCAGATATTTCAAATCTCATAAAATTGAAAAAAATAAATGGCTTAGATGTTGAAAACACTAAAAATTTCCCTCAGTCCAAGAGAATATTTACTGTGGTGAGTTCTACGGTACCAGGGCAACAGCTATGGTCAATGATCCAAGAGGCTAATCATGTTTATTGGATATTTCCTGTATTAGCCTTTTTTGACAATGAAAATGTAAAATAATTAAATCAATACTGTTCAAGGAGGTTCCCACTTTTTGTTCACTCCTCCTTGTATAGAGCTAAATTAACGCCCCCCTGGGACATTGGTGGACTCACTCCTGAGATGGGACCAGGTTCTATGGGTGAGGGTGTCGGTGTCCTCACCACGGCTATGTTCAATAGAAAAGAGCGACCCTAATCCGTTTGATAATGGCACTCTGGTTAGCTAGCGTGAATTCCTGGGGTGTGAATGTCAGAGTTCCGTTGAGCGAGGCTCTCTCATCCCCTTCAGCATCTCGGGGTGAATGTGTGTTGTGTGCAGGAGACCTTGTTTTCTACTCGAGTTTATGAAGGCATTCTGTGTAGATGGTTTTCTCTAGGTGCGTTGTAGCTACTCCGACCGAGTCTTCCTTAGGAGAGTCCATGTAGTGATATTAGGGTGCCATCGTTTCCACTATATAGTTTATTCAGATCATAGGCTCGTCCGGGTCCGTGTAAACTTAAATAAGCCTAAGGTTAAGATGGCTTGCGACAATAAATTGAATTCATCATTGTTTGCTGAGCAAGATTTCCGGGACCATCTGCTTGTAATGCTATAGCGAGAACTAGGGGGAGTTGTAGTTTAAAATATGTGGTGGGATAAGCTAAAATCTAACATTAGAAGTTTTCTGCTGAATATAGTGGTCGGCTAATCTACATAGATTAGCGATGCAAACTGCCTGTGAGCAAAAAAGTTGATCGGCCGCTTAAATACAGTGATAGTAGGGACATAGCTTTAGCTTGGGGAGAGTTCGCCTTCTTTCCTCTTAAGAAGGTTAAAGCTTTTGTAGTTAGGACTAGATAAAAAGAATGTCCTCTAAGACACTGAATATGGCCGCTGAATTGCGTGCAGAGGAAGATCGGAATACATCTCAGCGACATATCAGGTGCATCACATTGCCGGATAATCGGACCGTGACTACATACGCGGGCATATGCGAGGCTTTTCGTAATTACCTCCAGAATCTCTTCACGAGGGAGCCCGGTCTGAGCACTCCTCAGTTCGATGTAACCGAGTTTCCTTGCCTTGAGGCAGCTGAAGCGGCTGGATGCGAGCATCTCATCACTTCTTATCTATGTCATAATGTTTTATCTATTTTAGAGTGTTTTATCTATCTATCTATTTATCTATCTATTTCAAACTGTTTGGATCTATCTGGCTCGCGTCGTATTCGACGTATGAGTGTCAAGCAGCTCAGTTCTCAGGAACCGACCCAAGCACATACGATATCATTATAGTGGTGAAGGCTTTTGTGCTTAATGATCTAGCTATCTATACATCTATTAAGATGATTTTAAGAAGAGAAGTATATCGTAGAAAACTCCTTGTCAGTTGTATTTAATCAAACTTGCATCAATGAAAGCATGCTCTCTTTCTCTCTCTTTCCTTATATATATATATATATATATATATATATATATAGTTTTAGGGTGTGCTATATTTATAGGATAAAGTGCTCAATATCAGAGATGGAGCGTATGTAAATATGAATATAAAAGTGAACATTGAAATCAACATTCAGATGCGACAGACTGTGTCATGCTAGACGCAATCGTCAGGCCGCCTGACGATTGCGTCCAGCAGAATATCTAATAACTGCCACCACACGCGATCAGATGTGAAACAAGGCCGGGTTTAAAGTGGGGTATCCGAGCACGTAGGCCCGTGCAAAATTTCCCCGTAGACCCCGTATAAAAAGGGGGCGGGTAGCTGTTTCCCGAGACGAGACTTTGCCCTTCGGCATAGCCACGTCTGGGGATCCCGTCTACCTGGAGGCAGAGAGTTTGACCAGCACAAATGGAGCGAATCGTCAACTGCAGGATATCTAGCAACCGCCCCACGCGGTTACATGTGGGTCAAGACCGAATTTAACGTGACGTATCCGAGCCCGTTTGCTCGGCCAAAAATTACTCGTAGACCCCTTATAAAACGGGGTCGGGTATCTGTTTCCCAAGACGAGACTCTGCGCTTCGACATAGCCTCGTCTGTGGATTCTCTGTGCGCAGAGGCTGAGAGTTTGACCAGCACAGCTGGAAACGAATCTCCAACTGCAGACCAACATACAGTATTTACTACTATATTTATGTGAATGGGGACATTGTCCGTAGGTATGTATGCTACAACAAATATATATGCGTGTTTACAGCGTAAAATCTTGATCTCACAATTTTACTTTTAAAATTGCTAAGTGCAACCGTAAGCTTTATTGTATTATTGTCTTCTCGCGCACTACTCGCCTGTGGAACTCTCATTCCTTTATTGTCAAATACAACAATCTTTAAAGTCACTTGTCATTTTCGTTATCCTTCAATTCTGTTCCTTTTATTAGTCTGTCTCCTTAGCAACGTATCATCAGTTACAACACGCCCATTAATCCCTTGCGTCTTAGTGGCTTTATCGACTCACTTAGGGAGAAATTATTAGAAATTATTCTCAAATTAGCAGCCTATGTAATACACTGAAAGAATTATTTTCTTACAGATATTACAAGAGTGTGATACGGATGTGACCTGAGACTGTAGGGGATGACATTTAAAAAGAAAAATTGGGATCTACCGCTTTTTTGAATGCTTGATTCGTTTTTTTACGGATTATCAACCCATTGCTAGTTGCTTAAAGCCAGAAAATATTTCAACATTGTAAGAGTTTTTGTTTTGTTTTTATTTTGATAATAATGATTTTGTGATACATGTCTTACTAATTAACCCATAGCTGGGGGGAAGGATAGGTGGATTCTTAATTAAGTAAATATAAAGAAGCCGACGGGAATTAGAACTCGGCTCTCCGATTAACAATTCGGAGCCATTATCCATTATATCATCCCGCACATCCAAGCTTGCAGCACCTGGTATTCCCAGCCGGTCGCCCATCAGTGTACCGACCAGGATCGACGGCTCTAAACTTCGGCAATTGTCCGGGAACCGATGTTTCAACGTGATACAGCCGTAAGACCCAAACTGCTATAATGGTGGGAAAAGCTTGTAAAATTTATAGTATTTATCAGAAAGCTGAAGAAATTCTATCTGGAAGTGACCGGTGTGATTTTTATTATCGGCGTAAGAGAACAGTCGCCATGTTTTTGTTGATTAGAAGTAGAACTGAAACCCCTCAGAAGACAACACGGAAATAACTGGCTAGAAAATGAAGAATAACCATGAAAATATTGAGATGACTTGTTGTCACTTGCTTTTCAGACATTAGTTCCTACTGATGCGAAAACACAATGTGTACAAAAGAATACGTATTATTATAACTATTGTTATTGTTGTTCGTGTCATTAATGTTGTTATTGTCGTCATCATCGCCGCTGTCATGGTCGTGATAAGACTCAAAAGTATGGTCGTTCAAAGTCGTATTAAATGTAGTCGTAGCTTTGTTTGGGAGAAATGCTTTGGGTATTTTTCCCTTACTAATTATCCACCATTGAATTTCTTGGCGCGGTTCAAAAACTGACACGTGTCGCTTCGCTTGGAATGTCAATCGGGCTTCCTTTTCTAATAATAAAAAAGCGGGAAATACTTGAACTTATTTTATTTTTGTTATGCGTGTGAAATCAGAAAGAAAAATCAAGCAAAAGTACAGTTGGCATTATATTTCGTAGGCGTCTTGCATAATGGCAATTTGTAACTATTTAACATACAAAAATCTGTCTTATAGTTGAAATAGTTGCGTTTTCTGGAGCGAAGTCAGAGGCAGGAGTTCAAACCCGTGAGAAAATGACAGTTTCCAATATCTTATTTTTAAAGAAAGTAGGCTGGATATACATTATTTACATTATTCGGACTATTGTCCTCATCTTTGTCGCCATATTCATTACAACATTTCGGCTGTTGTACGCTCCGGCCTTCTTCAGGTGGTTGGAGTGTCGAACCGAACCCTTTATTTCGCTCACTGGGGTAGACTGTTCTAGTTCCACGTGTCATGTTTAATGGATGTCAGTTATCAGTTATCTCCTGTTAATTTTCCATCTGAATTTTTTCCACTGCCTTAGCCTGGTATGCTGGTATGCAGAAAATAGAAAAGAACACGTTGGGTTCCTTGATATTTTTGTTTTTATTTTTAAGAAGACAGTGCTCCATACATAAGTAGAGCTTTATTATAATAATATTTTTTGTTTGAAAATATGATTCCTTCGCTACATAAGAGTTCTCATGTTTCAAAAACGAGAGCCGAAACCATCCAAATAATTATTAAAATTAAGTTGAATTGAGGTGTTTAGTCCCGTTTCATCTTCGAGCGAAATTTTAGGAATAAGATATTTTTCGCTACCACCGTTCAACCGGCGGCTGGGTATTAAGTCATTTTTCTACCACCGTTCAACCGGCGGCTAGGTATTAAGTCATTTTTCGCTACTACCGTTCAACCGGCGGCTGGGTATTAAGTCATTTTTCGCTACTACCGTTCAACCGGCGGCTGGGTATTAAGTCATTTTTCGCTACTACCGTTCAACCGGCTGGGTGTCATTTTCGCTACCACCGTTCAACCGGCGGCTGGGTATTAAGTCATTTTTTGCTACTACCGTTCAACCGGCGGCTGGGTATTAAGTCATTTTTCTCTACCACTGTTCAACCGGCGGCTGGACATTATATAATTTTTCTCTACCACCGCGCTGATTTGGGTTCAAAGGGTGTAAGAATGGCAACGTTGCGATAACTATTTGCATTACCTTAAACAGCACTGTGAAATGTGCATCAAAGAAAATACTCAGCATTTCACAAAACGCGCATGTGCACTGTGTGCCAGAAAAGCAGCAACGCACCTGCTCAAATTTTTTTGACTGGTATCACCCCATTTAAGGCAGTAAATCCACTAAGACACAAGGGTTTACAGGGTGTGAAAGAATTAGTAACAGAAACATTAATAATGAGTGGGAAGTTAGAAAATTAAACAGTAGAACAGTTGATAGCGATTGACATTGCATTTACATTTTGCAGCTTAAGGTTGGTTGGAAATCGTGGAGCTGGAAGGGAGTTTCACGGGCGAGAAGTGCGAGAAAAATGTCTGTTAGCATAGAATTTACGGTTATATCTTTCCAGATAAACTAAATTGAGGAGATCTCGACGCCAGTCTATTACCACATTTAGATTTTAAAAATCTAAGTACCCCACCGAAAATCGATATTTATTTGTAATTTAATAGAAAATGTGGCACAAGGCCAAAATGGGGAATGGGGAAAAGGATGGTTTTCATCTGTCTTAACTTTAAACTTTGCTAGCCACGATCACTGACCCAAACATACAAACAATATTTATAACACCAATCAGCACATTCTTACTTACCATTCTTAATACAGCCACCATAATACCTCATTGTCTCTATGAAAATCCTAACTTGTCCCCATATGTACAATTCATGTTTTTGCGTGGAATAAAATAAAAAGGGGCCAATGAGCATATATCCCCTAGCTAGTTTAGCTAGAAAGAAGAAACTAAAGACAAAACACAACCCTAAAATAAACTAAATCTTGGAGGGGTTAGCCAATGTTCAAAGCAGAGAGAACAATATCCTGATGCCTAACCTGTATCAAAGTGCCACTATAATTCAGTTCTTTTTACTTGACACAAATGCGCAAGACTCATCCATCTTTTTTTTGTCAAATTCCGATGGAGGGAGACGACGCCTTTTCGTCTTAAAGTTTAAGCTGATGGTTAAAGTACAAATCAGTTGGAAAGAAATGAACTTTCACAGATAGATAGACAGATAGATAGACAGATAGATAAAAACACTCTAAAATAGATAAAACATTATGACATAGATAAGAAGTCTTAGATAGATAGATAGATAGATAGATAGATAGATATGGATATTCGTAATCTACTAAAGTTTATTTTTGTTCAATAAAAGTTAATAAATAAAATATCCGTTACTTTTGTCTTACCCTGTATATAATGGTTTCACTAATTTCATTCTTTGTAAACTATACTTGTTCCTTAAGCGTAAGTCACCAGGATTTTGATATGAAGATATATTTATACATCATTTGCATCTAATATTACCCAGTCATCCCCTATGACCCGTTCTTTTATACTGCCTCTGTAACGAACTATTGTTCCACTCCGGCTCTCGATTTTAATGCCATCCCCAGAGAAGCGTATCGCTCACTTTGGAAATCACAAGCTACAGCATAACTTGTTCTATTTCTGATAAACATTTACCATATCTCCCAAACAATAAGGCTTAAACCATTCCAAAAAAGAAACCAAGATCTAGAATTGGAATAAAAGCAGTAACCTCATCTACCCTGAATAAAAGCAGTAACCTCATCTACCCTGAATCCAATTTAGTAGGGGATACAATGAAATTTAACCTCACTTGTGGTTGCTTTATTCAAAAATGATACGTTTATGCAATAATAAAAAAATTCAAAATTATTTTTTAAATATTGGCGTTTGATGATTTGTATTAAACTTTTTCATTTACAATTAGTAAAATATATTTCTCACTTAATAATAATACAATTAAAACCGCTGAAATTAATACAGAATTTAAAAAGGTTTAAAACTTAATATATTCTTCTAATTAAAATTATTAAAAAAAAAATGAAAACGATTCTTGTAAAAATTAATTATTAATTGAATTATTATCTTATTTATAAAAGGAATTAAAACTTTTCTACGTAAATAATGTCAGTTTTATTACCTTTTTTATATTACGATTCAGAGCATATTTTGAGAAAATGGTATTTCTGTTTGACTTAAACAAAACGATGATTCAAATTATTCAAGGACTTCTGCTTTTAACTAACATATACATATAAAGGGTGTTCCAATAACTTGGACCGGTTTTAAATGTAAATTAAGTTTAAGTGTCTAATGGCATTTTTCTTTTTCTTTCAGATTTAGCGGAAATTTGGGCGATATTATTTTTCTCACATAATTGCCATGACTAAAATAACATGATCCAATGTATAAATAAATAAATTTTCACCAATAACAATGATTTATTTACTGCTTTGATCCGTCTTAATGAAACACCCTTATATATAATACGTCTTAATGAAACACCCTTTATGCTAAGAGGCTGAAATTTTAATTTGTCGAAACATTAAGTGGCGAGAACGGACGTGAAAATTGTATTTCTTACCAAGATTTTCATAATAATTTCATTTATTTATGTATAAGTCCTGAAAAATTTTAAATCTGACAATTATTTGATTTTTGAAGAATTTCCAAAATAATATGTTTTTACAACAAAAATTACACTAAATTTCCCATGCCAACTTTTGACTCACCGCTGACACCCACACACACACAAATTTAAACCAAAATTTCTAACTTGCCAGAAAGAAACTGAATAAAATAATAAAAAATCATTTAGTCTTTCCTCATAACAACAGTATAAACATTTTGCCGATATACCACTGTTTTTATTAAGTTTGGGGACTTTTTCATGATGGTATGCGAATTTTGCAGTAAATTTCAGATGTACTTACATTAGCATACACGCCGTTTTTCTCTGGATATTACAAGAATACATATCTCCATAGAACGCCAACAGATACTTCATAATTTTTTCCTTATTATTATCAATTTTCATATTGGTTAATAGTAACAGGTAACTTTGGTTATTGATGGGGACTGAGAACCCTGCATAAATTTCAAAATTCCTTGCACCACTCTTCGTATCCTTTCTAACCATAATATTGATATAGGGTCACATCTATCGTCCCTCGAATCTCAAATATCTTTAATCTCATTTCTCGTTCGAAGGGCGCGAAATTTGATGCGTATAACCGCTGACCTTTTATGCTTAAAAGTCTTTTCACTTCCCGGCCGAAGCCTTGGCGTTTTTATTTCATTTTTTTTCTTTATCTTTCATCTTCACCATATGGTCATCTTGCACGGTATCGCCTTTGATCGCACAGATATCGCCTGATCCAATTGTGTTTCTTGGATGGAGTTAGTGACTTTGGTTTCAAAGATTCAGTGCATTACAAACGTTCTTTTCTAATTCCCCAAAAAGATACTAGATACAATCCATCGGTAAAAATGCTTGAAAAATGGTTCATTTCTTTGAAAAATAGTCGATTCCTTGAAAATGGTAGGTTTCTTCTACCGATCCAGAAATTATATGATACTTTCTGCCACGGTCTACGTTTACAAGTGTTCCGTTTGGTTTGGTTTACGGCATATCAAACTTAATGGGTTATTTAATGCCGACAAGATTTTTATTGCTGGTAATATTTTTTATCTATCTATCTATCTAAGACTGTAACTATATAAGGTTTGATTCTTTACAATTCCTTCTTCATAATATTGGATATCGTGTTTCTCAAAAACAAGCTCTGACTAGGAATTCTACATTATGTTTAATTCTTCAACATTCCTCCTTCATGATATTGCAAGGGTGGTTCTCCAAAAATCACCTGTCCCCTGTAACACTATATAAGGTTTGATATTTTACACATTCCTTCTCCATGTTATTGGCTATCGTGATTACCCCCAAATCTGCTGTCACTTCTAACTTTATATAAGGTTTGATTATTTAGCATTCCATATTAATATTGGTTATTATAATTCCCCATTAAACAACTGACCCTTTTAATTCTTTATATAGCTTGATTCTTTAGCATGCAGTCTTCATTTTATTGCCCATCTTGTTTCCTAGTAATCTCCTATCCCCTGCAATTCTATATAAGGTTTGATTCTTTAACATCCCTCTTTCATGATATTGGATATCATGTTTCGTAAAAAACTCTTGCCCCTTTTAACTCTATATATGCTTTGTTTTTTACATTCCTCCCTTACGTTACTGGCTATCAAGTTTCTCCAAAAATCACCTTTCCCATGTAATTCTCAACGAAGTATGATTCTTTGTTTTTTTTTACATTCTTCATTCGGATATTGGCTATCGCGGTTCCACCAAAATCTTCAGTACCTTTTTAAATCTATGTAATATTTAATTCTTATGACTCTTTGCCCATCCATTCACACAGTCGTGAGGTAGTTTACTCGGAGTTCTCCCCTGCACCTCACGCATTCTTTATGTCTTGAAGAGGGTGAATTATTTTTAAGCTCTTTCCGAAATATATGTCCAAAATCATTCAAATTTTTCATTTAATTCTTAAGTAATAACGTTGTTTTTGTTCTCATTTTCTGTCGTACTGGCATGTTCTGTTCATGGAATTTTCAGAATTCCTCTGTAGAGTCACTTCTCTGTTACATCGCTAATCTTTATTTACTGCAACTGAATCACTCAGCATTAGAAGTATCGACATGTTATAGAAATATAGTGTCGTTTACATTCTCTTCATACTTGAATTTTTCTGGAAGAAATCTTTTTCTCATTTGCTATCTCTGAGAGCATTCAATTATCTGCCTCGTTTTCAGTCGTTTAACCCTAACCTTGGGAAGATTAAGGGGTGATACCCTCGTTTTCAGTCGTCTAACACTCACTTTGGGAAGAGTACGAGTAGATATCCCTGTCTTCAGTTGTCTAATACTGACCTTGATGTGAGTACGGGTAGATACCCTCGTTTTTAATCGACTACTCCTGGCCTCGGGGAGAGTACGGGTAGATAACCTCGTTTGCAGTCGTCTAACCCTGACCTTGGGAAGAGTACGGGTAGATACCCTCGTTTCAGTCGTCTAACCCTGACTTTGGGAAAATTACGTGTAGATACCCTAGTTTTCAGTCGCCAAACCCTGACCATGGGAAGATTACGTGTAGATACCCTAGTTTTCAGTCGCCAAACCCTGACCTTGGGAAGAGTACGGGTAGATGACCTAGTTTTCAATCGACTACCCCTGGCCTCGGGGAAAGTACGGGTAGATAACCTCGTTTTCAGTCGTCTAACCCTGTCCTTGGGAAAATTACGGTTAGATACCCTTGTTTCACTCGTCTAACCCTGTCCTTGGGAAGAGTACGGGTAGATACCCTATTTCAGTCGCCAAACCCTGACCTTGGGAAAAGTACGGGTAGATACCCTCGTTTTCAGTCGTCAAACCCTGACCTTGGGAAAATTACGGGTAGATACCCTTGTTTCACTCGTCAAACCCTGACCTTGGGGAGAGTACAGGTAGATACTCTCGTCTTCAGTCGTCTACCCCTGACCTTAGGGAGAGTACTTCAGTCGTCTATAGCTATAATAATTTGCTAATGTAATGACAGATGAGAGGAAATGCTATGGAAACACGAAGACGCATAAGAAAGAAAAGACTAATACAGTTTTATTTAAGGTCACATCAACTCTCTTATATGGTAGGGAATATTGGTCTTTCTCTTTACAGATATAACGAACTGCTGTTTCAAAAATGTGGTTTTATTGAATGGATTTCCAAATCACCGTGTGTGCATCACAGCAGCTTCAAGGAAAATATGAACTACATGGAAGCTGAGGTTAAAATTATAATCTGGCTGATGAAATTTCCAAGATATGAATTGAGAAAAGAGGACGCAGAGAATTTAAAACTCACAGGGCATTGAAGGCAATAGAATCAGTGTAAAACAGTAAGTAACCTGCTGAAAAGTGAATAATTAGAAAACAAAAACACGAGGAGAATGAAAATGGTAAAAAGGAGAGAAGAATAAGAAACTAGAACGAGGCTAGGAAGAGGAAAAGGAGGAAGAAAAGAAGCAGAATAAGTAAGATGATGTAGAGAGAAAATAGGAGAAGGGGAATAGGAGGAGGAAGAGAATGACAGAAAAGACAATATGGACGCGGAAGAGAAATAAAATAATGAAGAGAAAGGGGATTTGAATACGAAAGAGAAGAATAAGGTGGAAAGAAATGAAGAGAGAAGATGTAAAAAAAAGAAAGAAGTGAAAAAGAAGTGTGAGGAGAATGAAGAAAATAGATATATAATGAAGGAGGGGGATTAGAAAAGGGAGAATGTAAAGAACGACGACAAGAAGAAGAAGAAGAAGAAGAAGAAGAAGAAAGTGGATATAGATGTGAAGAAAAATGAGGTGGTGCGCTTGAAGATATTATTATGGAAGAGTTAAATGATGCCATATTGATTATATATATATATGTGTGTGTGTGTGTGTGTGTGTATGTATGTGTGCGTGTGTGTGTATGTGTGTGTGACTGTGTGTGTGTTTGTGGTTAAATACACACACACATATATATATATATATATATATATATATATATATATATATATATATATATATATATTCTGTTTGATTGATTTTCTGAACTCAAGGAATGACGGCGCGTTTTGACGAAGATCCAAACAATTAAGAGATTTTAATTTTAACTGAAAAACGTAAATATTGCTTAAGACTAATATAATTAATATTATTATTATTATTATTATTATTAATATATATATATATATATATATATATATATATATATATATATATATATATATATATATGAAAATCCTACGATCATTATATGTACCTGAAGTTATATATATTGTTTATATAATGTTTGTTTCGACTTTTTGCACAGTTACCTGGTTTTATTAAATTAGTATTTTTTTGATTTTTGTACAACTCGCCTAAAGATCGTTTGTTTTATTTGTAATTTCTTTTTTTTTTTTTTTTTGCATAGCTAAAGTTATATTTACCAACTTTGCATTTCCTACACAAATTGATATTTTAGGCATTAGTATTGTTAAAAAGGTAATATAAATTATTTCATTGTATGTTAAAAAACGACTTCATAATCTCCGTGTATTTTAGGTGTAAATCCCGATTTATATTTTTATCTTTTGTTTCTGTTATCATTTTTAAAATTAAGAAACTCTTCAATATTCCTGTTTGCTTATTTATGTGCTATTTTTTAAAGGTCTTCTTTTCTAGTGTTTTTGTTCACCTAACCTTTTATCATATATTTAAATAGCAGTTAATTATTTTGAGCTTCTAAAACACATAATATTTATATAGGTACATTATATATGTTCCAAAGTTTATCATAGCCAGGAGTGATAGCAGGAATATAGAGGACTCACTGTCTATATTCTGCTTCAGTGTCATGTGTCTCAAATAACCTCTAACATGTCGAAGATGGAGAATGAGTGAATGCGGAAAACTGGCGCCTCATATGCAGCTGCGTCGGGTAGATTGAGGTCGACATCCTAGAAAGAGATTCCATCTATGGGAATAAAAACTATGATTTTAAACAAAAGATTCCCTGCGGCTGAATCCAAATAAAGAAAAGTCTATGGAAGTAAATCTAGACAGAAAATCCGTAGTGGATTACCGAAGGCGGTTGGCTGTCAACACAGAAAACATTCCAGCAACTCCCTGCAGCCAAAAAGTCCCTAATGTGTTCTTTTGAATCTTGTCGGTACGGCCGAGAAGCGGGAATTGTATCTGGGCAGCGCAAGCCTCCATATATCATAGTTCTTTTCTGCGCCCAGGAGAGGTCATTTCAACTTCACCAGTAAAAGGACTAAAGTGTGACCAAAGTGAACGCTACTTTTAATCTCACGAGATAAACACATATGTACTAATATCTTCTGTGTATTGAGTCACCAAATGTTCTGTAAGGCAAATATTATTAAAGACAACTGGCGTTTTGTGTCGATTAATTTTTACTTAATTTTAATTACCAGATACAAATTAGACAAGAGTACTATCACACAACACATTAACAAGCTACTTAAGGATCCTAGCGACATTAGACCGCTACACACAAACAATACCAACATGCTAGCAAAATCAAATAGTAAAAACAAATTTATGATCTTTGAAGAAATACTCATACACCAAAAACAACCATCTATAATTTAAAAAAGAACTATAATTTAAGAGGCCCTATCCCATATAAAAATAAATGTATATAAAAAATACACACGCGTCACATCTTGCTTACGTCACAACACTCTTGAACTATGTCAAAACATATATAGCTATACCTCGGGTTACGTCGTTTCGACTTAATTAGTTCTCGATTATATGTCGTTTGTCAAAAATATATATAGAAAAATCAAGTTTAAGTCATTTTATTCGACTTTACGTCTGTCCGACACAAATGTTGAAGTCGTAATATCACTAAAATATCCTTAAAAGCACATAAATCCATGTTACTGGACGATAAATAAGAATAAAAGTATATAAAATCATGCTAAAATACGTACATTTACAGTAAATGTTAATATAATCATTATAAATCCTGTGTTGTCGTCTTATTTAGTCAATATTGGCGTTTTCCACGGTAGTTCCGTTTGGCGTTGTTGTCAGCGTCACACGTGATTTCTGTGAAATTGAAATCCAGTTTAGTTTAGACACACCCAGATGAGAAAGCAAGTCAAGGCTGGTTTATGAGATTTAAAGAACGAAGAAGTTATTCTATTAAGAAGCATGGTGAAAGTGCATCAGCTGAGAAACAAACAGCAGCCGATTTTCCGAAAGTAATTGGCTAAGATCATCGAAGAAAACCGCTTTTTTCCTGAACAGATTTTTTAACATTGAAGAAACTGTATTATACTGGAAAACATTGCAATGCTGTTCTTTCATTCCTAATGCTAAGCGTAAGGGTACATCGGTGATAAATGATTTTATTCAGAATACTGTACATACATATCATAAATACAGTAATATGCAATGGGGAGTGCTTATTTGCGGTTGATAATGGGGTTGTTTCGACTTAAGTCATTTTGCGATCTAAGTTGTGACATCTGGAACCACTTAAAGACGTAGAATGAGTTATACCTGTACTTGGAATGAAGAAAATCGATAACTTGGACTATACCTGTTCCAAAACGAACTACGAACAATTTCTAACGCAATTTCCTCCCTGCCTGATAAGGATAATTGTTTGTTGTTATATTAGATGGCGAATTCGACTCCCAGTGTAAACTGTTGTTAGAAGGAAACAAATAAAATCGCAATGTTGGTAACTTACGTCCTTGAAATATTTTTCTAACAACAGAGCATCTGAATGTCACTGTAAATGAAGTGCTACATCTTTTTAGGTTTTCTTTCTATTTGACCGAAAACACTATCATAAAAAAAATGGACTCCAGAAAAAAATGTTCTTTATTTAGTGTGATCATCCTAAGGAATCTCTGGTTCTATAACGTAAATTTTCAAGGAAAAACTGGCGTTCGAAATAATCTTCAATAGTTCTACCTTTTGTTTGCACTTTTCGAATTACGGGATTATTACACACCAAGAATCAGGACGGAGATAGGACAGAGAGTAGCGTACCCGGGACGAAGGAATAGGGGGAAAATACTTCAGTAAAAATCGAACTACTTTAAATATAATTTGAAAAGCTAACTTGCTAATTACTGCGACATGGTAGATATTACAAAGAAGTGTGTAAGCAATTCAAGATCTTTTCAATAATTTAGTTGAGTTTTTCCTTCCGCTTGTGCTGTTCGGCGTCGCGAGGAGGCACAGCCGTCTGTCAGTGGCATGGCGAGTGGCCTGGAGGAGAGATATCTCGTGGGTTCTGAGAATGTCTGCCACTGAGTCGCTTCAGCGTCTTCTTGGTATGCCTCTTGCTCTCCATCCAGAATACCGGAATTTGTATGCTCGTAGAGCTAGTTGGTTGATAGACATACGAGTGAATGTGTCCGAACCACTTGATCCTCTGTCGTTCGATGTGTTGTATAATTGGGATTGCACCTACCATATCTCTTCTTGCCTCATTCCTGATCTTGTCTCGCTTGGTCTTCCACGTGCATTTCATCTCACAAGTGATCAGTTTCATCTTAAGGGTTTTTGTTAGGGGCCATGTCTGGCACTGGTATGTCAGCGTTTGTAGGAAAATGGCGTTGATGAGATTTGCCTTGTTGCTCAATGATAGGATATTTTAGAAGAGAAGCGTTGGCTTTCTCACATCTGGTCTCAATTTCTCTGTCTAGTTTGCCGTTTTCAGTAAATATGCAACCCAGTTATTTGAATTCACAAAATCTTTTCAATAACAATCAGAAATCTGTATTCTATATTCGCAATTGTTAGGCATTCATTATTGCCCCAGCTTAAAAAATAGTAGCTATTACTGCGTTACGTGATACCAGTCTTTATTTGTCATGACGTGATAATGAGATAATGATCATCATGAAACAAGATAATCAATTAGTTTTCTCATTTTACAAAGAAAGGATAAGACTGAGCAGACCCCAATATAAGATTACAATTTAAACAGCTGGCAGTGATTAAGAGATATAGGTTAATTCTTCTCCACGATGGCACTCTACAACTCGCTTTACGAAAAACTGTTCAGATGTATGACAATATAGCGCCAGATTATACGGTCTGATGAACAATCGTCATTAAGATGTATAGGATTTATTCGATTCAACCCATTTTAATTATTGATCGGAGAAAACGTTTCTATACCGATGATAGTTTAGAAACTTCAGAACGAATTCGTCATTGACATTTGTATGATGTCTATAATGGTATTAAGTTATGACAATACTATTTAGGAACATGGCTATTATTTTAATATTTTCGTTCAATTGCATCTTATGGTTTACGACAAAGAATCCTTAAAGTAGAGATTCTCAGCTGGTGCGCCTCTATCCAGTAATGCGCCCTGGAATGGAACCAAATTAACAGAAGAGTTATCTATGAATTATTTTTATATTAAAAAAAATGTTTATTTTCAAAAAGTTAAAGATACCAAGTATATTGCTTCCATATCTACGTCAAGTCTTTGTTATCTGATATTTTAAACTGGATACTAAATTCCTTAATCTTTAAGAAGGAGTGGATTATCCTTTTCTTTTTGCCTTATTCACTGGATTTAAATCAATCATCATTGCCTCCCACCTCTTAAAAAATAGCAGCTGGGTTACGTGATACAAGTCTTTACTTGATAATGACATAATGGCCATCATGGAACGAGTTAATCAATTAGTTTTCTTATTTTACAAAGAAAAGATTAATTGCAGCAGAACGCAATATAAGATTACAATTTAAACAGCAGTCACTGGTTAATAGATATAGGTTAATTCTTCTCTACGATGACAGTCTACAACTCGCTTCACGAAAAAAACTGTTCGGATGTTGATCATGGAATTTTGCCACATCCAGTAAGCTCACGTGATCTTTCCACAATGAACTGCCGTCTTTTCAAACACTTAGCGCGTTTCCACCAAGATAACAAAAATTGAAAAAAAATAATGTGGCAGCTGGAGCGTTTAAATATTTATGGCATCAAATTATACTGAAATCTATTTCAGAAGGAAGACATATTTAATTTTATAATAGACTAGAAACGCTGTACAACGTGGAAGGTGAGAATGATTAAATGAACATTGGTTTTAGGCAGAAAATATAGTTTCTATTGACAGTACATGTCACAAATTTCATATATCAACATAAAGAACTGAATCATTTGTTTCATATAATGACAAAGACTTCTGGACTTGATTTAATATCCTGAAAAATGGAATAAAATCATAAAGTCCATATAAGGAATTTTTAAGCTAATCTTAGATGTGGCACATGGTCAAAATTAGGGAGCATCCAATGATGATAGAACTCACGACTCAGTCGTAATTGATCCTACGAGAAAAGTTTGTTAACCGTTACATGAAGTCGAAGTGTAAATAGAAAGGCCCGTTTTACGTCCAACGAAGAAACTGGAGTAGAGACATCACCCAAGGAGAAAAATCCTGAATTCGGCCATCTGGACATATCGCCTTTTTTTAAGCGTTTCACCCCAAGCAAGACGGGAAGCCACTAACACGCGAGGGGTTACAGAGAGCATAGATGAGTGATCGAAGAAAGGATGAAGAGAAGGATAGGGGATAGATCAAGTCATCTGGAGACGTCGATTGGCATTACATTTGAATAGTTGGAGATTATAGCTATCAGGGAAACAAAAAAAGGGGACAGAGTTCCACAGGCGGGAGGTGCGAGACATGAAGCTATTGGAGTAGAAGAGACGGCTACATTTAACAGTTTCGACAGTGAAAGGGTGAGAGCGAGATGCCAGCCTAGTTGATCGCTTAAATTCATGAAGTCTGGGAACCAGCGAAAGCAGCTCATCGGAGCAGTTACCGTGAAAGTATTTGTAAAAAAGACAGAGGGGGGCGACGGCACGTCTGTGAGAGAGCGACTGCAGACGAGATGCCAGATCAGGGCCAATTACATTGCATATCCGTCTCTGGATTTTATCAAGGTCCTTGAGACAAACAGAAGGGGCTCCAGACCATATATGGCAACAATACTCCATGCAAGGGCGAATGGTTGATTTGCAGATTTGAAGGATCGGGTCCGGCGAGAAGAATTTTCTGGCGCTGCATAGGGAACCAAATTTCCTTGCAGTAGACGAAGCTATTGACTCAATAAATTCGTTCCATCTCAGGTCAGCAGACAATGTGAGACCGAGCAATCGCAAAGAGGCGTTCTCGTGGAGTTGGGCGTCAGATTTCCTAATGGGAGGCAGGGCTGGTTCTCTGGGGTGAGTAATAGAGAGCAGTTTTGTTTTTGAGGCAGAGTTAGATACGTTTGTGGCATGAATGTCCGCTGCTGTTTCTGTCTAATCCCACGACAGACTAATTGACCGGATATTCGCTATGGCCAGCGAGAACTAAGTCTCAACCAATCTTTCTGTCTCTTCTTACTCTTTTCATTCAAATTCACAAAATTCAATCGATAATGTCACGAAAATGTAATCGGTTTAGTCATAAGATCGGATTTTTAAAAAAAGACATGAAATGATTGAGAGAAACGGATGTCATATCCGGGTTCAGAGGTGAAAAATTGTCCTAAATCATTTGGAAAATTATAGACTACTTAAAAAAAATTCTTTTTTGTTGCCCAGTGTTATTAGAATAACTGATCAATTGAATCTTTCGTTTCAAAGGCTTCTGCACTTCGTTTAATATCCTGACAAATGGAACAGATTACCTAAATACCATATAGGGAATTTCTAAGCTTATCTTAGATGTGGCACAAGGTTAGAATTAGAGAGAATCCAGTGAGGATAGCACTCACGACTCAGTCGTAATTGCGAGAAAAGCTTGTTAACCATTGCATCAAATCGAAGTGAAAATACAAAAACCCTTTTTATATCCAAAAAAAGGAACTGGAGAAGAGATATCACACAGGGAGAAAAATCCTGAATTCGGTCAGCTGGGCATATCGCTTTTGTGAGAAATAAGTGAACTTGTGGTTCCGATGAATAGGATTTTTTATTTATGGATCAGTTCGCCTGACCCTGTCTGTAGTGGGGTAGGTATTAACACTTGGGGCATACCCGCTGCTATTTCTGTCTTATCTCACGACCAGATATTCGCTATGACATTGATTTTCAGGTAAAAATATAGTTTGTATTGTCAGTACATGTCACAAATTTCAGATAGCAACTTTTAAATCTATCATTATCGTCCGCTCTTAAAAAAATGAAATAGATTCTTCTTAAATCTCTTTAAATGAAAACTTTACCGATAATCTTCTTTGGGAATGCTGAACCAAAATTCCGTATTTTTAAATTTCATCACTAAATTTTCCTTGTTGAAATTTAAATTGCGTCCCAGAGTATTAGTTATTCTAAAAATGTGCGGCCCTGAAGTTAAAAATGGTTGAGAAAAACTGTTCTAGATTAATATCATAACAGCAGATTTTTTTTTTTTTTTTTCACTTTTGTCTTATTTTATTTGAAACGCAAAGTCGCCATTCTCAAGAATTTAAAGGAGAGATGACCACTATGGCATGTCAGAAGCCTCTTCCCCACAAAGTGACTTCGTCTTGCTTGTTTGGCCTCATATCCCTCTAACTCTGGTTAGGGGGATATGACCCCAGCGCATTTGGTCTCTGAAATGGTGACACGTTTTTAAAGTCAGTCACACACTTTTCACTAATTGACCATTGATTCGAGGTTTAGCAAGATTTAACATGAAATTCCAATTGTAAGTACTAAGAATCACTTTTTCCATGATGCTACCTGGATAACATTTTTTTAATTAATTAATTTTTTTTTTATTTTACATTTTTTTTAACTTTTAATTTTCAGACCAGTTAGGTTAATATATGCGTATATATCGTGTGTAAACTGGCAAGTCAGTCAGTTATGTGCCATGCGTGATACACTCTTAAGCGATCATGTATCTTTCGATACATGACTAGCGAGATAGATTTTTTCCCGCAGTAGTTTGCCATTTTTTTCTGAGGTAGACCAGTTGCCATCCAAGGAACCCTGTCTTTCTTGCTATTTACCTATAGGGAGAAGAAATGGATTCATACCTTACCCAAGGATATTAGCACGTAAGTGAATATAATGGATTCGACTGAAACTCGAACTCGGCTCTCCAATTTTTTAATCCATTACTCCACCGTACCTTCCTTTGGTATGTAGTAAAAATGCAGAAAAATGTTTTTTTTTAGATTTATTTTTATTTTGTTTTATTTGGTTTGAAACGCAAAGACGCCATTCTCAAGAGTTTATGGGAAGAATGGTCACTATGGCATCACAGAAGTCCCCTCTATATGGTTAAGATCTTCAAATAAAGAAATGTTTGCTAGATTAAACACTTATCAGTGTAACCCGGATATAAGAGACCCTGATATAAGAGAAACCCGGATATAAGAGAGATTTTCTCTGGTCCCAAATTAGAGCCCATATTTACCTAAACAAAATAGACCAAACCCGGATATAAGAGAAACCCGGATATAAGATACTTCTTCTCCGGTCCCGACAACTCTCTTATATCCGGGTTACACTGTACTACTACTTCTTGTTTAAAGAAGAAAATCTCGAACAAATAATGCCTAAACATTCCATATCTTTTTTATTGGAATTCAGCTTTGTAGCCTAAAATTTATAGTCAAGGGTTTCTCAAGTGGTATGCTCTGAATGGTATACAGGTGTGCTTCAAGTTAACAGAAGGGTAATTTATAAATCATTTTTTATATTTAAAACATGTTTATATTTAAAAAGCTAGAGACACCAAGCACATGGTTTCCAAGATTTTGTCATTGGATATTTTCAACTGGATGCTAAATTCTTTAATCCTTAAGGAGTGGATAATCCTTTCCTCTTTGACGTCTACAAGGGACTTAAATCAGTCATGATCGACCTCTCTTAAATTTCATATAGCAACATTTAAATCAATCATTGTTGGCCTCTCTTTAAAAAAAAGAAGAAGATATAGCAGATTATTCATAAATCCCTTTAAATAAAATCTTTACCGATAATTTCCTTTGGGAACGTTCAACAAAATATTCATATATTCAAATTCACTAATTTTTCCTTGTTAAAATTCAAAATGCCCCCCGCCCAGTTTTAGTTATTTTGTAAGTGAGCCATGAAATAAAAAATGGTTGAAAAGCATTGCCTTAGAACTAGCTAACCTTTATTCAATTTATTTATCACCAATAATAAATTTATAATGATATTAATAATAGAATTGTTAATAGAATATTATAAAAGTAATCTCCAAGGCTGATTATGAGATTAATTGTCTTTTATACAAGTGCTGCCCATGCAAATAAAGTAATTAAGGAAATGTAATTTTTCCAGTTCCTCATCTGATCTAATCTTGTATGACCAATTATCCGATGACAATGGGGACCTATTAAATGGGAAACACGTTAAAGTAATTGCGACTCGGATTGAGGAATCGGAGAGCCGAGTTCGAATTCCAGTCGAGTTTATTACATTTACTCACGTGTTAATACACTTTGGAAAGGTATGAATTCATCTCTTCCTCCACCCACCACAGCTATGGGTAAATAGTAGGGTAAACTGGGTATAGAACCCAGTGTGTCCTTGGATGTTGCCTTAGATGGCAAACAGTGTAGAAATTGGGAGCCATCTCATAGGCCACCCGTGGGTATGAATCGGGCCATGAAAACGCATACTGGCTGAAAATTCTTCAGTCGTGTGAGATACGCATTATGTCACTGGCGGAGATAGAGTTTACCGAGTTAAGTCATGAAAAATTTCTGTTTTTACTTATCAACTTTATTAGATATTCTCCATTATTTGCAATGACTTACTCTCACTTATCGAACTGCTCATCAATGCCTCTTGAGTGAAATTCTGCGGGTTTTAAAGTGGAAAAACTTTCCGACGAATGACTGTGTCTGTGATGTAATGGAATAACCTACCACCCCCATGAGTGGTGGCGGTATAGGTGGTAACCTTCAATAAGTATCCGTTAAGGCAGCGGACGGGAGATTTCAGCCGGAATATGTTATTCAGATCTTGGCTGTTGTCGAACTCTCTGCCTTTGGGCAGCGAGGAACCAGGACGAGGCTATGCCGAAGGGCAGATTCTCGTTCGGGGAGGTAGATAGAACCGAACCCGTTTATGCGGGCTTACCGAGAATTTTTTGCCGAGTCTACCGGCCCGGATTGCCCCACGTTAAACTCGGCCTTATGCCACATTCTTCCTCGTGGGGAGGCAGGTAAATACCGCCCAGCCGGAATCAGTTATTCAGACCTTAGCTGCTGCCGAACTCTCTGTTTTTTGTTAAATAGGGTTATCCAGTAAAAATTAACGTTGGAAGCAATATAAATTTCGGATTAAAAAAGTCATTGAAATTAATTCTACAGATATATATATATATATATATATATATATATATATATATATAGAGAGAGAGAGAGAGAGAGAGAGAGGGAACAAGAGAGAGGCTTGAGGCATTCGGATATCTAGTCACACTGAAGAATTATGATACAGCGAAACAATACTGTCTGCGAATGGTCACCTGCGTAAATGCGAAGCTCTTCAGTAAAATGAATGGAGCACTATGGCTGATTGACATTTGTTTACCTTTGTAAAAATCAATACGCTAGATTTGGCTGACTCATTCTGTCGAGTGAAGATAGCTCAGTGTTAGCCCGGACTAACGTCAAATCGGTTTGGTTTATATCCGGGCTTGAGGCATTCTGATGTCTAGTCACACTGAAAAGTTGTGATAGAGCGAAACAGTATTGCTTGCAAATGATATATAGATATATATATATATATACGTGTATTGATATTATTATTGCGCGCGCGCGTGAATGATGGCTAAAAGAAGTTTCATATTCTCTACAAGCGCTCAATTCTCTATTAAATTCACGAATATAAATCTTTCCAAAAACAAATAAGTTTTCTCAAGTTCGGAAATTTGTCATTGTATCGATTTACAATTTTACAATTTGATTATATGCCTGGTGTTAATATCGATAAGTATCGATAGATTTGTCGTCTCTTTCTTTGTTCTAAAGTCTACAGACATTGATAATGCAATGAAGAAATGTTCTTCATCTCTAGACTTTTTTCCTTTCCGATTGTATCTTTCGACAATTTATTCTTATACACACAAAACTCCAAAACGTACCTACACACACACACAGTACACACAGCTACACACACAAAAAACAAATATATATATATATATATATATTTATATACCCCGTGTAACAGCAAAATTTTTCAAATACTGAAACAGCATTGGATAATTAATTGTCCGCGTCCTGGGCAAGACGATAAACTACGTCCAACAGCAAGGTTTCTGATAATACGTTTTTTAAAAAAATAATATTACCAGCTATATGTTTTTGAAAAAAAAAAATATTACAGCTATACATTTATGAGGAAAAAATATTAACAGAAATAAATTTTTGACAAAACAAAAATATTACCAGGAAAAAAAATGTTGTCGGCATTAAATGACCCATTGAGATTGATATGCCGTAAAACAAAACAAACAAGCAATTAATTGTTCATTCCTCAAAATGTTTAATATCTAAAAAACCGCCGATTGAGTTTCTTTTTCCCATCTTGACATCATTTGTCGTAAGAATCACTGAAAAATCTTTCAGCTATAAAGAGAACAGGTTAAAATATTTTTGTGTCAGCCCCAATATGTTTTCCCAACTGAACAATTGTGTGCGGAAAAAAGATCATTCAGGCCCTCAGGAACGGAATCAAAATTCATAATCCGGCTTGTGTCTTCAAAGTTCATTCAAGAAACATCGAGAGAACGGTGAAAAAGTTTTAAAAAGAGGAAACAGTAGAAAGGAAAACTAAATCAGGAGATTACAACAGAAGAGGGATGGACATTTGAATTTAGAGCTAAATACATTCTTATACTTAAAAGTATTGTTCAGTACTGTTGTGACAACGTCGGAGAATTTCAGTAAGATATATTTAATCATTTCTAAGGTACAACAGATATTTTTGCTGTTCCATACGTTACACACACACGCAGATATGCATATATATATATATATATATATATATATATATATATATATATATATATATATATATAATAATGAACTCTCTCTTGTGGGATGAGATCACTGTTAGATTGGCAATATATATATATATATGTGTGTGTGTGTGTGTGTGTGTGTGTGTGTAAAATATATAGAAAATAGGAAAGAACTCGTTAGGTAAATATTTCAAAGTTCTTTAGTATTTTTTGTTATTATTTTTAAAAATAGTGCTCGATACAAAAGTAGAGAATAAATATAATTATTTTTTTAAAAATAAGATTCCATCGCAATTTGATGGAATCATATTTTTAAATAAATAATTATATATAATTATATATATATATATATTAAAATTTTATAGTTTTATTTCGATATATATATATATATATATATATATATATATATATATATATATATATATATATATATCGAAATAAAAACTATAAAATTTAATATTAAAGACATATTAAAACAGTATTAAACAATAAAAAAAAAACTCATCAACAAGGGGGGGAGCAACCGGTTTCAGTATATATACGAACATATATATATATATATGTGTGTGTAATTTTTTTTTTCCACCTATTCTTATTGTACATTTCTGTTTTAATTTTCAATCTCCCGTGGAAGCCTGACGAGCGGGAGCGAAACCGGTTGCTCCCCGCCCCTTGTTGTTGAGTTTTTTTTTTTTTTATTTAATACTGTTTTAATATGTCTTGTAATATTAAATTTTATACTTTTATTTCGATCATTAAATTTTGTACCTACAAAATATCTTTTTAAATATATATATATATATATATATATACATATATATATATATATATATATATGTATGTGTGTGTGTGTGTGTGTGTGTGTGTTTGTGTGTGTGTCTAACATTAAGTGCTATTATTTTGAACCTTATATTTCAGTGTATAGATATATAGATACGTTGGTGTAGACACCCTGTCTGTTACATTACAGCCTGTACATACGTGAATAAAGAAAATGTGACATCCGGCAGAGTTTCAACCTGCGTAACTCTTTGTAGGCAAAACAGCATCTGATCCGGTGGACTTTAGGGAAAACTGTTCACGAGCCAAGCAAAACGGAGAAAACCGGGGTCAAAATGTGGTTTTCCCCTGCAAAGAGGGACACAGATTGAAACCCCTCCCTGAAAGCAAGCACACTGTCTTTCCCGAAAGAACACTTATCAATGACTTTCCTGACGGTATCAGTTTTCAGTTCAGTATCTATGTTGATGACACAACCATTTATTCTTGTGGGTCTGTGCGATTCGATATGGTCAAATTGGCAGCTGATCTCGAAATTATGTAGATTCTGTTCCTAATTGGGGTAACAAATATCTTGTTAATTTTAACGCCTTCAAAATGAAATTGTTCTCTTTTAATCATCTGAGAGAAACCTTTTTAGTTTTTATCAGCATAGTAGATGCTAATCTCTAGGATATGGACTAATTGCGCCTTCTCGGACTAAAGTTTTCTGCTGAAATGATTTGGAAAGATTACATTAAATCAGTTGCTGGGTCCGCTGCTGGTATGTTTGGTTCACTGTGTCAGCCTAAACAGTTTTTCTCTCAACAATCTATCTTAAATATTCATAAATCTACCATTCGTCCCTACATCGAATACTGATGCCACATATGGTCTGGTATACTTGCTATATATTTAGAGATACTTGACAAAATTCAAAGAATCGGCAATGTTATTCGTACTAACCTGGCATCTTACCTTCAGTCTCTTTCCTTTCGCCGTAATGTAGCTTCCTTGTGCATTTTCTACAAATACTTTCGACTTAATTGCTCTGAACTTTCTTCTATGATACGATTTTAAGTAGTGTTTCGTATATAGAATTGTAATCATTGTAAATATTCATTGGGATTTCATGTTTAAAAGTTGTTATTTTTGTTCCCTACATTCACAGACAAATTTTACACATGGGAAATGGTTTGGATTTCATAGAGACTATGTGGAACTATGGTGACTGTAGTAAAAACAGTAAGTAAAAATGTGTTGTTTTTCTTTAAGGAATACTATGGGTGCGGGCCGTATACTGATCATATTCGGTCGGTTCGCCCATCAAAGTTGTTTATTTAGACCCAAAACTTCTAGTGACATGGGAGCAACAACACTGACGACGCACGTAGCGTCGGCACTTAAAGGTGTAGTTTTAATAATTTTAACAATGGTATGTTTGGATCAGTAATTGTAGATATGTAAGTCTAAGATACATTGAAAACCAGCCTTCTCCTTCCACCCCCACCCCCGCCAACTTTTTGGCTTTGTTTCAAATTTTTGTATCTTCAAAACAAATACTACTTTCCTCTATGGTAAAAGCGCAGCACTAGATTGGCGCCCAGATCTCATCAATTTACAGTTGAAATGGTTAGATTTAACTGTAAGTTCTTTACTAAGTTTGTTTTACCGCACTTCCTGCTTGTGGAACTCTCTTCCAGCTTCTGCATTCCTAGTTAACTTTCATCTTCAAAAATTTAAATGCAATGTCAATCGTTATCTTCTGTCTTCTCAATTCATGTTTTTTTTCTCCTTAATAGTATTTCTCTTTTTTTCTTTCTTTCTTTTTTATTTTTTCATATACTCTCGAACACTCAGTAACTCCTTGTGTCTTAGTAGCTTTATTACTATGATGTGGATGAAATGATTAAAAAGAAGAAAGTTTGGATGGATTATTAAGTAAGAAAGGACGGGAAGGAAAGAAAGAATTGATAGAAATAGGCTTGCTAAAAACATTGTATCGACAAAGATTACTGTCTTGTTTATTAAACATGAATTATCGAGTTTGGCCGTGTTAGCAAAACGTAACCGACATATATAAAATACAACTCAATCATAGTGTAATAACTTCAGAAAAAAACAGACTTGCGATGAAAACAAGTTTTTCCCTCCAGAATCTATCTTACATATTTATAAAACTACCATTCGTCCATACTTTGAATATTACTGTCACATATGGCCCGATGCTTTTGTTGCATATTTAGAGATTCTTGATAAAATCCAAAGAAAAATCTGCAATGTTATTGGTCCTGACCTGTCATCTGTCATTTTCCGACATTGCTAATGTAGCTTCCCTGACCCTCTTTTATAAATACTTTCGTAGTAATTGTGTCTATATTTCTGAGATGAGGTATTACATACACTATTTACATTGCTCGGACTATTATCCTCATCATTGTCGCCATATTTATCACAACATTTCAGCCGTTTTACGCTCCGGCCTTCTTCAGGTGGTTGGAATGTCGAACTGAACCCTTTATTTCGCTTGCTGGGGTAGACTGGAGCAAACATAACCGGCATATATAAAATCCAGCTCTATCATATTGTAACAACTTCACAAAAGCAGACTTGAGATCAAAACAAAATAAACAAATCAAACTCCAATAATCTTGCTTCGTGCTTTCCAGTCGGTTTTGATCTTGAAAATTTTAAATACAATGTCAATCTTTATTTTGTGGTTTTAATTTCTGTTCTTTTATTTTTCTCTTTCCATAATAATATTTTTTCTCGTGTTCTCAGTAACACATTGCGTCTTAGTGGCCTTCTCGCCTTACTTGATGAGGGCAATGAATCCTTATTAGACTTTTGGATATAAACGATCTTGTCCTACACTTTACAAAATTTGCGTAAGTAATATTCTAAGTCGTTTCACAGAAAATCTCCTCCGCTCCGTTTAGCACCAAATAAGTTCTAATTGAATCTTGGCTCCTGGTAAATTAAGACGAACGACTTGAATTCTTCGAAAATCGACCAGAGACTGACGTAAAATTATTCATCGATCCGTTCGAAACGGAAAATTTATCGTGTAAAATGACTAGCCATAAGAAAAAGTCATTAGTATAATAACACTTGCTTTTAAAATGCTACCAGGACGCTGAGGAAACTATTCCACATTTCACGGAAATTAGATTGATAGACCAAAAAATAAAAAATACAGCGCAATCATAAAATTAATCACGATGTAGTCATGCATATTCGCCGAGTGACGTCAGGGAGAAAGCAATTCCTCACTTGCTTATAACCTCATCTGTTAACAAAGACGCCATAGAGTTATAATAATATAAAAGTGTAGTGAGGCCCTTAATAGATTAAATTAGGAATACTGCGATGAGATAACAAGCACCATGGCAATAATGATACTTAAGCACCCATCTTCCAGAAGAAAATTCGATCTGATCGAAAAATAAAACAGGGGTAAAGTTGTAAAAAGGTGTATACGCGTAATTTTTTTAACTACAAGTTAGATTTGTGTTAGCAAATCATATAAACAGCTATTAATTTTAAATTCGAATTAGTGGTTGTGCATCTGCTTGCTATGTGTGATTCCACCCCTCCGATCTCGGGTTCTTGGTGTGTGGGTGTCTAATTTGTTTTCTTGTTACTCTTGGTTCTACTGGGAAAGGTTTTAACATTAAATATTAAATCGTGATTGTCTACGTCGTTGGCAAGAAACGAATAATATTAGGGAAAATTATACTGCCTTTTGAAGGAAGCAAATCTTGGAGAAGGGCAACGCTGAATTCGAAACAGTGAAAAAGACAACAGGAAGTCATTCTACTAATCTGCCTCAAAAAGCCATGCCTGTCCATCTATAAAGAAAGAAAGAAACCTGTCATGAATGGTCATAGCACTATAATAAATGTTTCCATTTCTTATCCGGAGAGGCGAGTTCGAATTCCTCTCGGGTACTTTACATTCACTTACGTGTATTTTTTTTTAACCATTTCACTCCAAGTAAGGCGGAAGTGCCACTAGCAAGGAGTATGAGAGCAAGAATAAAGAGGGTTGTTTGAGGAAAGGATATAGAGAAGGATAGGAACCAGGATCAAGACATCAGAGGATGTCGATTGACATTACATTTGAATATTTGAACATTATAGCTATCAAGGAAGCAAGTAACAGGAAGGGAGTATCACTGTCGGGAAGTGCGAGAGAAGAAGCTATTGGAGTAGAAGAGGCGGTTACATTTAACTGTTTTCGACAGTGAAATGCAGTTAGGGCACGAGTGAAAAGAGCTCATCAGAGCAGTTGCCATGAAAATATTTGTAGAAAAGACAGAGGGAAGCCACAGCACGTCTGTGAGAAAGTGGCTGTAAACGAGATGCCAGATCAGGATCTAACACATTGCATTTTTGTCTTTCGATTTTGTCGAAAACTTAGAGGTGTACAACAGAGGCACGAGATCATATATGACGACAGTATTCAATGCAAGGACAAATGGTTGATTTGTGAATATGAAGGATTGACTCAAGCGAGCAAAAACCTTTTGGCGCGACACAGAGAAAGAACTTTCCTTTCGAAGTATATGTAGCTTTTGATTCAATGTAGTTGTTCCACCTCGGGTCAGTAAAAACTCGTGGAGTTGAGCCTCTGCTATGCAGATACCCTTAGAAAATGCCGTTAGAAAATACCTTTAGATATGGTTTGAATCCACCTCTTCTCCCACCAGCTATGTGTTAAAAATAGTAGGACTTGTATCAGAAAATCTTTATCGTCACCAAAAAATTGTTAATACAATACTCACTCGCAAATTAAATATTTAATGGAAATACCCGCGAAAATTTCAAAATTCTCCTATTTTAACGTTCTGATGAATCTTAACTCTTGAGATAATGATCGGATAAAGTAATGGCGAGTTCTACGACAATAAATTATCCGAAGAAATTCTCTTATCCAATTGTTAAAAATCTGAGCTTAACAACTTTAACAAAATATTGCTATAACAATCATAAATGTAAGTGATTGTCGTTATTTTAAGAAGTAAGGGGATATAAATGAAAATATTTGAAATTGGCAACTTTTCCACTTCATTAAAACAGCCGTTAAAAATTTATATCTTCCTTTCTTTCTTTCTTTCTTTCTTTCTTTCTTTCTTTCTTTCTTTCTTATTTTCACTGAAACCAAGTAGCGTCATTTTTAAATTCTTACGTAGTCCCAACCCAATAATCCCTTATTTATGCGGTGTTGGTAAGACGTAACGGTCGAACGATATAACTAAGGCACTAAATAACGAAGGGAGAGTCAAGCAGAATTATTATCTGATTCTACAAAAAATATACATCGAATTTGTATAACAAACAAAAAGTTACTAACCCATAAAAATAGAAACCAATCAATCAATCTCTTTCTCTAACGTCTCATCTCATGAAAGGTAAACGCCATCTGTTGTCTTTTCTTTTCTTTTTTTTCTGTCACAACTATTATTATTGTCTCATTTTCCTTGACTGCTAATGTTGATCTTCGAACTCTCGCTAATTTCGAATCAAATGATCGTAATCTGCCACCAATAGTTTGAAGGGGCCGCGATGGGCGTTCCCAAATAGTGACTTGCTTATATTTGTTTTCAAAAAAAAAAAAAAAAAGAAAGAAAGGAAAAATAGCCATCAATTTTTCGAATTTCTGTCTTTCTATACAGGGTTGTTCTTATTTCAACTGAATTAAGATTTAATAAAGAAATCCTCGATTACAGACATCATCCAAGTAAACTATTATGTTATTCTACAAGTTTATGGCGTCTGGATTCTTTTTTTCTCTCCCAAACTTACTTCCTTACTTAAATTCTCCTTCATTGTTTTTATGTCTTTCTTTCATTCTTTCTTTCCAAACAAATCATCTTATCGATCAGCGTCTGAAATATAATCATTTCCTTTTTGCTTCCGATTGTTCAGTTTCAGTGGAACGTATCTTAGATTCACGGGGCACTTTGACGTGATGTAATTTGTACCAAATTTGTCTTACTAGATTTCGTCCTGGGTATGATGATAAACTACATCCGGCAGCAAAACTTCTGATCGGGAGATTGGTGGTTTTCAGGAACAAGGAACCACCTCTTAATCGCTGTTGTTCCCTGGTCCACCCCGACCCTGTTACGGTCCCATCTATGGTCAAATAGTGAACCAACCCAAAAAGACCAACAGGACATTTTTATAGTAAACTTACCAACAATACATCTTATGATTTACAACATATATATATATATATATATATATATATATATATATATATATATATATATATATATATATATATAGGTTCTGTCTGTTTGTTATCGAACTCCTCTTAGCGTTTTGAAGATAGACCCCCACAAACTCGTATATATACTGAAACTACATTAACCAGGCTACTTGGTTAAATATATTTCATATATTTTGAATAAAAGGGGCCTCCTTTTATCCCCTTCCCCAAACACACACTGATTTTTTATCCCTTTAATATAAATTAAATGCAAAACTAAACACGAGAATGCCTCATAATGTACTTAGATAAGCATGTTTCTTTTTTTATCAACGTCAATCGCACGGGGTAAAGGTGAGGAACAAAAATGCAAATCAAAGACCTTTGCCCCGTAAGATACTTGGATAAGTATATTTCATTTTGATTAAAAGGGGTCCTCTTTCACCCCCTTCCCCATACAAGCCCTGATTTTTTTCTCCCTTAAATATAAATTAAATGTAAACTTAAACACGAGAATGTCTCATAACGTATTTGGATAAGTATGTTTCTTTTTTATCAATGTGGACCCCAAGGGATGTGGCACAAACCCACACTGAATTTTTTTTTCCCTTTGATTTGAATTAAATTTAAATTTGAACAAGGGACTTCTGTCCAAAGTATAGAAGAAGACATTCAGAAGATGGAGGTCACATCTGCATGATCATTGACGAATATTGAAATGTACAATTTTTCTCCACAAATTATAACAATGATTGAAAAATCAGTTATCATTCTCTTACAAAAAATGTGTGACACGCAGTAAAGCGCAGGTAATTCGATTAGTATATATATATATATATATATATATATATATATATATATATATATATATATATATATAACATAACTTTACTCTGAAAGTATGAGATAATGTACAAAATATCTGTAATTGAAAACATAAAATTACGTACAAAATATAAAGATTTAGGCATTAAATAACTTATAGAACAGCCAACATGAAAGAAGTCTTTTATGACAATTCATATAATATCCTACAATTTCTTAAAGAAATTATATTGTATTCCTAAATATAACTTCAACAAACCTACAACATAAAATACACACATCACCGCCTCTAGTATTTATGTCTGCATAAACATGTATATGCATAAAAGCTGAGTATCATCTACCATGCATTCAACTGTGAAAGCAGAATAATTCATTATGATTATTTCAAATCCCGCAAGAAAATAAAATTTAGGCATTAAAAGACCCATAAGGTGTTGATATGCCGTTAACCAAACAAATCAATCAATCTTGCTAGATCAATTACGACTGAGTATTGATCATATCCTCACTGGGTACTCCATACTTTCATCCTTGTACCATAACGATGTTTCTCTTAGCAAACCACTCTTTAGAATCCATGCTAAAAACAAATCGCAGAAACTCCTCGTTAATCAATACGTGATTATTCTAGCCGCGTAGTTATAAAAATATTTTTTAAATCCTGTATGCTATAAAATCCTTTGCGCTGAAAACCTGAATACTTTATCAAATCTGGCTTACGGTCATATCACGTTGAAGCATAACTTTTAAAACCATCACAGAAGTTATGCAACGTCGATCTTGGAGAGTATCTGGATGGTGACCGCTTGAGAATACCAGGTGTGTCAGGTTGGATGTGCGGGTGGTGTAATGGATAATGGCTCAGAATTGGAAATCTGAGAGCCGAGTTTCAATTACAGCTCGGTTCTTTATATTTACTTATGGGAAAATACCCTTGAGAAAGGTATCAATCCAGTTCTCCCCCCCTAGCTAATTAATTACTAAGACTTGTATCACTAAATTTTTGTTACCTCCGAAAATATTATTACAATCTAAAAATATTTTGTGAAATATTTTTTGAAATATTTTCTGCAACTGGTTGATAAGCCGTAAAAACAAAACAACCCATAAAATCTTTTACTCTGCAAAATCTTATATCCTGTCAAAATATTTACCCTTTGCAAATCAAAGACCTTTGCCCCGTAAGATACTTGGATCAGTTTATTTCATTTTGATTAAAAGGTGTCCTCTTTGATCCCCTTCTCCCAAACAAACACTAATTTTTTCTCCCTTTGATACAAATTAATTGTAAACTTAAACACGTGAATGTCTCATAACGTATTTGGATAAGTATGTTTCTTTTTTATCAATGTATTAACGTAGGGGCACATAACCTACACTGATTTTTTTTTCCTTTCATTTGAATTAAATTTCAGTTTGTAAAAAGTACTCCTGTCCAAAATATAGAAGAAGAAATCCAGAAGATGGAGGTCACATCGTCAAGATCATTGAATAATATCGAAATGTAACATTTTTCTCCACCCAACATAATCTTTTACCCCGAAATATCATTTAAACTGTGAAATTATGTACATTGTAAATTCTTATAACTTGTAAAAATACTTGACATTACGAAATCCTATACACTGTAAAATAATTTTTCCTATAAATTCTCTATTTGAAAATTCTATACTTTATAAATCCTCTGAATTTCAAAGTGTGGTGCAGTGATCGCATCAGATTCTAACTTCTTATCCCAGCGCTGGATTAAATAAAATCGATGTTTCTGTTAGCAGACAATCATCACACATGTTAGTCTTGTCGGATACCTGTATCCGACAAGACTAAAGTTTTTAAAAAATCACACCTTTCCAGAATGTATATATATATATATATATAAAAATCTATTGAATAATCGATCCAAAGTGAAAGTTGTTTATTCTCATCACGGATCTGAACTTACAATTCAAATGGCATTTGTAGATCAGCCAATCAGATGTGGTTATAAGAGGTCAGTTATTGTAAGTACTTTATTAGATAAAAGTACATTTTACACATTGTATATTTTAAAAGATATACTAGAATCGTAAAAACACTTATTTACACGAATGCTGTTTTCTTTCAGGACGTGAGCAACCATGGACCGCTACAGATTTCTACCTATTGTATCTTTTATTAATGTTTGTTCTTTCTATGCTTTTCATTACCTATTTTGCCAACCATTCACACCAGCTCGTTAGGTTACTCGTTTATTTCTGTATCTGTTTATATTTCAGAGATGAGGTATTATGAACAGTATTACATTATTCGGACTATTGTCCTCATCTTTGTCGGCATATATATTACAACGTTTCGGCCTTTCAGTATCTGTCTATATTTCTGAGATGAGGTATTATGTACAGTATTTACATTACTCGGACTATTGCCCTCATCTTTGTCGCCATATTTATTACAACGTTTCGGCCCTTCAGTATCTGTCTATATTTCTGAGATGAGGTATTATGTACAGTATTTACATTACTCGGACTATTGTCCTCATCTTTGTTGCCATATTCAACGTTGTTTCAGCCCTTCAGTGTCTGTCTATATTACAACGTTTCGGCCTTTCAGTATCTGTCTATATTTCTGAGATGAGGTATTATGTACAGTATTTACATTATTCGGACTATTGTCCTCATCTTTGTTGCCATATGTATTACAACGTTTCGGCCCTTCAGTATCTGTCTATATTTCTAAGATGAGGTATTATGTACAGTATTTACATTACTCGGACTATTGCCCTCATCTTTGTCGCCATATTTATTACAACGTTTCGGCCCTTCAGTATCTGTCTATATTTCTGAGATGAGGTATTATGTACAGTATTTACATTATTCGGACTATTGTCCTCATCTTTGTTGCCATATTATATTACAACGTTTCGGCCCTTCAGTATCTGTCTATATTTCTAAGATGAGGTATTATGTACAGTATTTATATTACTCGGACTATTGCCCTCATCTTTGTCGCCATATTTATTACAACGTTTCGGCCCTTCAGTATCTGTCTATATTTCTGAGATGAGGTGAGATGATTTACATTATTACTATTGTCCTCATCTTTGTTGCCATATTATTACAACGTTTCGGCCCTTCAGTATCTGTCTATATTTCTAGATGAGGTGTGTACAGTATTTACATTACCGGACTATTGCTTCTTTGTTGTGCCATATTATTACAACGTTTCGGCCCTTCAGTATCTGTCTATATTTCTGAGATGAGGTATTATGTACAGTATTTACATTATTCCGACTATTGCCCTCATCTTTGTCGCCATATTTATTACAAATGTTTCGGCCCTTCAGTATCTGTCTATATTTCTGAGATGAGGTATTATGTACAGTATTTACATTATTCGACTATTGTCCCTCATCTTTGTCGCCATATTTATTACAACGTTTCGGCCTTCAGTATCTGTCTATATTTCTGAGATGAGGTATTATGTACAGTATTTACATTATTCGGACTATTGTCCTCATCTTTGTTGCCATATTTATTACAACGTTTCGGCCCTTCAGTATCTGTCTATATTTCTAAGATGAGGTATTATGTACAGTTTTACATTACTCGGACTATTGTCCTCATCTTTGTCGCCATATTTATTACAACGTTTCGGCCCTTCAGTATCTGTCTATATTTCTGAGATGAGGTATTATGTACAGTATTTACATTATTCGGACTATTGTCCTCATCTTTGTTGCCATATGTATTACAAACGTTTCGGCCCTTCAGTATCTGTCTATATTTCTGAGATGAGGTATTATGTACAACGTTTCCCTCATCTTTGTCGCCCTTCAGTATCTGTCTATATTTCTGAGATGAGGTATTATGTACAGTATTTACATTATTCGGACTATTGTCCTCATCTTTGTCGCCATATTTATTACAAATGTTTCGGCCCTTCAGTATCTGTCTATATTTCTGAGATGAGGTATTATGTACTTTTTTATTTATTCGACTATTGTCCTCATCTTTGTCGCCATATTTATTACAACGTTTCGGCCCTTCAGTATCTGTCTATATTTCTGAGATGACCATTATGTACAGTATTTACATTATTCGGACTATTGTCCTCATCTTTGTTGCCATATTTATTACAACGTTTCGGCCCTTCAGTATCTGTCTATATTTCTAAGATGAGGTATTATGTACAGTATTTACATTACTCGGACTATTGCCCTCATCTTTGTCGCCATATTTATTACAACGTTTCGGCCCTTCAGTATCTGTCTATATTTCTGAGATGAGGTATTATGTACAGTATTTACATTATTCGGACTATTGTCCTCATCTTTGTTGCCATATGTATTACAACGTTTCGGCCCTTCAGTATCTGTCTATATTTCTGAGATGAGGTATTATGTACAGTATTTACATTACTCGGACTATTGCCCTCATCTTTGTCGCCATATTTATTACAATGTTTCGGCCCTTCAATATCTGTCTATATTTCTGTGATGAGGTATTATGTACAGTATTTACATTATTCGGACTATTGTCCTCATCTTTGTTGCCATATGTATTACAACGTTTCGGCCCTTCAGTATCTGTCTATATTTCTGAGATGATGTATTATGTACACTATTTTTATATTATTCGGACTATTGCCCGCATCTTTGTTGCCATATTTATTACAACGTTTCGGCCCTTCAGTATCTGTCTATATTTCTGAGATGAGGTATTATGTACACTATTTACATTATTCGGACTATTGACCTCATCTTTGTCGCCATATTTATTACAACGTTTCGCCCTTCAGTATCTGTCTATATTTCTGAGATGAGATATTATGTACACTATTTATATTATTCGGACTATTGTCCTCATCTTTGTCGCCATATTTATCACAATGTTTCGGTCGTTGTACGCTCCGGCCTTCTTCAGATGGTTAGAATGTCGAACTGAACCCTTTATTTCGCTCACTGGGGTAGACTGTTCTAGATTTCACGTGCCATGTTTGATGGATGTCAGGGATCAGTTATCTCCTGTTAATTTCCCTCTGAAAGTTCTCCACTGCCTTAACCAGGTATTGAACTCACACTCTTTTCGTATTGTCACTGGATCTAAGTAACGCCTTTATCCACTGTGCCAGTGACAGGATCCAAAGAGTGTGAGTTCAATACCTAGTTAAGACAGTGGAGAACTTGGAGAGGGGAATTAACAAGAGATAACTGACAAGTGACATCCATTAAACATAGAACTAGTCTACCCCAGTGACCGAAATAAAGGGTTCAGTTCCACATTCCAACCACCTGAAGAAGGCCGGGACGTACAACGGCCGAAACGTTGTAATAAATATGGCGACAAAGATGAGGACAATAGTCCGAATAATGTAAATAGTGTCGATTAATTCTGTATGAATTTCTGGAATGAGGTGTTATTATTTAAATTATTGCTGTCATCTTTGTTGTTGTCATCACAACGTTTCGGCCGTTGTCCCCTCTGGCCTTCATCTGGAATTCTGAATTGAACTCATTATGTAATCTAGGGAGGCAGACTGTTTTCGTTTCACTGTCCATGTCTGGTAAACACCGTGAGAAGTTATCCTTATTTCTCTCTATTTACATTCCATACAATGAAGTAATGGATTAATGCAGTGATCCGTGGATTTGCTGATATTTTTATTTGGGAAATCAATCTCTGGGCCGTGTTTAGTTGGACATGATGGACACAAGGTGAGCAATAACCGATCAGTATTATAAATAAGAACTAGACGAAACATATCTAGTAATGGGCAGTGTAACGTGAGTAGTCTTCCCGGATTTATATACATTTGATAATGCCGGGTAGTCGGGGTATCTATATCGGCCGACACGGTGTGATAACAGCACAAAGATGAAGAAAATGAATGTAATGTAAATAAGGTTACTTGTAGTTTAACTTGTATCTTTTACCTTCAATAGGTCCTTTGAGTGTCAAAGTTTCCAAACATTCTTTCTTCATTCTATTTCCCCAAACGTCTAACTACAGGGTGTTCGGTAAGTCACTATACATTATAGGTTTATAAATAGACATGTTTAAATATAGAATACAAGTGGAGATTATGATTAAAAATTATGTTGAAATTTTAATGTTAGGGGCTTGGATCCTTCTTATTTTATTTCCTAGCCCAGCTATCAGTTGCTCGGTTGAAGATTTGGGAAGAATTTTTGTTTGACGGCCTTATGATCAATTCCAATATCTTGTTCTTGCACTAAATTCCGTAATGCTTTTCTTGGACTCTACGGCATATTGTCAGATATATACAACGGTCTCTTCTCCGATAGTTTTGCTGAACTTCCACAAAGTTTGGCATCATCCACTGATCCTGTTTCCAGAAATTTGTCAACAATATTACGAAAATGCATTGCGATGAGGAACAGGTGTATAAGAAAATTTATCAGCAAAACGCTGTCGTACCTTCTCGAAATGCGTGTTCAGCGAGTAATACGCCATATTGTTAAAACCATATTCGAGTAAAATATGAAATATAAAAAATAAGATTTAAAAATATTTCCGAATACCCTGTACAAGTGACTTCCTCATTTCCATTTTCCTTAAAACTTATTTCTTGCTTCCATTTTCCTTCGTTACTATTCTTAGAATTCTTCTCCTAATAACAACCTTCAGTCTGTGGTTAGCTGGGAAAAAGGATTTTTATTTTATTATTATCGCCTCCAAAAATAAGCTACACTCTGTTATTCATGTGAGAGAACCCTTTCTGCCTTTTATCAATATATGGCTAATGCTAACCTCCAGGAAATGACTAATTTCACCTCTTCAGGTTAACTTTCTCGTTTGACATGAAGTGGATGACTATATTGAATCCATTGCTAGGTCAGCGGCTAAGAGAGTTGGTTAACTGTGTCGTACTAGAAATTTTTTCGCCAGAATCTATCTTACATATCTATAAGTCTAACATTCGTATATGCTTAGAATATTACTGCCGCATATGGTCCTTGCTATATATCTAGAGATCCTTGATAACTCTGTAAGAGGACTCAGCAATATTATTGGTCCTGATCTTGTGACTCATCTTAAAGTATTTATAGAAAAGGTCCGGGGAAGCAACTTTACGTCAGTGTGAAAGCAGTCACTTTCACACTGACGTAAATTGCTTCCCCGGACATTTTCTATAAATACTTTCAGGGTAATTCTTCGGATGACCTCTTCTACATGGTGCCAAGACTTTGCTGAATTTAAGCATTTCACTAGACTGTCAACGAGGTTTCATTGATTTACATTTCAGCTGGCTAGATGTAACCGTAAGTTCTATGCTAACAGTTTCTTCTATTGCACTTCACGCTCGTGGAACTCTATTCTGGCTTCTTGCTTCCCAGTCAACTTTCATCTTCAAAAAATTAAATGCAATGCTAATTGTTATCTTCTGTCTTCTTAATTCCTGTTCTTTTATTGTCCTTCTCTCCTTAATAGATTTTTACCCCTCAATATATAACACTCAGTAACACCTTGTATCTTAAGTGACATTATTACTTTACTTGGGGGTGAAATGAAAGAAAAAAAAGATTTTTTTTATGAATGTTGTTCTTGGGAAGTCTGTATTTAAACAAATGCTGGCATTTTTTTTTATTATTATTATTCATAAGGTGAATTATCTTTATATCCTAAAGTTTTCTTTTTTGCGTGTTTACAGTGGTGTTTAACCCTTACAACGCCCAAGAGCCGCTCGAGATAGAGGGTTACTGAATAAGAGGCACAGTTTATGGGGATCTGTGGATTGGTTGCTTGTTTTTGTTTAGTGTCATATCAACACCTCTATGGGGTATTTAATGCCGAAATCTAAATATTTTCCATGCAATTGGCGACTAGGTATGATCATTTTACATTTGAGCTGGCTAGATGTAACCGTAAGTTCTATGCTAACAGTTTCTTCTTTTTGCGCATTTCTCGCTTGCTTATCTCCCATCTGTCTACGATTTGCAGGCAAAAATTTAAATGCAATGTCAATCGCTGTCTGCAGACCTCCTGATTTTTCTTCCTCTTTATTTGCTCGTTTGTGGTGTTTCGGCTTTCTAATTTTTCCACCTTCAGTAACCCCCTACTGTCTCAGTGGTTTTAATGCTTTGCTTGAAGTTAATTCAATATTTTATAAAAAAAAAAGAACCATATCTCTTTCGCCTCGGCCAAACGAGTAAAGTAGAAAACAAAACAAATTGACCAAATGAAATTACAACAAAACTGGGAAGACAAGGCGTTGCATGACAAATACATATAAAGGAAAGAAAGAAGCAGATGTGGCCAAAAAGAAAACACTTCAGTGGCTGAAGAGCACCGGGGAGAAAGCTGAGACGGATGGCCTAATGATTGCAGCTCGGGACCAAAGCCTCGCAATCAGATCCTTTCTCTGTCACATAATGAAGTATAGAACCAACACGAAATGCAGGATCTGCTGAAAATATAATGAAACTGTCGACCATATTTTTTCTGGAGGTCTGTAGCTGACACAAAGTGAATATACCCACAAACATAACAAGGTAGCCTCATATGTGCAATGGAAGATATGCAAGTAGCACAAAATCGAAACCACTGAGATATGGTATCACACTCAACCAGACACAGTTACCGAAAATAACGATGTAACTATCCTTTGGAACATGGCAATTCAAACTTACAGGTAAATAAAAACCAACACATCTGATAAAAGCAATTTAAGAAGGGTATGCTTATTGACATGAAGATTATCGAGAAATTGTCCAAATACAAGGACCTGGAGATCGAGATTAACAGGATGTGGGGAATGAAGACTGAGACTGTACCAATAGTAATCAGAGCACTGGGCCTTGTGAGAAAGGAAGAGAAAATTTTACTACAGTGTCCCAGATAACATCAACATAAATGTTGCCCAGAAAATCGCCCTACTAGGAATATCCCATATACTAAGAAAAGTGCTATCAATTAAATGCCAATTCTCCTATAGCGCCTAACAACCATAGTTTGGACCCGGCTTTACGGGATACGAAGCAGGAAACATTACACACAAAAAACAACAAAATCAACAACAACAACAACAACAACAATAATAATAATAATGATAATAATGCAAATACAAGGACTTGGAGAGTGAATACTGAGACTGTACCAATAGTAATCAATAATTCCAGTTGTAGTCGAAGCCCTTGGATTGACTGGAAAATTAAATGAATATCTGCTAGCCCATGTTTTAAAGAAAAACAAAGAAATTGTACTCGCATGTACAACCCACACATTACGAAGAGCATTATCTATGTAACATTTGTCTGCGCTTCAGTTTTTTGGGGGTTTTTTTACAATAGTTATTTGTGGAGGTTGTCATGAAGCCATTTCTGACCTTGGTCTCAGGTTGAGTTCCGGAAGGAAATGAGTATACAACAGTAACCCAAGGAAACTGTTGTGTATGATACACCTAATTTACATAAGCGGACTACCGACCATATAAATATGGGTTGGTACCGGAAGACGGGGAAGATAGTAGAGATTAAGAAATTGAATCCAGAGACTCTGCCCGACTGCGATTTAGTCAACCCATTATGCAGGAACAGTCTTCCCAAGAATATACCAAACTAACTGTAAATATTGTGTACCCTATTCTTTGTTTCAATACATTTTGTTAACGTACATTTTGTGTTGTATTATTCCATGCTTATTTAAGCTTCAACAGAAACAATAATAATAATAATAATAATAATAATAATAATGGGAACATCAACAATCCCTGATGTAGTTGGAGCCCTCGGATTGGTTAGAAAAAATCCAGTAGACTAATTGAAGAGATTCTTGAAAGCCTATGCCTTAAAGAAAAAAAAAATTGTTCACACGAGTATAGCCCACACCTTACGAAGGGATTTGTCTATGTAATTTTTTTTTTCAGTGGAAAACGTTATGATGCCATTTCTAACCTTAGGTCGCTTGGCGGGACCCGGAAAGAAATGTGTACACATCAGAAATCAAAGGAAATAAAATAATAATATTAATAATAAAAGAAATACAAAAAATTGCTCTAAAAGAAATAAAATAAATTATTCTCACGAGTACAGCCCACACCTTACGAAGGGATTTATCTATGTAAAATTTAGTTGGTTTTTTTTTAATTGCTCTGTTGAAAATATCATGAGATACCATTTCTGACCTTAGATCTCTGGGCGAGACCCGAAACGAGTACACACCAGAAATAAAAATAAATAAATAAATAATAATAATATTAATATATTCAAATAATAATAATAATAATAATAATAATAATAATAATATATTTATATCGTCCTTTCTTCTTCATGTTTATACTTGTTTTGTGCTATTGCAGTCAACTAGTCGTATAGTTCAATTATTTCACTTAAGAATAGACCATGTTACACGATAAATTGGTAAAGTGATTCATTTATCTCCAAAGAATATATAATTCAGAGACATGCTACGATTTTCTTATGATTATTTAGATCTCTTATATAAGTCAAATATTTTTTTTTCTTTTTTCAATATTTTTTCTCCTTTTTTAGAATGTCGTGCTAACATCTGCGGCCTGAAAGAAATCTATAGAGTTAGATGAACAACAACAAAAACAAATGAAATCTATCTGTTACCTACTTTTCTTCATGAGTTGGTATTATCTTCAGGCGAGATTTTTGCTGTGAAAGTTTGGTTCCATATCTTCTTATTTACTTATATATATATATATATATATATATATATATATATATATATATATATATATATATGTAAGAATATTTTCACGGTATAGATCGTGATGCGACCCGGTCTAGAATGAAGAGTGTTTGTATGTCTGCCAGACAAGTTACATTCAGATTTTCATCTTCCTCAAAGGCGACTTCTTCGTCTCAATTTTCCTGGGAAAAAGAAAAAATATTGACAAAATTCAAATCACTTTTACATATAAAACTTGAAAAACACGTCTTTTCTTGTTTTACAATCTTCACTTAGTTTAGCATTGTGTGGCACAAGGAAAAAAAACTGACATCAGAAGATTAAATGACACCAAGTCTTCGAAATATCAACGTCTGAATTGCTTTCTTTAAAGATCAGCATTCCGAAGAGATATTTATATGTATTCGAAAACCGACTACTGTCATCATTGAGAAATACATTTTTTTGGGGGGGGTTACTTATCGTCAGTTAAGTGCCATATGTGATACAGGCTTGGGTGATCATATCTGTTTCGATTAGTGGCTGACTAGGCAGAAGATTTCCCACAGTAGGTTGCCGTTTCTTTCTCCAGTAGACTGGTTGCCAACCAAGGCTATAGGACCTTGTTATTCAACCCATAACTGGGGGGAGGGAGAAGAGATTAAGTCCTACCATTTCTAAAGTTATTCGTGCGTAAGAGAATACAACAAACCCAACTGGATTTCGAACTTCTGGGACGTTATCCATAGACCGATTTCTCTATAGATCAATTTCTCCTTCTGGGACGTTATCCACAGTTACTTTGCATATCATAATTACTAAGTTTACTTTATTCTGGCGCAAGATTATGGCAGAGAGTATCATTTGCACTAGTATTGCTTACCCTTTTTGTATTCAATCATCTTTTTTTACATAAATAAAAGAGAAAATATGGGACCATGACTTTGTTAATCTTTTCTTCGATTCTAACGAAATTCGACTTAATATTTGTTTTAGAATCTAGCATCAATTTAGAGGCTAAACAAAGCATAAAGATTTAGATTTTCATTTGAAACGAAGAAAAGACTCCTAAACAGCTATATTATATTTAATTCCCTATACAGCAGAGAATACTGGACAAATTCTTCATGCCTTTCAGAAACTAAGCAAAAAATTAATCCATAGGCAAACGATGTCAGAAACAAGGAAAAGAGTGCTGAACTGCTATGTTACTTAGGGACGGTGTAGTAAGATATTGTTGGATTAAGAACCAGCCAGCAATCATTTCAAGAGAAAAAATGCAAAGTGTAGCTAGGCACAAACAGCCGAGGCTAAGGTCAAAAGTAAACAACTTGGATCCCGTAAGTTCTAGAAGAACTAACACCAAATTCAGAATAGAAGCAAAGCATCATTGCCAATTATCATAAAAGGCACTGAAGTCATCCCATCTCATTCTCGTCAAATAATGCAAATCTCTTCCCTACGATGTTTAGCTCTAACTCGACATTAGATGACAAAGACAATCTCCTTCCAGACTTCTTCCTTGTCAGAGAGTTCAGTAATATTTTTTTTTATTACAGGCCGGAAAGTTTCAAAACTTAACAAGAGTCTTGACTATTATTTGGCTACCGGTCCAGATAAAATCATCGGTTTTCGTTAAGGGTATTAATTACAAGTTATATCCGATCTTAGTGAAATTATTTAGCCTCTGCTTGAAGGGGAAATCTTTCCTAACTTAGTGGAAGGTGTCAGGTGTATGTTCTGTCTTCAAGAATGCGGGTGACCGCTCCTCCTCGTCTCAATATAAACTCATCAGCCTCTTAAGTGGCATTAGCAAATTTTTTGAAGCTATAATCAACAAGACGTTTGTTGATCGTCTCAATAGAGACAATCTCTTGAACGACAAGCAGTGCGGATTACAATTAAACGGCTTATTACTCGCAGAATCAGTTAGACACTCGAGAACAAATAGATCCCAAGGACGATCGTATTAGATAATTCAAAAGTCAAAATGTGTGACAGAGACTGTTACAGCACAAATTCCATCGAGTTAGAATCACTAGAAGTTAAATTTGAATGAGTTAAGAATTTCAGGTATTGTGTGTTGGGGGGGGGTGCATTCTGTTACTGAGCCATAATCCCTAGATATATTGCCAGAGAAGGTGGAAGATCTTTCAATCTGCCCATTTGTATACCAACTGGTCTTAAATTCACTGTTGACCTTCTGTTCAAATGGTCGCCAACTAAGGCTAAAGAGCTTCTATCTGTACATGAAAAGAATTCTCGACAGCTTCAGAACGATTTTATCTGGATAATTT
>CAHIKZ030005290.1:122500-142500 GCA_903632075.3 Acanthosepion pharaonis | reverse complement strand
TTTTGTAAAAGTTTTTTTTTTTTTTTTTGGTGATTAAATTCTTTTCAATTGTAAGTATGATATAGCTTATATTGGATAATCCATATATCCAACTACATCTGAAAATAAAATTAAATTTAAAAGTTTAAAATTGCATCGTCCCCTAACACTTTCTGCATATGTGTAGTTACATCAACTTTAGTCTGATGAAGTCCTATAAAATGAAACACGTCACGTGAAAATTTGTTTTCGACTTTGTTATTAATTTTCCAACATTGTTCTGGTATATACATATATATATATATATATATATATATATATATATATATATATATATATCTGTCCTGGGTAAGACGAACTACATCCACGTCATAGGTAAGACGATGAACTACGTCCAGCAGCAAGGCCTCTGATCAGGAGGTTTTGAGGAGCGTGGGACCACCTCTTATTTGCTGGTGTTCCCAGGTTCACCCTGACCCGTGGTGGTAGCACTTGTTAGGGTCCCATCTATGGACAAATATTTAATCATTACCAGCAATACTTTTTTTGGAAAAAATTATTACCAGCAATACAATTTTGACGGAAAAATATTACCAGAAACAGGTTTTTGACAAAACAAAATATTACCAGCAATAAAAAATTTTGTCGGCATTCAATAACTTATTGAGGTTGATATGCCGTAAAACAAACCAAACCATGTGAGGTAACTGTCAAATCAATTAAAATGAGTGAAAATCATACAATTTATAAAGAATTTATTTCCATACAGTAAAATATAGAAGGTGTCCTAAATGTCACATAGGTAATTAAAAACGTCACCATATGTCAGTTTTTTCAGATCTTTTATTTCTTTTTATTCAGAAATTTAAAAACATAGGGAAATTATACATAAAAAAATTCACGACTGAGGAAAGAACCCGAATCAATTCAAATGGAAATGAGTCTTGTCACACATACTCTGCTAATGAACAAATACGATACCTTCAATATCCAGTCTCTGAAATTCAACTGAGTAATTTAAGCATTGTAGGTGTTTACATATGGAAAAAATGCATTTTTTTTTATTCTTAGAGTTGCAAATTGTTTCTTAGTATGCAATGTAATGACATTTGAGACATCTTCACCTGGTCAGAGTATTTGTGAATCGATGATTATCATTGTTGTTTAACAGGGTCTCGCACATGTTCTGAATTCATCTGCGAAAATCTGTATGTGACCTTCCATATTATGTGACCATACTGGTTAGGACGTTGAATCTACAAATGAATCATGAAATCTAATGTTGGTTTTCTGGTATGGAAGTTTCATGAATATTATCTTTGGGTAGAAAATACTAAACTTGATAAATAAAAATCAAACGATTTTGTTTTTTTGTCCTCTTCGGAATATTTACATTGGTAATTTCCCTCTGATAATCTAAGTTCTGAAAAAAAAACCAGACGAAAGACCAGACATGTTATGAGATGTTTATATACCCAGGTGACTTTTGGAGCACTTTGTAGTGAGTCAAGAATTAGGGCTTTACATTTCAAACAGCATTCAGATGGGAAAATATTTCATTTACAAATCCGAGATAATTAGGTTTAATCAGGACATTTCTATTGACTGATGCGAACGAAGTGATTACACTGAAAAATTTTCCCGGCAAAGGATAAAGAGAAAATGTCGGCTCCAGAAGATAAGAACCTCCAATCTGACATTGCCACAAAAATCAAAGACAGGTTTCTTTGCGCTTAGAGTAATTTCCTATTCAGAGATAAGTTTGTTTGTTATGCACTTCTTCTCAAACGTTATCTGCCATGTTCTTAATGCAAAAGCAGGATACATGTGTGTACTAGCTAGCTTAGCCTCTTCCATTTATTTTTGTTCTAGTCTCTTCTCTTGTAATTTTAATCAGGGAAAATTGCATACGCTCTCTCTTTTCTTTCTCTGTATATATATATATATATATATATATGTGTGTGTGTGTGTGTGTGTGTGTGTGTGTGTGTGTGTGTGTGTGTGCTGCAGTTCAATAATATTCATAGAGGAATTCGTTGGTTAATGCAACTTTAAAATTTTGTTTGCGAAGAGTTTTCGACATTTTATATCATTGACTTTACTAATCTAATTTTTGTATGAATGATTCATTGTAATATATATATATATATATATATATATATATAGAGAGAGAGAGAGAGAGAGAGAGAGAGAAATATAAAACATTGAAATCAACACTGAGAGGCGACATCAGGCCGCCTGACGATTGCATCTAGCATGAAACAGCCTGTCGCCTGAGTGTTGACTTCAATGTTCACTTTTATATTTATATTTGCATACGCTATATCACTGATATTGAGCACTTTATCCCATAAATATAGCACACCTTAAAACTATTTGTCTTCATATATATATATATATATATATATATATATATATATATATATTCAAGCATTCGTCTGCTATTCTGCGACCGCTATCGTTATAGCAATCTTCTATGTCAACATAACAGAATATCATCTTTGATGCTGAATATCTTTGTACAAATGTCCATATACCCATACTGAAGATCGCTCTTGTGATACATAAGCTTAGATCAAGGGATAGCATAATAAAAAATATCCAAATGTTAGATAATTTTGCTTTTTATTTTCTCCCGATATTGAAGGAAATATACGGAATTTAGAACGGCTACTAATCAAAGATAATAGACATTTGTTGTCTGTTATATTTAAAAATATATGTTTGAATAATGATCTGCTACCACATAACAATAAATATATATATGGTTGTAGCAAAAAATCCGTGCTTCTTAATAGGTCGGTTAAAGAAATTTGACGAATAAAAAGACAACAATATTATAACAATGTTGGAAATAAGGATGATTATATTTATTAGCTTTTGAGTAATGTAAAGCAGAAAGAGTAATATTTTACAGTCGCAATTTGCGGACACGACTGTCTCCTTTTTCAGCGAGACAAGGAATAAACAAAGAAGTGGAACATATACTTGCGTGGAAGAAAATACATTCCTGCTTCAATTTAGATATCATTAATCTTACTGGCAATATTTTTAGCATTTTTTGTCTTTTTATTACGGACATGGATTAACTGGCCTAATAAATCTCTCTCTTTCTCTCTCTCTCTCTGTCTATATATATATATATATATATATATATATATATATATATATATATATAATAAGTTTATCATATAGACAAAATAGTTTACTCACTACAAAGATGCAACTCCGTTTCGGAGCATTTCAATTGCACCTCGACGGGTAAGGATCAAAAACAACCATTTTTGGTTCTCATCCGTTTCAATGCAATTGAAATGCACCAAAACAAAGTTGCATCTTTGTAGTGAGTAAACTGTTTTTGTCTATATGATAAAATTATAATAAATAATCATTTCTCTCGTACATTCATATCTGCTCGATGCGTATCCGAATGTAAACAAATGACGTCACACATTATGAAAGTCCAATAATTATAATGAGAGAAAATCATGGAGAATTGTAGTTTAAAAACAGTAAAATCGACCTTGCTAACTGAGAGGCCCCTCTGTGGCGAAATCGGTAAAGCACGTCAGGCTATATTCTGATTCCGTATAGGATACAGGTTCGATTCCTGTCGGAGGACGCATATTTTCTATGAAAATTTCTCGGACATTCAAGCGGGTAAATTTCGTTAACACTGTTTATTATAAACAGAGCATTTACTTAAATATTTGTATCTATAAAAAGAACGTATAAACATAAAAAATGAGTTAAAATAATTGACGGACTTTGTCCATTTCATAATGTGTGTATATATATATATATATATATATATAAGGGGGAATTTCAGATGAAAATGGGTTGCTGTTTAATTTTGATTGTATCGTTTCCAGTTTTTGCTATATCGGAAAAGAATTTGTGGATAAGCTGTCCGAAATCAATGCAGTTGTTATTTCTGTTTTCTTCAAGTTAGTTCGACCGAGAAACTTAGTGGCACATTTTTCAATTGGGAAGTTGAAGATGTTAGTCCAAGGGACATCACGAAGTAATTCCCGGTGTGTTTCCCAGTCAATATGCTGGTACTGAAAATAGATCTTATGGATAGGGTGTTCCTATTTAAGGAATTCTTGGGAGAAGATATGACTAGTTACCACAGAGTGGTATGAGTTAACAAGTGGGCAATATTGTGAAACTTGACAAGAACGAGAAGAGGAGATAATAAATAGATGCAATAAAGGAGCATGTTGCTCGCTTTGGCTACGGAAACGAGCGGGGAGATCTATGGTTAGAGTGAGGAAGTGGGCAATGGAAAAATTTAATGCAACATCAGTAACTTTAGAAGGTTTAAGCCACGCGTCGTGGTGAGCATTAAAGTCACTGGAGACAAAGATGTTTACAGATGGATGGAGAGAAAGCGCCTTTACAATACTGTCAGAATGAATAGACATAGATAGATAGATAGATAGATAGATAGATAGATAGATAGATAGATATGGAATAGACACAGATATATATTAAACAGACGCATATATTAAATAGGCATAGATAGATAGATAGATAGATAGATAGATAGATAGATAGATAGATATGGAATAGACATAGATAGATAGATAGATATGGAATAGACAGAGATAGATAGATAGATAGATAGATAGATAGATAGATAGATAGATAGATAGATAGATAGATAGATATGGAATAGACACAGATATATATTAAACAGGCGCAGATATTAAATAGGCATAGATAGATAGATAGATAGATAGATAGATAGATAGATAGATAAAAACATAAACAAGAATGGACTCTAATTTATCGCAAAGTTATCCGCCTAAGGGAGATTACTGTTTACTTGACTGTTATAAACTGACATCAAAGATTGCAGCCGTGTTTGCAAAGAGTGCAGCTAGGGAAATTTAGAAATTGTTTATCTCGTTGCTTGATTTCTCTCAACGACCGACTTTACGGCAGGATATACAATAATTTCTAACGGGCTCATTAGTAATTTAGCAAGCGACAAGAAAAGATTGGAAAGCCTAAATAATAAATATCAGACGACGTGTGAATTCAGTTATCTTATAAGACGACGAAATTTTTATGGACAGCCATTAACTCGGCACTGAAATCCTAGCTACCAATTTTGTCCCCAGAATAATTTAAATGGCAAAAATTACATTTGCGGTCTTATTGCATAAAACATACTCGAACTATTTCCTCATACTTCTGTTTCTCAGTTGATCTATCCTTCAAATCTATAAATCAGCCATACGTCCTAACATTGAAAACTGCTGCCATATATGATCTGGTGTCCACGCTGTTCCTCTCGAGATCCTCGAAAAATCCAGAGACTTATATGCAATGTAATAGGTCCTGATCTGGCATCTCGTCTACAGTTACTTTCTTACAGAAATAATGCGGCTTCCCTCTGTTTTTTCTACAAGTATTTTCATAGCAATTGATCTACATTCACTGGGTCACAAACTGCATGAATTTAAGCGTGCTACTAGATTGGCATTTCGGTCCCACACGTTTCACCGTCGAAACGGTTAAATGTCACCGTCTCCTCTACTCCAAGAGTTTCTTATCTCGCACTTCCCGACAGTGAAACTCTGTTCCTCTTACTTGCTCCCCTGATAGATATAATATTTAAATCTTCAAATGTCAATGGATATCTTCTGATGCCTTGACCTGATCCCCGCCCTTCGCTTTATCCTTTCCTCAAACACGCATCTTTACTCTCGCTCTCTGTAACCCCTTGCGTGCTATTGGCATTTCCGCTTTGATTGGGGTGATATGCTTAAAAATATTTACTTCGACCTTTCTCGAAATGTAGCGTGCATCTGTAGAAAATGATAAGAAGCAGAAAAAAAGTTTGTTAGAATCAAAGAAAATAGTACTGAAATATTATGCAATTTCAATCCTGCTATTTGGAAGTGAATGCTGGACAATGACGCCACTGCTGATGCAACAGAAATGCACTTCCTCAGAAAGATGCTGAGAATACCATGGATCGAACATGTGACAATGACGAAGATTTAGAGAAAAATTAAACCGGACACACACTTATACTTAACACCAGAAACAGATAGTAGAAATTTTAAACGCACCTATGGGTGAAAGATGGCTTTGAAAATTTGATAGTCACAAGAAAACTCGAAGAGGGGAGTAATAGATACCTACCTAGCGAGCTTGAGTAAATGGGAGACGGAACAAGCTTTGGGAGTGTTGCAGTTTTTTGTGTATATATATTAACTAGTGAGCTAGCCCAAATAACTTGACTCACTTTATAGTCCACCAATAGAAGGTTAATCAATCAGAAGACGTAGTACATTCAATCCGTAGTGTATAAAGGCGGCCATTTTGTTTACTCAAACCGAATGTCCAGTTCCAGCTTGTCAGGCGAAGAGAAACTGAAGGACGAACTACGCTCTGCTACTTTTACCGGGATATCCACTGCTAACCTGAAGAACGCTTTCCTACTGTCTTCGAAATATTCACTGCTAACCTCTGGATTCTATACTCGAAGACGACCGTCATCATGAACAACAGGGAAAAATTAGTGAAAGATAAAATTTATTAAGATTTACAAGAGATAGAAATCTTTGTCGAGGCGTAATCTCCATTGCCGAGAAGCGACACTGCGCACAGAAGAACTAGGAATGATTGCAAAAACTTTTCTAAATCTCTCCCCCCACTTTCAAGTTTTGAGAGGCTCACGCCTAAGAGCTATTTCATTTTTTGTCTGCATGATCTGGCAGCAGATGTAATAGTCAAGGAAAGACCTCCTACATATTTGTTCACGAAATCGTCATGACTGAAAAGTGACTATATTGACTAACTTTCTTTTATATTCTTTGCAATTCATTCTCACTGTTTAAGAAAGTAACACTATAATAACTCAGATACCCTCTATACTTTTGGGCATTCATTTACGCATTTGCTGGCTGAATAATGTTATATATGCATATTAAAATTCAAGCTAAGATAAAATTAATGAAAAGCATATAAAAGTAAATAAGCCTGGCGAGAAGAATGAAAGAAGAAATGATTAAGATTACATTTAATCAGTTGCTTGGTCTGCTACTAATAAAGTATTTTCACTATATCGTCCTGTATATTTATTATCTCCATAGTCTATCTTATATATCTATATGTCTGTTGTTCGTCCATGATTAGAATATTGATGGCACATCTAGTCTGGTACTTCTGCAATACATTTTGATATTCTTGATCAAATCGAAAGAAGAATCTGCAATTTTATTAGTCTTGACCTGGCATATCACCTTCTGTCACTTTCCTCTCTACCATAATATAGCTTCCCTGTGTCTCTTCTATAAATACTTTCATGGTAGTTGTTGCGATGAACTTTCCTTGATGCTGTAATTTTTATTCCCACACCACCACCAGGTAACTTGTACATATAGAAACGAGTTATGATTTCATAGAGACTTTGAGGTATTAGGGTGGCTGTAGTAAGAATGCTAAGTAAGAATGTGTTGTTCCGGTGTAAGGAATACTGTGGTATGTTTGGGTCAGTAATCGTGGCTAGCTAAGTTTAAGATAAGAAAGATTGAAGACACGTCTTCCCCTATTTACATTATTCGGACTATAGTCCTTATCATAGTCGCCATATTTATTCCGTTTCGGCCGTTGTATGCTCCTGCCTTCTTCAGGTGGTTGGAATGTCGAACTGAACCCTTTATTTCGCTCACTGGGGTAGACTGTTCTAGTTCCACGTGCTATGTTTAATGGATGTTAGTTGTCAGTTATCTCCTGTTAATTCCCCTCTCCAAGTTCTCCACTGCCTTAACCGGGCATTGAAATCACACTCTTTGGACCCTGTCACTGGATCTAACTAACACCTTTATCCACTGTGCCATGTGTCCTCGAGGACACATGGCACAGTGGATAAAGGTGTTAGTATGAGATAACTGACAACTGGCATCCATTAAACATGGAACTGGAACAGTCTACCCCAGTCAGTGAAATAAAGACTTTAGTTTAACATTCCAACCGCCTAATGAAGGCCGGAGCGTACAACGGCCGAAACGTTGTAATAAATATGGCGACAAAGATAAGGACAATTGTCCGAATAATGTAAATATTGTACATAATACCTCATCTCAGAAATATAGACAGATACTGACAGGCCGAAACGTTGTAATAAATATGGCAACAGAGATGAGGACAATAGTCTGAATAATCTAAATAGTGTACATAATACCTCATGTCATAAATATAGACAGATACTGAAAGGCCAAAACGTTGTAATAAATATGCCGACAAAGATGAGGACAATAGTCCGAATAATGTAAATATTGTACATAATACCTCATCTCAGAAATATAGACAGATACTGAAGGGCCGAAACGTTGTAATAAATATGGCGACAATGATGAGGACAATAGTCTGAATAATGTAAATATTGTACATAATACCTCATCTCAGAAATATAGACAGATACTGAAGGGCCGAAACGTTGTAATAAATATGGCAACAGAGATGAGGACAATAGTCTGAATAATCTAAATAGTGTACATAATACCTCATGTCAGAAATATAGACAGATATTGAAAGACCAAAACGTTGTAATAAATATGGCGACAAAGGTGAGAACAATAGTCCGAATAATGTAAATAGTGTACATAATACCTCATCTCAGAAATATAGACAGATACTGAAGGGCCGAAACGTTGTGATAAATATGGCGACAAAGATGAGTCTTGTTCCACATTCTTGTATTACTCAAAATAGGGTGTGTGTTATGAATGTAAGACTAAGAAATATCACAGCTTTGGTGATCCTTCTATATATCCAAAGAAAAATCTGCAATGTTATTGGTCCTAGCCAGGCATCTCGACTTCTGTCACTCTTCCATCGTAATAATGTAGCCCTTTCTATAATTATTTTCATGGTAATTGTTCTGATGAAATTTCCACTACGGTAAATTGTATTCATTGTAAATATTCATTGATGTTTCACTTTTAACCCTCCCCCACAGCGAAAGTGTACACACAGGAACTAGTTAGGACTACATAGAGACTTTGAGGTATTATGGTGGCTGTAGTAAGAATGTGTTCTTTGGCTGTAAGGAATACCGTGTCTCACCATTTCACGGCTTCTCTTCCAGCTTCTTGCTTCCCAGTCAACTTTGATCTTCAAAATGTTATATGCAATATCAATCGTTATCTGTTTTTCGTAATTCTTATTTTTTTTATTGTCCTCTATCCCTAATAGTGTTTCTTTTTATTTTCACATATTCTTTAACACTCAGTAACCACTTGCATCTTGCTTTGGGTGAAATGATTTTAAAAAAAGCCTGGAGAGATATTAAGAAAGAAAGAACGTGGGAAAGAAAGGAAGAATTGGTACATACTAAGAAATGTTACTGCTAAAAACATTGTATCGACAGAGACTCCTGCCATGTCGATTGAGCAAAAATTATCGAGTTATATCGTGTTAGAAAAATGTAACGTCCATATATAAAATGACGCCAGATCATAGTCTAATAACTTCAAAAAGAAACTAGATTTTAGATCAAAACAAAATCAATAAATCAAACTTCAACAGAATAGAAAATTGATTAACTTTTATTTTTTTGACTTATCAAACGTTTGAGACATATTTAAAGCTGAAATATATTTTCGATTGTAAAAATTATTTTTTTAAGCTAATATCACATTAACAATTTATGATTTTACAATAGCAATGATTTTCCAGGCACAAGTCTTATTTTTTAACCAGTAGATGGATTATTCTCTAGAGGCCAAAAGACATGAGCTAATTTTATAGGGAAGGCAACCATAACAGCAATAAAACGGGTCCAGTTCATAACAATGAATGTCATTTGTCTAAAAATTAGCTTCGTCGAAAAATCAAAAGCTAAATTAAAGGGAGAGAACTTTGATTTGTTTGGTTTGTGTACTGCATATCAACCTCAATGGGTTAATATATTGACGACAAAATTTTTATTGCTCGTAATATTTTGTTTTGTCAAAAATATATTTCTGGTAATATTTTTCCTTCAAAAATGTTTTGCTGGTAATAATTTTTTTCAAAAAAGTATTACTGGTAATATTTTTTTTCAAAAAGTTACAGCTAGTAATATATTTTTTTTTTTTTAAATTGTTGGTAATATTTTTTTTTTTCAAAAATATATTGCTTGTAATAGTTTTTTTTATTCAAAAATTTATTGCTGATAATTTTTTACAAAGTATTTCTGGTATTAAAACCTATTTTACACTTTCATAGTGTTTTTTTCTCAGTTTCATCGTTAAATATTTGCCCATAGTTTCATGGTTATATATTTGCCCATAGCACCAACAGGTGCCACCACCCTGGGTCAAGGTGAACCTGGGAACACCAGCAATTAAGAGGTGGTTCCACGCTCATCAAAACCTCCTGATCAGAGGCCTTGCTGGTGGACGTAGTTTATTGTCTTAGCCCGGACGCGGATATAGTTTATCGTTATACCCAGGACGCGGATGTAGTCTGGCTGTTAAATATTTTCCCATAACTGGGACCCTAACAGGTGCTACCACCCCGGGTCAGGTTGGACCTGGCAAGTCATGCAATTAAGAGGTGTTTCCACATTCCCCAAAACCTCCTGATCAGAGGCCTTCCTGTTGGACATAGTTTATCGTCTTACCCAGGACGCGGATGTAGTTTATCGTAATATCCAGGACGGGAGAAAACTTTGAAGATTGCTATTTCGTTTTACGGATCTCTTAAAATGTTGTCTTTTTATTTCATTCAAGTCGATAAAATAAACACTATTGCGATCTCGGTGCCACACAATTTTCATCTGTCAAATCGGTTTAATGAAACCAATTCTTCTACTCAAAGAGCTTCTTCATCTCGCAATCCCGTCTCGGAATTCATTTCCGGTAATAAATTAATCTTTGTAAATAAATATAAACTTCCCAACGGGTGATAACAACAAAACTTCAAATATTCAAGTGTAATGTCAATCGACATTCCATTACTTATTCACCAGTTTTCCCACACCAATCTTCTGATACCCCCTTGTTCTTGTTCCTCCTTCTCTCTATGTTTTCCTCTTTTTTCGCACCTTTTACACGAAAAGCGACCTGTTCCCCTATCTCTGTAACTTCATCAAGACACGTGCTAGTGGAATATAGAATAGATAGTTGAAATTCAGGAGGTATTGAAAGGCAAAGAGGACAACCAGCAAGTAACCTACCCTGAGAAAATTTAATTGCCCGATTTTATATTTAAATAATATTCTCGGATGTTTCTTGTGGGTTGATTCAAATTGATTTGATTTCACGCGGGACGGTACAAATGACATCCATTTATCAACTGGACTTGTTTTATAGAAGTTAATAAAAAATGTTTAATATCCTAATACTTACTAAAATCTAAAAAGGATCGGTTGTTGTGGAGAGCGATGATCGATCTACGTTCTTAAAGGAAATGCCACGAAGAAAAAGAGAATTTAGTAAAAAAAAAGATAGAGCGTACCAGGACAAAATATATATATAAAATATATATAGAGAAAGAAAAAGAAAGAAAATACATTATTCTCAGTGGTAATGGATCGAAAAAATACAACAAAAGTAAAAAAATAAAAAGGACTGGTTACTTTTACGACATATCAACACAAATATGTACACAACGACTAAAATGGGGTTGTATTTTTAATCTTCATTTTTCATTATTCTAAAAATGATAATATAAAAGAATAAAAAATAGTATGGCTAAATTCCTCGAAAAGGATGGCTGTAAAGAAAACCCTATCGTTTATATTTGTGTCTATAAACATTTACTAGTTTCAGAAATATAATAAAATATTGGTAGTTTGTATTTCAAATTGTCTTAGCTTGGGGATAATTAAATATTAGTAGTTTATATTCAAGTCTTTTGTTGTATTTTTAAATGTATTGGTACGGGGAAACCCTTGGTTTATATTATATTTGAGTCTATAATAAAATATTGGTAGTTTGACTTGGTTGTCTTGGATACAGAAAAGTTTAATTAACCTTTTAATCTTTGAGTTTGGAAGAATTTTCTTTGTAGGTGCCTATTTTTTTCTGCATGAAAGGCATTCTAAAACCCACATATAGTAGTCCTTATAGTAGTTACTGAGAAAGATGAACAAAGAAATATAAAAGTTTTATTAATTTTTATTTGTTTCCCGACTTTCCTCGGTCTCTTTGTCATGATACGCACGCGAACAATACTCTCTCGCACGCACACACATATTTATACACCGTGTGATGCGTAAATTGTCGCCATTTTATATTTTCAATTTCGCGCATGCGCGTTGTTTCGTTTTGATTATGTTGCCTACACTAAATAGTAGGGTTAGTTGAACACCATTTGTGAGAACCATAGCACCATGACGCAATTTGTTCAGCTAGAAATTTGGAAAAAACATGCAGTACTGATTGAAATTCGCGCCGCAATCTCCAATACGTACATTTCGGAGTATTTGGATGCCAATCTGAAGACAGTGCACAGGATTCGGAAAGAGTTGCTTGACACTATTGGTTATTTCGAAAGTGTTTGGAGCGATCACTAATGATGGAGACATTATGCCTTCATTCATCTTCCCACGTGGCCTCGCACTTGAGGTCAAGAGGGTGGCTGCTTCATGACACTGATATCTGTCAACAGGACTCTGCACCAATTTAGGCAAGCAGGAGAATCCACTCATGGTTGTCAGAAAATTTCTGCGACCACATCATCGCTTACATCATAGTCTTAACTCCCCAGACTGCTACACCATTTATTATGTGTGGGTCACAGTTAAACGACAGCCCCCAAAACTCGTTGTAACTCCAAAGAAGAACTGAAAGCTCGGATTATGGAGGTATTCACCAACATAAAAAAGGAGACCGCCCAGAAGAGTTGAAGGAGATTCCAAAGTAGTCTGGTGAACATGTTTGAAGCCAATGACGATTTTATTGAAGAAATCTATTGTTTAGTATTTCAAGATATTTTCATGTAATTTCGGTAATAAATCTGTTAAAATGAGATTTCAGTGTTAGCTTCATTTTTGCGAAATTTAGGCGTCAATTTATCCATTCCACCATATATATATATATATATATATATATATATATATATAATATTTTTATAATGAAATATTTTGCATCGCTCCACAAAAATGTCTATGTTTCGAAACTTAAAAATTGTTCCTCATCTTGCGATGTTGGATAACTTATGATGAAAATGATTTACTTGGGAAATCAGAAAAAAATTCGGTAGCTCATCTGAGAATTAAAAAGGTGTGGGGAACCAAGATTCCAAAATTAAAAAAATCACATACGTGGGTATGTCTTGATTAACCAATCAAAAGAGCGATCAAGGCTGAGAAACATGACGTCAGAAGGTAGGTGGGTTATTAAATGATGCCAAGATAAATAGACACTTTTAAGGCACGTCACCCCAGACGACATCCGGTTACGAGTATACATTTAAGATACAGTGAAATAGACAGAGAGATATATTTCTCAAAAGTTAATTTTAAAGAATTTCAACATTTAAAAAAAAATTATACTTAAAAACTATCTTTAAGGGTTTTCTAGTGTGATTAAAGCGCTTTATATAGATTTTGAACCCAAAATACAATAATTATATCGAATAAACACTAAAACATAGCAATATTAAAAGTTGAAAAATCAAAGAATTAAATAACTATTATCTGGACCATTATATATTAATAGAGTAATGGATATATCATTGTAATGCATAGATTTATTATGAAAAATTCTATTAAGTATATTTTAAAGTAAACATTATACAATGCCTACAAATTACTGTTAATTCATTCCTCTGATTTAGGAGGTCATTATTTTTAGGAAACGTTAATATATGGGTCATTAAAGAACTTACAAATTCTCAATTTTTAAAATATTTTGCATTTTACGGTGGGGTTTTATTGATTTCTTATATATATATATAGAGAGAGAGATAATATAATTATATATATATATATATATATATATATATATATATATATATATATATATATAATTGTCGTATAAATCACCCCAAAATGAAAATAACAGTTATATTTCTCAGAATTACATACAAATACCTTGAAATAATAGAGAGTAAATCTATTCAATAAAATCGACATTGCTCCCAACAACGTGGTTCAGTCGAATTTGCTGCAACTTTTGTGGATGGTTTGCTTGTTTATGTTGGTGAATACTGCCATAATCCTTGCCTTCAGTTCTTCTTTGATGTTACAAGGAATTCATGCCACATTGACTGATAAGCTCCTACCACAAAAAAAAAAAATCGTACCATATTAGTAAAAAACACACTCTCTTAAATTTCCAAAAATTCAAGCTTAGCGTTGCGACTGCACGTTCCAAATGTTTTTATCCGTTAGTAATAACACATTTCTAAAAAAAACATATTTCCATTCGCATTTAATCTTTCCTCTCTGATGCTACCTGGATTTACTAAAAACAAAATGATTTTCTTGCCTGACGATGACTGTATGTACAGTTGAAAGGACTTGCAGTTATTAAAAATAAGGATTCATCGAGTGGTTCGTAGGTCAAAGAAACTTTAAAATTTTGGTTTGCGAAGAGATTTCGCCATTTTGTAACATTAACTTTACTAATCTACTTTTTGTATGAATGATTCATTGTAATATATATATATATATATATATATTTATATGGATTTATATGTGTATGTTTGTGTATAACGACACATATACATTTAATTAATTTAAGCACACCGGACTTGATTGATACTAATACACGTTGCAATTTACCGCGTTTATACAATTAATCAAATCAGCGAAATTGCTTTTGGAAGTGAATTTCTGTCTATTAGCAAACACCGAGAACTTTCAAACTATAGCGATATATTTAATGGTAGACAGAGTTCTGTTTAGGCCCAATGATTATGGATTTGGTGTGCGAATTCAGAGGTTACTGGGGTTCTTTACTGGTGTTCTATTTCTAGGCGCAGTCATCAAATGTCAAAGAAATAAATACCTTTTAAATTTAAACATTTGTGACGATCATCATCATCACGCACATACATATATACTTATGCAGATTCAAATTATGCAACAATAAGCATTCATTGGATAGTAAATCAACACTGCTGTGTAATGCGACAATTTTATAATCGCTATATTTCCAAGTAGTCGATTTCGTGCACTTTTGGGAGAATCGAATCCCAGAAGCTTTTCATGAATCTCCCCAAAGATCGCTTGTTGATTGGTCAAACCAATCAGATTGTCTGCACATGAAGAGTGTTTCTTCCCGCCCAGAGCTTTCGGAGCCGATGATCACCTATATAAGCAAAGAAAATTCTTAGTAAACCAGTAAGATCTCAGCTGCCACAGAAAACCACAACAGTTGAAACCATGCGCCAACCTTCTCACTCACACCACCACTCACATGCTGAATATTCCCTACACTCATATATATTTTTTTTACACAGCAAAACTGTTGAAAACATTTATTACCAGAAACTATTACAACCTTATTGCTTTCAGTGAACTCTGGAACAATTGATAGTTAAAGGGAGACAACTCTTGTTTTACTCAATGCATGCTTTTCTTTCACATCCTTGTTTATACCTTTTGTTAAATACAAATTTTATGTGTAATGATGTCTTTAGCATTTCCTCTTTTTCTTCACGCCAGTTTGGTTTCTTAATCTATATTAAATAAATGTGGTGATGTCCGCCACACACTGACATTGCAGTGCTCGCAATTCACCCAATAGTTTTTTTTTTGATTGACGTGTTTCTTTGTTTTATTTTTCTATATATATTTGTTAATATCTTCTCATCCTTGCACCAAAATATTTATTATTTTATTCAGTGTTACAGTAAAAAATACGTTTAAATTATTTGAGTGGAAAAAGAAGCGCGAAAATAACATTAATGCAAATATAATTGAGAGGCGTAGTGGAGTAATGGATAGCGTCTTGGACTGAGAAATCGGAGAACGGAGTTCGAATTGCAGTCGGGTCCAGTACATTCACTTACGGCTAATACCATTGAGAAAGTTATGAATCCTCTTCTTTTCCCGCAGCTAAATAGGGCAATATGGGTAAATGACAGGACAAACTGGGTTCTATAACCTTGGATGGCAACCAGTCTATAAGGAAAAACTCTGTGTTTAAAAATGTCTTGGACAGGATTAGGCTCCATCAGGCTACCCTGCTCAAGAAACACCACTTCAACTGCGGCTGCAGTACACACGATTCCCCTACGATTCTACGGGTCACGGGATAAAAAAAAATAACAGAAATACGATCAGCACTTATATAACTTTTTCCTTTTTTAATTTCATTTTTAATCAATTCACCCCAAGAAAGGCAACAAGACCTCCAAGATGCAAAAGGGAGTGAAAGAGAATGAAAAGAACTTTCGAACCTACTGGAAACCCACTCCTCAACAAGGGATAAACATCTACAATAGGTGTATATCTACACCTATTGAGGAAAAATCAAATAAACAAATAGTAAATTTCTTTAAGCGGGAGCCGTTATATATATATATATATATATATATATATATATATATATATATATATATATATATATAAAGAAATATAGTTTAAAGGTGTGATATATTATGGGATAAAATGCTCAATATCAGAGATGGAGCTTATGTAAATACAAAAAAGTGAACATTGAAGTCAACGCTCAGAGGGCGACAGGTTGTTTCATGTTATACGCAATCGTCAGGCCACGAGTCTGACAATTGCGTCTAGCATTAAAACAGCTTGTCGGCTTCAATGTTCACTTTTTCAATATATATATATATATATATATATATATATATATATATATATATATATATATATATATGGAGATTTTAAGAATATAGATATAAAGCAAACTTTTTGTTAAAGTTAGAACAATTTCTGTTGTTATTATCGCTTTTCTCTGGCACTCCTTATTACTTGTTTCCATTTTGTATTCATTTTTTATGCTTGGTCGGCTCAGGAGATTTTTGTAGCCTAGCATAATAACAACAAAATCTGCAATATGAGCTCTGGTAAAGAAAAAAATGTAACATCAAAAATGGTTGCTGAAGACATTATGTTTATAATACCCAGAAATTTATACACCGATGTTCTCAAGGACATATGGCACAGTGGATAAAGGTGTTAGATCCAGTGACAGGACACAAAGAGTGTGAGTTCAATACCCGGCTAAGGCAGTGGAGAATTTGGAGAGGGGAATTAACAGGATAACTGATAAAACATGACAACTAAAACAGTCTACACACCAGTGGTTTTCCATTAAACATAGCCAGTAAAGCCCAGGGGTTCCGGAACTTAGAACATTGAACAGTAATTTTAATTCTCCTGTGCAGATATCTGTTGAAGATGAACTTTGTGTGTATCTGTCAAAAACGACCCAATATTAAAAGCGAAAAACATCAGGCTCAAGGAATTTTAATGTTTTAAACGAAGTTTTTTAACATTCCAACCAAGCAAATTAAAATTACATATGTACAACAATATTTTTACGTCTTTGTATTTGTTTGTAAATAAATCTGAGGATGTTTTTATTTTATTTTAATAATTGAAGCTGTTTTTTGCATAAGACAAAGATGCAGGGTTCCTAGTCCTGAATAATTTATAAACTTGAAAACCACTGGTTTATTCAGTCTTAAATTAAGTTTTATTACAGGACACCTGAAAAGTTAAACAGCCGAAACGTTGTAATTCTCTATTGCAGGAGAAATAGTCCGAATAATTTCTATACGTGTTTTGTCTTATATTAAGTTTATTAGTTCTATAAGAAAAATTAATTCTCTATTGCAGTTCTGCGTATTCTTGTCTTCTTTGGTAAGTTCTATAAGAAAAACACAGTTGTTTCCCCTTTGGGTTGAGCTCATTGCAGTTCAGCTCCTTTATAGAGGGGCACTCCTCTTGGCTTTTTTTTTCTTTGCTTCCGTTTGGGGGACGGATATTACATTCCTGACCCCTAGTGGGAAATGGACATGTGTGCCGCCTAACGCGGAGAAACAAAAACGTAATTTTGATTCACCTAGCTACGGACGGTCAGAGGCCATAGGGATGGGATGTTATTTCTTTGTTCGTTGTTCTGTCAAATATTCTCGCCCTTTGGACACTGTGAAGAATCATTTGTTTTGGGATATGTGTAAATCTTTTTAATATGTGTACGTAAGTTGTATTAGCCTCATTAAATGTTTTGTTTGTTACGGGCGTGTATCTCGTCATTTCTATATTCACGTTCAGTGTTAGTGTATCAATGGCTATACTAATGCTAATATTAGGACTCGGTGTGCTGGAAGGCTGAAGCATTATTCTTCTTAACACTAAATCGACGGTAAATTATCGCTGGCTTACAAACGATACTAATTGTTCCTTAGATTGTTACGGCCTGCCAATATCTCATAAATAATGGACTATTCTGTTTTGACGGCGGGAAAACACGGAACTGATATATCAGAGAGGCTACTTGATTTCAGTGAGTAAAAGAAAGAAAGAAAGAAAGAAAGAAAGAAAGAAAGAAAGAAAGAAAAGTAATGTAGGATTGTCGGAAGGAAAGAAACCGTAAGAAAGAGAAATAAAATAAAACACCATAAGAAAGAAAGAAAGAAAGAAAGAAAGAAAGAATGAAATAAAGAAAGAAATTTTTAACGTCTGATTCAGTGAAATAGTAAAAAAATTCTGAATTTCAAATCTTTTCATTTTTACACCCTTATTTATAAATAAATTTATTAATAAAAATCTTTGCAGGACTGGTTTTCAGCTATCCATCCCTTCATTAGTTAGTTCGCTTGACCATTACGTCCTGCCAATATCTCATAAATAATGAACTATTCCGTTGTAACTGCATGAGAACACGGGTCTGAGATATCGCAGACGCTACTTGGTTTCATTAACAAAATCAAACAAAAACGAAAGAATGGAAGATACAAGTGTTTAATGTCTGTTTCAGTGAAAGGGAAAATGTTGTCAATTTCAAGTCTTTTAATTTGTACACCCTTACTTATAAATAATTTTATTAATAAAAATATTGGCAGGACATGTTTTTGGTTATCTATCCATTCATTAGTTAGTTCGCGCGACCGTTACGCCCTGCCAAAACCTGATATATAATGAACTATTCCATTGTGACTACATGAAAACACAGAAATGACATATCAGAGACGCTACTAGGTTTCAGTGAGAAAATGAAAAAAAAAGAAGGGAAGATATAAAGTAAAATGGAAAATATTGTCAATTTCAAATCTTTTCAATTGTACCCCCTTACATATAAATAAATTTATTAGTAAATTGTTTATAAGACAGATTTTCATCTAGTATTATTATTGTGTGTTTCCCCTGTTATTTAGAATAGATAGTTAGGAAAGAAATAACTAGAAATCAACAAACTCCACGCGTTTCTCCCCCCTCTTACTTATCTTTTCTATTTCTGCTCCCGCCCTTAAACTGCTCCCCAATTCTGATTTTACATGTTTCTTTTTTATTTCAAAATATATTCTCTTATTCTTTTTCTAAAGGTCTTTTTCACTTTCCATTATTCTCTGCCTTTATTCATTTTTCTGTCTTTTCTTTTAATTTTTTTTTTCTTATACAGGAAAAGGAAAGTGCAAGATTGTTTACAGCATAGTTGCGCCATGTCGATTTCAAAAGAGCAGTGCTTATCCAGAAGCTACCTGCGAGTAAGTATCAAACCGCTTCTGGGGTCATTAATTCACAAATTAATGTCAGTTTAGGTTGCTTTTATTTTGTGAGATATAATTACCCATTACTTTGTCTGCCAAGACACCGGCTAGGCGGCGCTGTTCAGGACTATAAAATGAAGAGATAAAAAAATCTTCTTCCTTTATTTTGCTCCTGAGATAATAGCAACAACTCTTTGCCACCGGAGAGGCTTAATAACCGTCCAATTAACTTCATTTGAAACGAAACAAGTAGACATAACACATATTTATAATATAACATAATATGTTTCTTTTTTTGTCAGCTATTTGTATACATATAACAATAATTTTCTATCTCCATGACTTTCCCCATTTGTTAGTTATCTTTTCTATTTCTGCTTCCGCCA
>CAHIKZ030005290.1:105000-117500 GCA_903632075.3 Acanthosepion pharaonis | reverse complement strand
ATAGACAATATGAAGTCTTGTTCCAAAGATAAGCAACGAAGACTCCTCCGGTTGTATCTCCACTTTATAGTAGAAACTGTAGCCGTCACGCCAAAAAGGACCCGCTGGAACAGGGCAGTCGTCTCTCGAACCGGGCAGTCGTCTCTCAAACCGGGCAGTCGTCTCTGGAATCGGGCAGTCGTCATTCGAACCGGGCAGTCATCTCTGGTACCGGACAGTCGTCATTCAAACCGGGCAGTCGTCTATCGAACCGGGCAGTCGTCTATCGTACAGGGCAGTAGTCAATCATCATCCTCGTCGGCTCCCTCGGTTCCCACTGCCAAAGCCTTCAGTCACATTCATTTTATAGACCATGACGAAGCAGCCGATTGGTTAAGTGGGAGAGTTTTACATATGCGTAGGAGCACTCCGCCAATTCTCTCTTCCTCCAACTGCTCCGTGACACCATACGCATGCAATGCGTGGAGGTTTTCGGATATGATGTCGCGTATCTTGTTCACGACAATCACAGAAATCACCGTCCAATCCAGAAATTTTTTAACCCAATGACAACAAAGAGCGTCAAATTGTGTTGTCTGCTTCTTACAGTTTTATATGTAAGTACAGGGGGTCCCCAAAATAACGGACATCACTTTGTAGTCTTGTAACAATTCTCGCTTAAATGATCTCAGATTTTTTTTAAATCTGTGAAAATTAACTAATTTAACTGTTTTAAGACATTTTTATGTTTATACATTCTTATTATAGATAAAAATGTCTTAAAATAATTATCCATTTCATAATGTGTGACGTCATTTGTTTACATTTGGATACGCTTTGAGCAGATATGAATGTACGTGAGAGATTCGTAGAAGATTGACGTTTAAATACAGTAAATTCGACCTTACTAACCGAACGCTCCTCTGTGGCCAAATCGATTAAAGGCACGTCAAGCTAAATGACGGTTCCATATAGGATACAGGCTCGAATCCTGTCGGAGGACGAATATTTTCTATGAAAATTTCTCGGATATTCAGGCCGGAAAATGTTGTTTAATACTGTTTATTATAAACAGACCCTTTACTTAAATATTTTATCTATAAAAAGAATGTATAAACATAAAAATAATTGTCTGACTTTGTCCATTTCATAATAAGTTAACTGTGCGAACTTATCTCAATGAGAATCTACCAGGAACATAATGGATCGGGTGTGCCAGCGATAATGACAATGTAATGTCGAAATAACGACCAGGTTCAGCTTGATACTTTGTGAATTTTTTCTATGGGGCTATGCGAAAGGATAGCTCTATATCATTACTCCTCCTACAAGCCAAGATGATCTTAAGCAGAGAATCACTGAGGCACTGGAAAATTCTACACAAGGCATGCTACATCATGTTTGGCAGGAGCTGGACTCCCTCTTGATGTGCGTCGTGTCACAAGTGGTGCGCATATTAAACATTTGTGAAGCTTTATGAAATCGGTAATAAAATCGATATCTCTTTGAATGATTTTTTTCTAATATTGATATTAAATATCTTATTGATTAGTATGAAACCTATTTAATTTCTTTTGCCCAAGGCAGGTAGTTACTCAGATATTCACATTTTAAATTATGTCAATTTTGGGGGACACACTGTACCTCATATATTTATGCCAATATACATATGGTTATGAAGAGGGACTGCAGCAAAGATTTCACCCCGAAAGGAAACCCTCTTAAAAATGATTCTGTTGTTTGTTCATTTGGTCAGACATTGGAGAGGGAATGTGACAGAGAATCTCTAGCATAATCTTGTTCAAGAGATTTTCTATACATATGCTATTTTTTGCAACTTCACTAAAAAATGAAAATCCAAGCGGTCGGAAAGGTGAAAAAGTTTCTAGTGTCATTTTTTCGTGTCCGACACATTAAACTTTCATTCAGAATCTACAAAAGATGCCGGGATTTATAATTTAAACGCCTACACTGCTAGGACATCTATATAGGCGAAACCTTCAGAAACGTAAAAGATTTTTTTTCTTTTAATTACGCAACTACCAACGGAGACATGCATCCTAACTTTGATACGAATAAGGCATAGAGCTCGATAAAAAAAAAAACGTATATTCTTTGTAAACGTCATCAATTCGATTTCTGCCGAGATTTAAATTCGTAAACGTTTCTAGTCTCTTTGCATTGTTTTTTTTTGTGGGGGGGGGATTTTGTGTGTGTGTGTTTTTTTTTTTTTTTTTTTGTTTTTTTTAACTCAAATTAAAGGAGTGACCAAGGCTAGCGTACGTACCAAATATTGCGTCGGATCGAGTCACTAAATGTAGCAGGAGCACCAAAATATATAGGTACTAATACTATTTATATTAATGATACTTTCAGGTACAGGATTCAAATAATAATAATAAGCAACAAATATATATTGAATAAAATATAACAGCAAGCATGAAATAAAATCGTATTCACAATGTAGATTAAAGAGAAGGAAGTTGTTTTCCTTTGACTGTAGATTGTACTCAACTGTTTGAAGAAAGTTCTCTTGTGCGATAAATGTACCGCATTCTTAGAGCAAAGTTTGCATGTGAGGAATGAAAAACACCAAGAATACAATTGCTTAAAATGTGTTGTGGAAAAACAAGTTTGTATCAACAAAGTTCTGATTGATTGTGCTTAGCGAAAGTTACAGAGAGAAAATGTAAATTTGTAGTTACGAAATTCTGTGTGTGCGTTAGAGTGTGATGAGCAAGATCGTGGTTTTGTGTTGACGGCTGGGATCATACTGGATCTTACTGGGGACTTGCGAAAAGACGCCCTATTTAAGGAAAAGACGTAGGTTCCCACGGAACCGCGGGAAAACTTGATCTTACATTAAAAATATGTGATTTGTTAAAAATTAACCAATCACTATACACGTACTAAACAGAATAGGTAAGTATGCTCAGAACCAAAAGATTCAAAAGAACGACTGCGATGGCTAAATTGACCTATACAAAGGTAGTAGTAATTTATTAGCCAATCGTATGCGAATAAAATGACTTAGAGTGTATGTGGATGTGAAAAACATAGCAACCGCTATACTATCAACATCTAGTCGAAATTTTTCCATGATTTAATTATGCAACTACCAACGCAGACTAGCATTCTAACTTAGCTGCGTTTGTTGTTTTGTTTCTTTTTTCAATATTTTTTGAATATGCAACATGAGATTGAAAGTAAACAAAAAAAAACATCTTTATTTATCTAAAAAAAAAAAATAGAATTCAATAAACCAATAAAAAAACCTAAAAGAAAAGGCCTAGAATCGCAGCCATAATTTGCATGCGCAAAATGGCGAGTTAAAATTTATTATGTCGTTTGTTTATTGTTTTTAATATATTTTCAAATACTTTTTTTTTTCTCGAAATGTATATTCAGATATATAAAATACGATAAAATGCATCCGCGTCCTGGGTAAGAGGATGAACTAAATCCGCGTCCTGGGTAAGACAATAAACAACATCCGCCTCCTGGGTAAGACGTTAAACTACGTCCAACAGCAAGGCCATTGATCAGTAGGTTTTGAGGAGCATGGAACCACCTCTGAATTGCTGGTGTTCCCAGGTTCACCCTGACTCGGGTTGGTAGCACCTGCCAGGGTCCCAGCAATAGGCAAATAGTTAACACACAGATGGGGTCAAAACACTATAAAAGTGTAAAAATAGGTTTTATCAACATCAATAATTTTTCGGAAAAATTATTATAGCAATACATTTTTGGAAAAAAATTATTACCAGCAATACATTTTTGGAAAAAAAAATATTACTAGCAATATATTTTTGGAAAAAATATTAGCAGCAATAAAAAACCTTGTCATTAAATAACCCACTGAGATGTTGATATGACATAAAACAAAACAAGTCAGCTATAATGATAAATGAATAATAAAATAAGTTAAATTTAGAAACATTTACTTGTTGATCTTTATCCTTTAATAATTAGGAATGGAAATAACTCCAAGAAAGCTATGGTTGCATTTGTCGTAAACGTGATAGAAAAAGTAGAACTTATAAACTTGAAAATGCAATAAAGTTTATCCTGATCAAAAAAGCCTATGAAGAGGTGCGGCGATAAAGGTCATAAAAGAAATACAATTATAAGCTGGAAATTAAAACAAAGATTATCATGATCAGTAACTCGGTAATTAGGCGCCGTCATAAACGTGAGAGAAAAAAATCCAGTTACAAGATAGAAATTACAAAAAGCTTCACCAAGATGAACAACCCCAGGACAAGGTGCGGTCATTAATGTTAAAAAATATCCACTTCTATGCTGGAGATGATAACAAAGTTTATCATAACCAACAATCACACGATTAAGTGTGATCATAAACGTGATAGAAAAAGATCCGCTTATAACCTGGAAATTGCAACAAACATCATAATAATTAAAGAGCTGGTTATTACGTGTGATCATAAACGTGATAGAAAAAGATCCGCTTATAACCTGGAAATTGCAACAAACATCATAATAATTAAAGAGCTGGTTATTACGTGTGATCATAAACGTAATAGAAAAAGATAAGCTTATAACCTGGAAATTGCAACAAACATCATAAAAATTAAAGAGCTGGTTATTACGTGTGGTAATAAACGTAATAGAAAAAGATAAGCTTATAACCTGGAAATTGCAACAAACATCATAATAATTAAAGAGCTGGTTATTACGTGTGGTAATAAACGTAATAGAAAAAGATCCGCTGATAACCTGGAAATTGCAAAAACATCATAATAATTACAGAGCTGGTTATTACGTGTGATCATAAACGTAATAGAAAAAAGATAAACATAAACCTGGAAAATTGCAACAAACATCATAAAAATTAAAGAGCTGGTTATTACGTATGGTCATAAACGTAATAGAAAAAAGATAAGCTTATAACCTGGAAATTGCAACAAACATCATAATAATTAAAGAGCTGGTTATTACGTGTGATCATAAACGTGTGAAAAAGATCCGCTTATAACCTGGAAATCAAAAACATCATAAAATTAAAAAGCTGTTATGAAAAAAATCCGAAAAGATAAGCTTATAACCTGGAAATTGCAACAAACATCATAATAATTAAAGAGCTGGTTATTACGTGTGGTCATAAACGTAATAGAAAAAGATAAGCTTATAACCTGGAAATTGCAACAAACATCATAATAATTAAAGAGCATTAGGTTGTGGTCAAACATCATAATCTGGAAATTAACAAACATCATAATAATTAAAGAGCTGGTTATTACGTTGTGGTCATAAACGTAATAGAAAAAGATAAACTTATAACCTGGAAATTAATAATTAAAGCAACAAACATCAAAAAAGATCCGCTTATAACCTAATTAAAAAATCATCATAATAATTAGCTGGTTATTACGTGTGGTCATAAACGTAATAGAAAAAGATAAGCTTATAACCTGGAAATTGCAACAAACATCATAATAATTAAAGAGCTGGTTATTACGTGTGATCATAAACGTGATAGAAAAAGATCCGCTTATAACCTGGAAATTGCAACAAACATCATAATAATTAAAGAGCTGGTTATTACGTGTGATCATAAACGTAATAGAAAAGATAAGCTTATAACCTGGAAACATCATAATAATTAAAAGAGCTGGTTATTACGTGATCATCAAACGGACCGCTTAAAATTGCAACAAACATCATAATAATTAAAGAGCTGGTTATTACGTGATCATAAAACGTAATAAAAAAGATCCGCTTATAACCTGAAATTGCAACAAACATCATAATAATTAAAGAGCTGGTTATTACGTGATCATAAACGTAATAGAAAAAGATAAGCTTATAACCTGGAAATTGCAACAAACATCATAATAATTAAAGAGCTGGTTATTACGTGTGGTCATAAACGTAATAGAAAAAGATAAGCTTATAACCTGGAAATTGCAACAAACATCATAATAATTAAAGAGCTGGTTATTACGTGTGGTCATAAACGTAATAGAAAAAGATAAGCTTATAACCTGGAAATTGCAACAAACATCATAATAATTAAAGAGCTGGTTATTTCGTGTAATCATAAGCGTAATAGAAAAAAGATAAGCTTATAACCTGAAATTGATCATAATAATTAAAGAGCTGGTTATTACGTGTGAAAAGATCGCTTATAACCTGGAAATTGCAACAAACATCATAATAATTAAAGAGCTGGTTATTACGTGTGGTCATAAATGTAATAGAAAAAGATAAACTTATAACCTGGAAATTGTAACAAACATCATAATAATTAAAGAGCTGGTTATTACGTGTGGTCATAAACGTAATAGAAAAAGATAACCTGGAAATTGCCACAAACATCATAAATTAAAGGAAATCATAAATGTAATAACAAAAGATAAACTTATAACCTGGAAATTGTACATCATAATAATTAAAGAGCTGGTTATTAGGTGTGGTCATAAACGTAATAGAAAAAAGATAAACTTATAACCTGGAAATTGCAACAAACATCATAATAATTAAAGCTGGTTATTACGTGTCATAAACGTAATTAAGTTATAACCTGGAAATTGCAACAAACATCATAATTATTAAAGAGCTGGTTAAAAAACGTAATAGAAAAAGATTATAACCAGGAAATTGCAACAAACATCATAATAATTAAAGAGCTGGTTATTAGGTGTGGTCATAAACGTAATAGAAAAATATCCGCTTATAACCTGGAAATTGCAACAAACATCATAATAATTAAAGAGCTGGTTTACGTGCATTACGTGTGGTCATAAACGTGATAGAAAAGATCCGTGGTCATTAAACGTAATAGGTCAAAACGAATAGAAAAAGATAAACATAACCTGGAAATTGCAACAAACATCATAATAATTAAAGAGCTGGTTATTTCGTGTGGTCATAAACGTAATAGAAAAGATAAACTTATAACCTGGAAATTGCAACAAACATCATAATAATTAAAGAGCTGGTTATTACGGTGTGGTCATAAATAATAAAAAAGAAAAACATAATCTGGAAATTGCAACAAACATCAAATAATTAAAGAGCTGGAAACGTAATAGAAAAAGATTAACCTGAAATTGCAACAAACATCATAATAATTAAAGAGCTGGTTATTTCGTGGTGTCATAAGCGTGATAGAAAGATCCGCTTATAACCTGTGGTCACAAACATCATAATAATTAAAGAGCTGGTTATTAATCATAAATGTAATAGAAAAAGATAAACATAACCTGGAAATTGCAACAAACATCATAATAATTAAAAAGCTGGTTATTAGTGTGGTCTGTTATTAAACATAACCTGGTCATCAGACGTGATAGAAAAGATAAGCTTATAACCTGGAAATTGCAACAAACATCATAATTATTAAAGAGCTGGTTATTACGTGTGGTCATAAACGTAATAGAAAAAGATAAACTTATAACCTGAAATTGCAACAAACATCATAATAATTAAAGAGCTGGTTATTAGGTGTGGTCATAAACGTAATAGAAAAATATCCGCTTATAACCTGGAAATTGCAACAAACATCATAATAATTAAAGAGCTGGTTATTACGTGTGGTCATAAACGTGATAGAAAAAAATTGCAACAAACATCATAATAATTAAAAGAGCTTATAACCTGAAAAATAAGCTTATAATCCTGCAACAAACATCATAATAATTAAAGAGCTGGTTATTACGTGTGGTCATAAACGTAATAGAAAAAGATAAGCTTATAACCTGGAAATTGCAACAAACATCATAATTATTAAAGAGCTGGTTATTACGTGTGGTCATAAACGTAATAGAAAAATATCCGCTTATAACCTGGAAATTGCAACAAACATCATAATAATTAAAGAGCTGGTTATTACGTGTGGTCATAAACGTGATAGAAAAAGATCCGCTTATAACCTGGAAATTGCAACAAACATCATAATAATTAAAGAGCTGGTTATTACGTGTGGTCATAAACGTAACAGAAAAAGATAAGCTTATAACCTGGAAATTGCAACAAACATCATAATAATTAAAGAGCTGGTTATTAGGTGTGGTCATAAACGTAATAGAAAAAGATAAGCTTATAATCCTGGAAATTGCAACAAACATCATAATAATTAAAGAGCTGGTTATTACGTGTGGTCATAAACGTAATAGAAAAGATAAACTTATAACCTGAAATTGCAACAAACATCATAATAATTAAAGAGCTGGTTATTACGTGTGGTCATAAACGTGAAAAGATAAGAAAAAGATAAACATCATAATAATCTGGAAATTAATAGAAAAAGATAAGCATAACCTGAAATTGCAACAAACATCATAATAATTAAAGAGCTGGTTATTACGTTATTCACGTGATAGAAAAAGATCATAAACGTAATAGAAATCATAATAATTAAAGATCCGCTTATAAACGTGGAAAAGATCCGCATAACAAACATCATAATAATTAAAGAGCTGGTTATTAGGTGTGTTCATAAACGTGATAGAAAAAAGATAAGCTTATAACCTGGAAATTGCAAGAAATATTGTAATGATTAACAACCTGGTTATTACTTGTGGTTATAAACGTGATAGAAAAAAGATCCATTTATGAACTGGAAATTACAACACATCATAATGAGGAACAATCTGGTTATTACTTGTGATCATAAACGTGATAGAAAAATAAAAAAACAATTCGAAGCTTGAAATTACACAAACGTTCAAGATTATCAATAATCCGATATTTAGCTTTGGTCATAAACGTGACAGACAAATATCTACTTATAAGATGGAAATTACAACACTGTTCAATATTATCAACAACCACGTGATTATGTGTGATTATAAGAGGGATAGAAAAAAATCCATACATAAGTTGAGAATTAATACAAATTTCATCACGATCAACAATCCTTTGAGGAGATGTAGACATAAACGTGATAAAAATATCCACTTAGAAGATTGAAATTACTATATATTTCATGATGGTCAGAAACTGGGAGTTTAGTTATGTGATAGAAAAATATCCGCTTATAAGATGGAAATTACTACAAATTTCATTATGTTCAACAACCCGATAATTAGATGTGATCATAATGGTGATCGAAAAAAATTCACTAATTAGATGGAAATAACTTCAAATTTCATCATGATCAACAATTCCATAATTAGCTGTGGTCTCCGTGTTACAGCTGAGCAGATGACATGTTCACTCCATATATATATTGGTTGAAATAGAAAAGTAATATTCATTCATATCTAGATTGTCTTGGGTAATTACATTTTTATTTTGCATGGATGTATGTCTGAGTACCAAATTAAGAAAAATATTATTATTGTCAGCTCGGATGAGTCCTTTTTTGTTGGACGTAGAGAATATGGAATGTAACTGGCTATTACCCTACCACGTTGCTCGAATTTATATTGGATGTGACACATTTAGTCTATCCTGCTTCTTTTCGATTCATGATCGCCCAAGAGTATTTGTTCGTAAGGGAATGTAACGAATCCGATTGTAATTCTAACACGTCCCTCCGATTTCGCATTCCGAGGAGTTATGATTTACACCACCAACACGTCCAAACTTACTCCACCTGGTTTTCCCAAGCGATCACCCGTCTGTTGATATCTATCTATCTAGCTAGCTAGCTAGCTAGCTAGCTAGCTAAGTCTGTTCATTATCTATCTATCTATCTATCAGAGTCTTTTCATTAATCTATCTATCTATCTATCTATCTATCTATCTATCTATCTATCTATCTATCTGGGTCTGTTCATTATCTATCTATCTATCTATCTATCTATCTATCTATCTATCTATCTATTTATCTATCTATCTGAGTCTGTTCATTATCTATCTATCTATCTATCTATCTATCTATCTATCTATCTATCTATCTGAGTCTCTTTATTATCTATCTGAGTCTCTTCATTATCTATCTATCTATCTCAGTCTTTTCATATCTATCTATCTATCTATCTATCTATCTATCTATCTATCTATCTATCTCAGTCTGTTCATATCTATCTAGCTAGCTAAGTCTGTTCATTATCTATCTATCTATCTATCTATCTATCTATCTATCTATCTGAGTCTGTTCATTGTTTTTCTATCTATCTATCTATCTATCTATCTATCTATCTAAGTCTCTTCATTATCTATCTATCTGAGTCTCTTTATTATCTATCTATCTGAGTCTGTTCATTATCTATCTATCTATCTCAGTCTTTTCATATCTATCTATCTATCTATCTATCTATCTATCTATCTATCTCAGTCTGTTCATATCTATCTATCTATCTATCTATCTATCTATCTGAGTCTCTTTATTATCTATCTGAGTCTCTTCATTATCTATCTATCTATCTCAGTCTTTTCATATCTATCTATCTATCTATCTATCTATCTATCTATCTATCTATCTATCTATCTATCTATCTCAGTCTGTTCATATCTATCTATCTATCTAGCTAGCTAGCTAGCTAGCTAAGTCTGTTCATTATCTATCTATCTATCTATCTATCTATTTATCTATCTATCTATCTATCTGAGTCTGTTCATTGTTTTTCTATCTATCTATCTATCTATCTATCTATCTAAGTCTCTTCATTATCTATCTATCTGAGTCTCTTTATTATCTATCTATCTGAGTCTGTTCATTATCTATCTATCTCAGTCTTTTCATATCTATCTATCTATCTATCTATCTATCTATCTATCTATCTATCTCAGTCTGTTCATATCTATCTATCTATCTATCTATCTGAGTCTGTTCATTATCTATCTATCTATCTGAGTCTGTTCATTATTTTTCTATCTATCTATCTATCTATCTATCTATCTATCTATCTATCTATATATCTAAGTCTCTTCATTATCTATCTATCTGAGTCTGTTCATTATCTATCTATCTCAGTTTTTTCATATCTATCTATCTATCTTTCTCAGTCTGTTCATATCTATCTATCTATCTATCTATCTATCTATCTATCTATCTATCTATCTATCTCAGTCTGTTCATATCTATCTAGCTATCTAGCTATCTCCGTCTGTTTATATGTATCAACCCAAACAGCATGTGATTTTTGACATGTAAACTTGCACTAATATTTCTACATGAACCACTTGGAAAAAAAATAATTTTCACAACAAAGCATAGATCAAATCAAGTCATAATGAACTTTCTAGAGAGGTTTGTGAATAACGAACAGAGTAAGACGGCCGGCATTGTTCGGTAGAAATCAATAGCAAGCGTTTACCCGACGGAATTGCCGATAATAGTTTTTTGACAGTACGTAAAATGAATCAATATGACTTGATCACAGGTTAGATAACAAAATCAACGGTTGCACTAGCCTCATGAAACCGATGTATTTTGAAATCAAGACCGGTGTGATTCCAGCGAGAATTCCAATCGAATCACATGACCAGTGGCCATTTTGAATTCTCGTATTAACGCGGGACGCAGTGCCGTTAATCGCGCCGTCATAATTCAATGAAAACTTATCACCTGAATTCGATTTTGAATTTAGCATCTCGGTGGCGTCATCACAGAAATACAAATGATACCATCGTACCAGCTAATTAACGTACAAGTGAATTAATACGCCCGTAACAAAGTTGGAAAATTGGGTTGCTATTTGACGAGAGGAATTTGAAGTGAATTTTGCAATATCATTTGGGAGTGTGACAAAATGTGGCGAGAAAAAAAAAAACTTCAAGCGAAACTCGGAATTGAATTGGAATCTAATTAGCTTTAATTACTAACACGTAAAAGCGTGCTAAAAGTGGTTCTATATTTAGTTGATAAAAATTGCTGAGAAATTATGAAAAACACGTTGAATTTTAAAATAATCGAGGTGTGAATATGGATGGTTTGTCTTCAACACAAACCTTGTATGTCAATATGAATTCCGTTAGTGTATATTCGATGTGTTGATGTTCCATCTATAAGTCCATCATCTCTTCACATCAATATAGCTATGGTCACTGAAGTTAAAAGTTATCGGCAAGAATAAAATAATTCTGACGTTTAGGTAGATATATTATCATATAGAAATGTTCGGATTTAAATTCAGTGAAAATACGTAAAATTCTTGTATAATTTACTCGTACTCATTAACTTTTATGTTCCTGCTTAATCGATAATAGATATATGAAGAGACTTTCCAGACTGAAATTATTCACGATCCTCATAGTCCCATTAAATGTTCGGATTTAAAAGAAAAATTGTTTGCTCTGTATAAGAATTTTTCCCGATCCTCAGGTCCCATAATTTTTGCACCTTTTTTTCACCTTTTTATGTTTTTTTTTCGAACTAGTTTATCAGTGTCAATTCCGACATAGTCGATGATGAGATGGAGAAAATGAATAATTGTCGTATTTCGACACAACAGATGCCTCGCATATTTTCAGATGTAGCAGTTTCTATCCGCGAGCAGACATTATCTGGTTGGTACACCTACACTTTACAACTGATCAAAACTGACTGTCTTTTCGTCCGAATTTCCTTTCCGATGACGTTAGTAAACGCCAGTAGCAATCTTATCATT
>CAHIKZ030005290.1:0-100000 GCA_903632075.3 Acanthosepion pharaonis | reverse complement strand
TTTGTAGGGATGATGGTAGTTTTGGTAACAGTGCAGGGAGTGTTAATAATAGGTGTTGGTGGTTATGTTTTGGTGTTCTTGCCTTTTAGTGTTCTACCATTTTTTCGATAGTTTTATTTCTGGTTGTATTCAGTTTTGATGTAAATATTATCCGTTTGTTACGAACTGTGAGAGTGGATATTTATTTTCGTGTCTCCATTTTTGAAATTATTTCCGATCTTTGGTTTAGTAATTCTTTTTGTTCAGTGTGGGAGATTATTGTCACTTTTTCGTATAGAAAAAGTAGACATCTCTTTGATATGTTATTCTAGGCAAGTGCGGTTTTCATGATTTCCCAGCTTCTTTTTGTTGTGATCTGTCTGTCTTTTATTTGCCATATGTATATGGATAGTATAGTGCTATTCGAGTATTTTCTTTTGTAGAATGAGAGGTCGTGGGTGTATTTTCCTTGCTTGAATGTTTCTTCTATGGCGTCAATGTAGTGCATTGTAGTGTTGTTTGCGTTTACCTTTGCTTTTTTTTACTATGTTCGTTTGTAAGCAATTCCCTTGTAATGGGCATGTAGTTTTGTCTCTGCATTTGCATTGAGGGGGGGTCTTTGTTTGCGCTATTATAAGTTATTTCTTGTTGGGGCTTTTTATTATTTTTTTAGTGCAAATGTAGCTAACTTTTACGCTGTTTTTGTTAAATATTTTGCTAAGGGGTTTGTTAAGAGGAAGTGTTTTTTTTCTATTAGTTTTAGAAATGTTCTGCCGATGTTTGTTCTGACTGTTTTGTTGTATGGTGGGTTAAACAAAATTATATTTCTAACCGGGGATTGTTTTTATGGGTATATATGGGTATGTTTGCGTGAGCTGGGGTGCATTCACCAGTGTATATATGTGTCTATATATGTGAGAGTGTCATCCCAAACAAAAACAGAAGAAAATTCTTCACACAGACACCAAACATAATCAAACAGATAGATAGATAGATAGATAGATAGATAGATAGATAGATAGATGAATAGATAGATAGATAGATAGATAGATAGATAGATAGATAGATGTTAATTTTACAGCTTCTATTTCTAGATCATACATTCGTCTTACATTTCCTAACTTCTGCTTCGGTCAACTGTTGAATTTTATTTTTAAAATCAATACTCCCCATTTCTCATTTAAATATAATGGTTCGTTAAAATAAACTTTTTCAACATGTTATCTCTTTGACAGGTTTTGCTTGTCAAGCAACAATGCAAACAACAAGGAAAATGTAGATTTCAGAGAAAAATCAGCGCGTTTTTTGTCCAAGAGTGAAGACTCTGAGAACCGGTTTCGGAAATAGGCAAATTCGTGTCAGATAAGAGAAAGCTGTAAAATCGACTTTTCCCTTTTTCCGCTTTTTTTTATATTATGTCTTTTTTTTATTTTACAAAATCATTTGCTTTTTTTTATTATTTATTTTAAAAATCAGTGTTGTTCTTCTCTCTCTCTCTCTCTCTCTCTCTCTCTAAACATCTATCTCTATCAAGAGGTTATTTTTAAATTCCATCTATCTCCTCTCTATCTATCTATCTATCTATCTCTCTCTCTCTCTATCTCTCTATCTATCTCCATCTATTTATATCTCTCTATCTATTTATCTCTCTATTTATCTCTCTGTCTCTATCTCTATCTATCTATCTATCTATCTATCTATCTATCTATCGCTCTCTATCTATCTCTTTCTCTATCTATCTATCTATCTATTTATCTCTCTATCTATCTATCTATCTATCTATATATATATATATATATATATATATATATATATCTAGCTATCTATCTCTCTCTCTCTATCTATATTTATCTCTCTATCTCTATCTATCTATCTATCTATCTCTCTACCTATTATCTATTTATCTATCTATCTATCTATATCTATCTATCTATCTATATCTCACACATACACACACGCGCACATAAACACATTCACTTTCTTGCCAACCTGTATGGGGATTGTTTTATTCTTCTATTTCTGGATCACCCAGAAAGCAGACGATAATTATTCCACGCTCTCCGTTCACTCTCTGCGACTTGTCTCGCGGATTAAGGGAGAAAATTGCCAATTCAAGCAGACTCTCTGATGTTCTTATCAACTTGAACTCTTTTTTTTCTTCTCCCTTTCTCATCAAGGAGCGCATGTTATTTGACTGGCAGCAAAAGTGACGTCGTTGCTACTGGCTGACTATTGAATTTGATTGGATAAAAATTGCTTTTTCTTTAACGATGCTTTTAAGAAGGGCAGGTATTGAGGCAGGCACTATTCTTAGGGATTTTGCCGGAAGCTGATTTCTTTTCTTTTACAGAGATTTATTTGTTATTCGCAGTTCTTCTATCGTTGGATGAAGTTTTATTTTCGGTGAGTCTGACATCTAAGTGCTATTGTAACTCAGACATACAATTTTGAATTGCAGATTAAGGTAACACAAAAATAAATAAAAAAAATGAATACAACGGCAATTTTTAATGAGATTCTGAATTCTACATTGTCTGTCTGAGAAGTATTCAGCGATTTTAAATAAACGGTTTCGTGGACTTGATATAATTTGCCTGAAGGGATTAACATATACGCTAATCTGGAGTCACTCAAACTGCACGGTGAAGACAAACTCATTTCTTTAATCTTCATGAAAGGTAAAAAATAAAGCCATTAAGACACAAGTGGCGTTAGGGAGGGTGAGATAATATGAGAAAAATACTATTAAAGACAGAACAATAAAAGGAGAGGAATTAAGAAGACATAAGTTAATGATTAACATTGAATTTAAATTTTTGAATATCAATTTGTCTGGAAAGCAGGAAGCCAAGAGAAATTTCCACAAGCGAGAAGTACGAAAGAATAAACTGTTAGCATATAACTTACGGTTGCATCTATCTATTTCAACTGTAAAATGATGAGACCTTGTTAGCACTTATGGAGATAGCATGTTTTACCATCCCTCCAGACTTTTACCAAAGACGGTGAAAGTCTATAGAGACGTCAATTTATCAAATTTTGCTATATTAAACTGATTCTTACACGAACGTAGTACTCATACCCTTTGCTCACATTACACATAGCACACATCATTTTATGGTTTTATTAGACAAAGTTTGGGCTGAAAATCCAGTCATTTATTATTGACCAAAAGTAGGTTTCACTGTGGCAATAATGTGTTAGTCTCCTTCAAATTCTTCGTTATCTTTTGGTATTTTAATTCCTGTTCTTTTAATGTTCTCTCCTCTTAGTAATGTTTTCTTTTATATTCTCCCACACTCAGTAACCGTTTTAGTGACTTTATTGTCTTGATTGGGATAAAATGATTAATAAAAACAACTACTTAATATTTGCAGGTGAAAAGAAACTAATGGAAATAGTCTTCGCCATAACGTCTCAGAAATGCTCAATTAGGCTTTTCAGAGTTATGAAGTCTCATAAAAAACATCTGTCTTCTTAAAATTCTTAGTTCTTTTTCTCCCGTTTTGCTTACTACCTTGTCTGGAAGTTCTTGCACCTTTCTTTCATTTGCACCAACATGGTGTCTTAAGTTGCTAACACTGTGATCACGAATAGTAAATCCTAATTTAGATACCTCTAGATTTCTCAGGATCACTTCTTTGTATAGTTTTATAAAACTCTCTGAGAAGACGCCTTATTGAATTATGCTCGTGTCTATCTTTGAGTAATTGCTCCATTCATTTTCTGGACGTATTCATTTTTTTTTTTTTTTTTAGACTATTCTAATATCTTACCCGAATAAATCAAGTTTTCCTTGCAGTTCAAATAGATCTTTGTGTCATTCCTCATCAAGTGCTTTTTGTGGTCTACGAAACATAGGTCTATGTCTTTATGCGTTTGTATTACTCATTCTCATCAAACAAATCACGTTTCTCGTCCGGCATATAACGATAAATTACCTCCGCGTCCAGGCTAAGACGATCAACTACGTCCAACAACAAGGCATCAAATCAGGAGGTTTTGAGGAGCGAGGAACCACTTCTTAATTGCTGGTGTTCCCATGTCCAGCCTGACCCGGGGTGGTAGTACCCGTTAGGGTCCCAGCTATGGGCAAATAATTAACCCTGAAACTGAGATGAAAATCATTATAAAAGTGTAAAAATAGGTTTTAATACCAGAAATAATTTTTTGAAGACAAAAAAAAAAAAAAAACAATTACAAGCAATATATATTTTTGAACAAAATATATTACCAGCAATACGTTTTTGAAAATAATATTACGAGCTATACATTTTTTATGAAAAAAAAAATTACCAGAAATAGATTTTTGACAAAACAAAAATATTATCAGGAAAAAAAATTGTAGGCATTAAATAAGCCATTGAGATTGATATGCTGTAAAACAAAATAAACCAAACCAATCTAAACCAAAACAAGCTAAACCAAAGAATACATATTCTATTCATACGAATCTATCCTAAAAATGCTGTCGGCATTAAATAACCCATTGAGGTTGACATGCTGTAAAACAAAATAAACCAAACTAAACGAAACCAAAGAATACCTATTCAGAATCTATCCTAAAAATGCTGTCGGCATTAAATAACCCATTGAGGTTGACATGCTGTAAAACAAAATAAACCAAACTAAACGAAACCAAAGAATACATATTGTATTCGTACGAATTTATCATAAAAATGTTGTCGGCATTAAATAACCCATTGAGGTTGATATTTAAACAAAATAAACCAAACCAATAAAAAAGAATACATATTGTATTGACACGAATATATCCTAAAAGTGTTGTCGGCATTAAATAACCCATTGAGGTTGATATGCCGTAAAACAAAATAAACAAAACCAACCTGAACCAAAGAATACATATTCTATTCATAAGAATCTATCCCAAAAATGTTGTCGGCATTAAATAACCTATTAAGATTGATATGCCGTAAAACAAAACAAACCAAACCATACCAAATCGCATTTTCTATTCGAAAGATCTTTAAAGAAGTCACGATATACTTGTCCTACTATGCCCTGTGCCTTTACAAACACAGATGTGATGAGAATGACACTGACCTTTTAAGTATTCCCTATCAAATCCTAAACGAGCGTCCCAATCATGCGTTCCTTCCCGAGGCCAATGTTCCGATGATGAGGAGGGCAATGCTGATGACATAGGTATTCATATTTGGGATAAAATTATATTAAGCAGATAACCAACATCCTCTAACAAGTGTTCGAAGAAATAAGACTCAAGATAAAACTTTCCAAAACAGAAGATATGACCTCACATTGGAATGAGATCAGTGATGGCACCTACCCATAACTCATTATAAAAACTTAGGATTTGGAAATAATAAATGCCAAAAACTTCAGTCACATCGGCGTATGAATCCTTATAATAAATTTAGTCTAAGATAAAAAGGGAATTGAACATAGAATAGGCAGCGCCAGAGGTACCTTTGACCAACAACAGCAAATTACTCCAAAACCAAAACATTGAACTAAAAACTCAAGTCATGGTTTTTAAATAGCCTCGGCAAATCGAGACTTCCGTATTGATGCCATGCATGGCCTAAAACCCGTTCAGATAGATCTAAAGTCTCGGTTCTATACGAGAGTATTTTTAAGATCAATGGTCAAAAAAGGCTTTGAGCGCGTGAAGCCCGAGGCTATTGGCAAAACATCATATATCAAGAATAACAAAAAAGAAAGCTCAGGATAAAACTTTTCAAAACAAACAGAATCTAAGATCAAGAATTGGAATTAAAGCAATGATGGCACTGATCTTGAATCTGTCATATAAATGAAAACATCCTCTATCAAGTATCCCCCAAAATAGGACTCAAGATAAAACATACCAAAACAGAAACTAAGATCAACAAATTGGAATGAATGCATCATAGAAATTCAGGATGTGTAATTAGTAAATACCAAACACTTCAAATACCCCGGTATATGCATCTACAATAACAAGTTTAGTACAAGAGATAAGGACATTTTACAGAATAGGTTGCGCTAGAGTCAGTAAGTTGTTACAAAACCAATATATTAAACAGAAAACTAGAGTCATGTTCTTAAATAGCCACATCAAATCGAGGCTTTCATCTGGATGTCACAAATAGCGCTACTCTTTCAGGAATATCTAAACTCTCAGCTGTATACAACCGCTTCTTCGGGAACAATGGTTAAAAATGACATTGAGAAGCCTGTATATCTCTACAAAAAAAATCCATCTTCGAAAATTGTGGAGTAAAGTGCCGCTACAGAATCACAAACATCAATTGATGAGTTTCAACAGCAGCAATTGTTAAAATGAATATAACATGTAACTCGAAGAGAAAATAACGTCACAATGAAGACATTGACATTCAACAGAACTTCAAATAAAAGCATAGGGAAAGAAAACGCATCAACACTGGAAAAAGCGATACGGGATACTGGATTAGATAAACCTATTTTCCTTAAAAATTGTTTTAAGACAAAGATTTTTCAAACAACAGCAGAACTGGCTTCTCGATCACTTAATGGCAAATATTTCCTTATAAAGAAACGGTTAATATTACCATTACCATTAACTCTAATGAACAGCCTTTCTTTGTTAGATGCCTATTTTTAAAAATGAACCTCACAGCTGTTTTAGCAACAGTTCACTGGACTTACTAATGAACTAAAATCGCCACAGCCATCACTTTGTATGCGTGTGGTTCTAATAAATCAGCCTTCTCCATTAAGAGTCACGTGTGTTCCACTTATAGATACACAATCGCTGTCTTTGGCCTGGAAAGTACTTTTACGCCAAGGGGTGTCTCAGACCTTCCCCCGAAATTAAACCTGCCAAATTTCTATGAGTGGCTTTCGCCCGCCACCCAGCAGTGGATGGTGTCGATCTCCCCCCAAGATTGAAACAGTGAGATCTTTATAACTTGATGATGAGAGCAGCTCAAGAAAAAGATCAAGAAATTGCATCACCACATCACTGGATTAACACATTTTTCTCTCTCTCTCTCTCTCTCTCTCTCTCTCTCTCTCTCTCACACACACACACATACCCCCCCATATATATATATATATATATATATATATATGTGTGTGTGTGTGTGTATTTATATATATATATATATATATATATATATATATATATTTAGAAAATTTATAACATAAACATGTTATAAAATCACTACAAAAATAGCCATTTTCTTTCAACATCCCTGGTGTCTTATCAAGTGATGATGTTGAATGTAAAATAAATGGTTTTAAAAGTTTCAAATTAGTTAACGATCTTTCACAAGGGGAAAACGTTGTTCCAAAAGCTAGAATGACCAATCAAAATACAAGTATTGGAAAATTCAAAAAGCCTGACAACGAAGTCATGTTATAATAGCTATTTAGATCGTTAAAATACGGGTTAAATTAAAAAAAGAATTTATTCTAACCAATAATTATTAAATTATATGATAGAATTTGATATTAAAATTAAAAACTGCCTATTTTAAAATCCAAATTTAATCACTATTAAGTTTAAAATTATAAAATTACCGAGGAGAAAAGGGGAAATACATATGTTATTCAATTTATTTCTTCGTTGAAATTACGTTAGAATAGACGTTACTCCATCCGGTCCTCTGACAATATATATGTATACATTTTAATCCCAAGTGTGCGAATGGGGTCGTAAACTCACGCGTAAAACAACACAAACACAATCAGTAATTTTATAATTATACGAACAGCAGCAATAACTAAAATGTAACTCATAATCAAGACGTTGTCATTCCACATTGCTCCATATAAAAGGATAGAAAGTGAACAGCACCGGTACTGAAAAGAGCAATAACAACTACTGGACTTGATAAAACTTAAACTGAAACCTTACTTTAAGTGAAAGATTTTATAAATCTCAACCGAAAACAGTACTGGCTGCTTGTTTAATGATTGCCAACTGTTTCCTTATAGGGAAACAGCTAATATTATCATCATCATTGCAATTTTCTACATACTATGCATATGCATTCGTTTGCAAATGTTTTTTTCGGCAGCTCATTGAAAGCTGATGAATGTCTTACACAGTTTTAAAATGGCTCTCATGTAATTAATATGCATACATCTGTGTTCCCCCTCAGAGGAATATGATTAGCTGGTGTCAGCCATAAATACAGACTGATGTAGAGGTACAGACGACGCCCATTGGACTACGCCATTGGATATCCTATTGCCTACACCTATTGACTGCGACTACGACGAGGACCAGTTCCATTACTGCTACCTGCTAGATTGTTCTACTCAGTTATAGTAGCCTAAACCACTTCGCTACTTCGATCAAATATATCCCTTTCCGGGACATATCAGGCTCGTCTATCTATCGCGTTCCCCAGTGAATTGGTTTGTTTTGTTTGTTTTGTTTTACAGCATATCAACCTCAATGGGTTATTTAATGCCGATAAAATTATTATTATTGGTAACATTTTTTTTTTAAATCTATTTCTGGTAATTTTTTTTCCCTGAAAAAACCATTTTCTAGTAATATTTTATTCTTCAAAAATCTATTTCTGATAATAAATTTCTTTCAAATATGTATATCTGGTAATATCTTTTTTTTCAAAAAGATTTATAGCTGATAATTTAAAAAAAAAATGTATAGCTGGTAATATGTTTTTCACAAAAATGTTTTGCTGGTATTAAAAATTATTTTGACACGTTTTGACCCCGCTTTGTTGGGATAACTACTTGCCCATAGCTGGGACCCTAACAGGTGTTAACACTCAGGATGGACCTGGGAACCCCAGCAATTGTGGTGGTTTCACGTCCCTCAAAACCTCCTCATCAGAGGCCTTGCTGTTGGTGTAGTTTATCGTCTTACCCAGGACGCAGATGTAGTTTATAGCTTGACCAAGGACCAGGGTGTAGTTTATCGTCATACCCAGGACGTTCCCCAGGGAACATAAATTACCACGAAGGAGGCTTGTGTATAAACCCCCTTTATAACTTACAGACATTCATTTCACACATCTCACTTTCAAACACATACTTTGCCCCATGAAAAACAATCTTTCTGCATTATCTCCTTCTCAGTTGTCTCCCCTTTAATTTTATTCCAATTCATTCTATATTTTCTCATCTCTTTCTTGATATCTTTTTTTCGCTTTCCTTTGCCGAAATGTACAGCAGATCGTTAAGAGGATAATATTACATTATCTCCTTCCACCCAATCCCATTGCATCAGACAGAAATCGAAAGATTATAAGTCAAGCTTGTTCCATTCTTGACATAAAGCCCGCTAAGTACATGACCCTTTTTTCCGCAGCATGTCAATTTCTGTAAAAGATTCCCAAGTGCGTGGTTAATGACAGCTAATTAATCAGACATTTGCGACAATAATTAGTGACGCTAATCGGCGCGAAAACTAATTTCTACAGCGAACCATATGAAAGCATGCTTCAACGAAGAAAAAATAAAAACATGTCAGGGCGTAATTACAAAGGTGGAGACGTAAAGTGGGCATTTTCTCTTTTGTCATATATATATATAAATATATATATATATATATATACATATATATATAATTACAATAATATTAATATTAATAATCCTACTGATAATAATAATATCGCAATTACTATCGTTCACGTGATAATAAAACAACACTGTTATATTTTATAACAAGGAACTTGCTATTATGTATTAGCAGTTTAAAAACAATACTCAATGTAAAAAAGAAATCTGACCACCGCTTTACCGGTGGTAGAGAAAAATGACATAATGCCCAGCCACCGGTTAAACAGTAGTAGAAAAAATGACTTAATGACCAGCCACTGGTTGAACGATGGGTAAACACTTTTTATTATATCAACCGTTACACATTACATATCAAATATTTGAGAATCTTGATTCAGGAGCTCAGGCAGAAGAGTTAAAATTGTTCAGGAACGCACGACTCAAAGGTTTAGAATAAGAACACAAAAATCAGTTTTACTCGAGGCGATTCTTTTCTGTATAGCAGAGAATTACTTTGTCTCTCTCCATATCAGGTTGTGACACAAGGTCGGTTTTTACGCGTGGACTCAAGTGTTTCCACTCGGGTCTCTGGTCTAAGCGGGTCTTAGCTGGTCATAGTTTGTCTAAGCTGGTCAGATCTTGTCTAAGCTAGTCATAGGTGGTCGTAGCTTGTCCCGGCTGATCAGAGCTCATCTAAGCTAGTCATAGCTTGTCTAAGCTGATTAGATCTCGTGTAAACAGATCAGATCTCGCCTAAGCTAGTCACAGCTGGTCGTAGCTTCTCCAAGCTGGTCAGAGCTCGTCTAAGCTAGTCACAGCTTGTCTAAGTTGGTCAGAGATCGTCTAAGCTAGTCATAGCTGGTCATAGCTTGTCCAAGCCGTTCAGAGTCCGATCAAATCATTCACAGCCGTGATACCACCTGTGCCAGGTAAGTATCTACGTGTATGTGTATAGCATAATACTCAGTTGGTTCTTTATGAAATAAATCCATGGCATATTCCATAAACACATAGACAGGGGTAGGTAGGTATTTATTCTCATATCCACAGTTAATAATTTATTCAGGTGTTTTGTTCAAAAGGCCTTTCTCTCGGCGAATTCTAATAACGCATATGTTATCTTTCACCCATGTTCCACAGCCTTTCGACCCGGACTTGTATACACAGGCAATGTTTAAAATTCTCCACTGCATCTCGGCTTTTTCTCTGACTTTATCATTCAGTTTTCCTAAGCCGAGTTGTTAGAACGTTCGTTTCCCAAACCATGAGACACTGGAATTCGAACCTCACCATGGTCGATTAGTCCGGGAGCGTGCAATACCTTTAGATAATGACTGAAAACATGCCTCGTAAATGAAATTGGTTAGACAAAACTGTTCGAAAAGAGTCGATGATTGTGCACGCCTAAAGTCACAAGACATCGGGACCGAGCTTTTGAGTGCACTTCTATAAAACCAGAACTTGACATAGGAGTATTGAAAGTATATAAAGGGAGTATTCGTCTAAAAGAAAATTGTCACCTGATCTATTTTAAATCTCGAAAAATATCTATTCACTTTCAACCAATGGTAGGTGGGAAAATAAAGAAAATGGTAGAACAAAGCGTTTTGGGAAAAAGTTACACAAGATGGTAGCAGTTGGGATTCACCAATTTTTGCAATACAATAGCCCAATGGCGATTTGAGGATATGCGGGGATACAAAGTATGTGAATCACCAGATATGCTCTGATTCATTCCCTTGCCTAACATAGAAACGGTAAGTGAAGATTTAACTGGAATGAGATATTTTGTCCAAGACTGACCTGAAATTGGTATATAACCAAACAGAAATTGACGAACTCTTTAAAGAAGTCACTACAATTAATACCCCGATAGATTTACTAAGATGGACTCGTCTTTCATTTGGAGTTAAGACGTCAAGCCATATTTTTCAAAAAGCAATTGAAAAAGCTCTATCGGAGCGGGTAAAAGTAGACAGACGGTAAAATTGAATGGTATAACTTTTCCCATGAGGGTTGACACTGGGAACGATGTTACCTTAATCCCAAGAAATTTCTGGGAAAAAATGGGTGAACCCAAATTAAGAAAAAAATATTCTTAATTTAAAACAATTTGATGAATCTGTCATCCAAACTCTAGGCTCCTTTGAAGGAACTTTTGAGAAAAAAAAAGCTTTGAGGTTTTTCTCATTACTGTTGTAAAATGCACAAAAACTCATGGACTTCTGGGAATACATGTTTTAAAAGTCCATACGCAGAAATTAATAAACTAGATAAAGTCAAAGTACTTGACATAGGACTCTTGAAAGGATATAAAGCGATTATTCAAATAGAACCCGAAGACATAGAAATGGACGAAGAATCTGAAGATGAAGAACATGAAGGGAAGGAGGGTACTAATGAATCCAATAATGACACTGAACAATCTATGGATGTTGATGACCAGGAATCTGACGAGAAATCAGAAGAAGAAAATGAACTCAAAGCTAAGCCCCCGTTAAAATAAAATCAAAATACATACGAAGAAAGACAGTTTAGATTCCTAAGAATAATTACAAGTCAAACATCAACGAAATACATAGAGCCATTTTGTTTTATGAAGATGCAGTATTGTATGTAAATGAGATACTGCTATAATGTAGTACGCTACAGGAAATGTTAGTCAGGCTACCATCTGTTGACCTGACAAGCCCTATTTCAGAGAGTTCTTTACTTCTTAACAAAAAGTTTTACAATAGTATTCATAAGTTTAAATTTCATCGACTGCCTTTCTCAGTTTTGTCGATGTTGATTGGCTCTGAAGTTGCAGTGAAACAGACAAAGGTACTGGACACAGAGGCAAGAATTCAGCAGGACTTTTATGCTTTTGAAAAACTGCAATATTATCAAAATTATTCTCTGTCTTATTAATTATTGTTGTGCTAGGATCCACCTAATTTGCATAGTGGAGTACCGGCCATATAAATATATGGTTGGTACCGGGAAGACGAGGAGAGGAATCAAGAGATTCAATCCAGAGATTCTGCCCCACTGCGACTAAGTCAACACATTCTCCAGGAACGGTCTTCCCAGCAATATACAAAAGACTATATGTAAATATTGTGTACACTTTCTTGTTTCAATACATTTTGTTTTAAGTACATTTTGTGTTGCATTATTATTCCATGAATTAGTCAAGTTTCAACAATTATCTTTCCCTAAAATATTTTTATGCTAAGATAATGAGTATTTTTAGTAAAATTTAAAACCTGTGTTTGATTACTTATTTTATTTATATTCAGACCAATGTCCTCGTTTTTGTTGTTACTATTACAACGTTTCAGCCGTTGTGACCTTTGACTTTCTTCATGTGTCCACTGATCAATGTAACTTTTAGGGAATTTCGAAGTGAATTCGTTATTTAATCCTTAGTGATCTAAGTTTTAGTACTGCTTAGTTATTACAAACCTTATTTCCGTCGAGTCTCAATCTGTACAACCGGACCCAGATATTGAATTCATAACACAGAGTAACATGATTTTTGTCCTAGAGGAGAAAGTGGGATTTCCTATTTGATTATGCCTAGTAGGTATAAAAAATGGCTAAGATTTCTTTCAAATTTTGCTTTTCTGACTAGAATAATGATATTTCTGGAATTTACCTATTCCCATCAACGAAATGCATATGGGCATTTCGGTTCAGGGAAATGTAGTATTGTATGTAAATGCGGTACTGCTATAAAAACATTACGCCACGGTGAATGTCAGTCGAGATACAGACCTCTTGACCTGACAACGTCTATTCCAGAATGTACTCTACTTCATAACAATAAGCACGAGAAAATATCGCCTGCAACAATACTCTAAGACATCCAAATTTAACTCATTGCTCAAACATTTGAGATATAATCTTTCACCATGGTGTCTTCTGAAATACTGCTTGCCACCAAGTAAACCTCATTAATCTTTTTAATTAAACTTTTTAATCGTTAAATTAAACTTTTTTTAATTGTTAAATTAAACTCGAAAGTTTTAATTAAACTTTTTAATCTTCGAAAAACACACTTGCTCCAATTTCATCGATCCAGACAACGTCTTGTTTTGAGATTAATTTGGCTTTTGATGAAGCTTTTGACAGCATGCAAACGTCAATGCAGTCCTGTTCCACAGAAACGACGCGATACCGTCTGCTGAGGCATTTTCAGAAAAAAATCTTTATTTTATTTAACTTGCAAATCATGCTGTTTTCTAAAACATTTCCATCATGGTGGATGATTGTTCTGTTAGATTAAGGGGAGGTGTTGACCTACAGTTGTACGTAACTTTGCTGGAACTGACATCATCATAACGCTTTAATAATTGAAAAAAAATACATTATTTAATCTATTAGCCACTTTGTAAGTAGCAGAAGTCTACGTGACTTGTGTTTTTAGTGTGAAAATGCAATGCATAATGGATAACCCAATTTTGGCAATGACTGGCAACGGTGTGAATATAGAAAACAATGTAACAGCTTTGTTCTACAACCATCATTCTAGTTACATATTTTTATTCAAATTTATCACAGTTTAAATAGATTTTAAGAATATCTACTGCAATTTTGTCACAATCGAATGTGAAAGACTGTATGCAATATGATTTTTCGGCTTTCTTTCTAGAATATTAAACACTGCTCTCTCTCTCTTTCTCTCTCTCTCTCTTTCTCTCTCTCTCTCTCTCTCTCTCTGTGTGTGTGTGTGTGTGTGTATACTTATTTTTATTATTTTGTATGCGCAGTACTTAGCAGAAAGCGCTCAATACCAGTGATCACGCTTTTGTGATAATCAGACAAAAGTTTATTTTTTTTCTTTTTTAAATAAGCCAGTTTGTATAATGATCGCAAAAGGGTGAGACCCAGGGTGACAAACTCATATCCATATAACAGAATATATATATATATATATATATATATATATATATATATATATATATATATATATATATATATAATACACAATGCATCAAAACACGTGTGAAAAAAAAAGATAAAAGCAAAAATAACATGTACAGCTTTTAAGTTTAAAAACATGAGACGCTTGATTTATAAAGTATATATATATATATATATATATATATATATATATATATATATATATATATATATATATATATATATATATATAATTCATACTGCACGTCCACAGACTGTTTACACAATGAATTATATATACAGTGTGGCTAGACGTCCATCAGTCAGAGATTCTACCATTAAAATCTGTCAAAATATATATATATATATATACATATATATATTATATATATATATATATAATATATATATAAATTTATAAACAAGGATGATATCATTCATATATAATATATTCATATATTACTTTATTAAAAATTATTTGCTATATATATATATATATATATAGTGCAGTGGTTAGGAAGCTTGTCTTGCTAGATTGTTTACGACTCAGTAGTGAGTTCGATCCTCACTTGGTGCCCCATACTTTCGGCCCTGTCCCACATCTAATCTCTGCTTAGAAAATCACTATATATATGTATGATTGTGTGTGTATGTTTCTGTGTGTGTCATAGTATCGAAAACAGAAGTGGAGAAGATGAGGCAAAGTGAAAAGACTTATAAACGACTCGTTTCCCCGAACGCCTGCTGGTCTCGGCTTCCTCAGATCAGAATGAAAAAAAAACTGTGTGTAAGGAAAATGGACTGGGATTTTTGAGGATAACAAGGGCAATAAATTAAATTGCATTAACAAATCCGACGAAAAGTAACCAGAAAGTAGTTTTCGTTTAATACAAACTAAATTGCTATGCAGTAATAAAACAAGACGTATTGCATTGATTATACAAACATATCAATAACAAAAACCAATACCACAAATGTTCCAATTGCTTGAATCCGTCTTTACCTGCAAAACATTTATTATTATTATTATTATTGTTTTTATTTTTTTTTTTTATTTCTGGCTTTTACACATTTCTTTCCGGGTCCCGCCTACGGACCTAAGTTTAGAAATGGCATCATGACAATTTCCACAGACAAAAAAAAATATTACATAGATAAAGCCCTTCGTAAAGTGTAGGCTGTACTTGTCAGAACAATATTTTGTATATCCTTGAGGCATGGACTTCAATTAGTCTACTGCAATCTTTTCCAACCAATCCTAGGGCTCCAACTACAACAGGGATTGGTGATGTTCCCATGTGCCACATTTTCGAGAATTCTATTTCAAGGTCCTTGTACTTTGACAACTTTTTGAATAGCTTCAAAGATACATTGCAGTCAGCAGGGACTGCCATATCAATAAGGAGGCACTTTTTTGTTTGTGGTCTTTAATAACAATATCTGGGCAGTTGGCTTTGATTGTTCTCTCAGTGTGTATTGTGTAGTCCCATAGAATTGTAACAGGTCCTATCTTCGTAATTTATTATTATTATTTTTATTATTATTATTATCATTATTATTATTATTATTATAATGGCCGACTTCGTTTAGATAGGACAGAATGGAAAAATTACAAATACATTACAGATGTTCAAAATCAATAATTCAAAATGAAGTGCAATCAGAATTTACCGACAACTCAAATCGAGTAAGGGGAGCGCAAATGGTGTCAGAGATATCCGAGTGGGAAGTGGAGTTTCTTGCCGCGTTCAATTTCCACTTGATTTTGTTTCGTTCACTTCGTGTTAATGCCCTTGGAAAAAGGCATGAACCCATCTTACTTCAGCTATGCTTTAACTAGCAGGGGTCTCTTTCCTTGAGGTGTTCACTAGTCTAGGAGAAGGAAAACTGAATTCAAACCAGCCTGAAAAAGTGTCTCAACATTAATAAGCTGCAAACAATTCATCCCATCAACGATAACATCTACGTAGAATTTGAAGGGCCGCATCTAGAATAACGAACCATTGTCCTGGAGAAAAGTAATCGAAAGTTTGTGTCTCTTTGAAATTGAATGTTTATGTCGTTTGATTATTCTTAATTAAATTGGAACCTATTTCCATTCAGTAAAAATATTATTAGATAATAAAAGAACATGTTGAAATTATAAGATTTTAAAATCTCAATGTGACTTCTGGGTCGCCTAGTATAATCAGTTATTACAGATTGGGAGACGAACCGTGGCGATTCTTTTTTTACTACTACCTACACATGATTGCTCTCTTTTAGGCATTTCTCAAGGGACGGATAGCCGTGAGGCTTCCTTGATGCTTTCATGTTTAAAGGTAAATGAATACGATCGATATCTGTCTATATTTCTGAGATGAGGTATTATGTGTACTATTTACATTATTCGGACTATTTTCCTCATCTTTGTCGCCATATTTATCACAACGTTTCGGCCCTTCAGTATCTGTCTATATTTCTGAGATGAGGTCTTATGTACAATATTTACATTATTTGGACTATTGTCATCATCTTTGTAGCCATATTTATTACAACGTTTCGGCACTTCAGTATCTGTCTATACTTCTGAGATGAGGTATTATGTACAATATTTACATTATTCGGACTATTGTCATAATCTTTGTAGCCATATTATCACAATGTTTCGGCCCTTCAGTATCTGTCTATATTTCTGAGATGAGGTATTATGTACACTATTTACATTATCCGGACTATTGTCCTCATCTTTGTCGCCATATTTATTACAATGTTTCGGCTGTTGTACGCTCTGGCCTTCTTGGTTGGAATGTCGAACTGAACCATTTATTTTGCTCCCTGGGGTAGACTGTTCTTGTTCCACGTGCCATGTTTAATGGATATCAGTTGTCCTCAAGGTCACATGGCACAGTGGATAAACCATAACACGAGCTAACTCAAGCCTTGTGAGTAAAATTAGGTAGGCGGAACCCTTGGAGCCGTCGATAGCTGTGCTAGCAAGAAGTCACAAGTCATCGTGACCGAAGGTTTGAGTGTGCAGACATTGTTCAGATTGTTGATCACGCTAGATAACACGCTCTCTCCCAGAAACTGTAACTAAGGTCTGCTACGCATAGTTGTAGGATAAACCACAGGTTGGCTCTGTGGGTGTTGAACAAACTCAAATATGCTTCAGCGAGCCTCTGCAATAGGGGATGGTTAGCCGCCCTAAAATATATATATATATATATATATATTTATATATATATATGGATGTTGACAAAACAGGGGAACTACTCACGAGCACACATCCAAACCCCACACAACTTAAGAAGTACGTGCGTCTGTATGTGCGTGTGTGTGTGTGTGTGTGTGTATACTGGTTCCATATAGCTTGGGAAGTATGTGTGTATATATATATATATATATATATATATGTGTGTGTGTGTGTGTGTGTGTGTGTGTAGTGATTCCTTGTGGTGGGATGGTGTGTATGTGCGTATGTGTGTATGCGTGTATATGTACAAATGAGTTTACTAATTCCTCGTAGTAAGACAGTATGTGTATGGAGGGGAAATATACGTACGCATATATACACGCATGCTGACAGAAACGCACCAAAATGGAAACAGATCCAAGAGCACATAGGGGTCAGTAAAACATTAAAAGATAAAATGCCGAAAACTAATTTATCATCTCGCTGGACCAACCTTAATTGTTTTATGACCCTTCGCGCAGAACTCTTCACTGCCAATTCAAGAAAGAAATTCGGATTACCAACACACAAACAGAGAATGTCACATATCGAGAATATTTAACATTGAACATGAGGAAAAATTAATTATTATTTTTAATAATATGTGGAAATCTCCGCTTTTACCTGAAGACGTTTGTGAGACCAGAAACACGTATCGTACAATTATGTAAAACAAAGCATAATATTTTTTTCTAAATAAATCCACATTACAACCAAAAACGTTTGCGGCACCTCTCTTCTCTTCTTTTTAATATACATACTTTTCTCTCGTTGGAACCACTACAACCTCTTTCTTTTATACATACATACATACATATATATATATATATATATATATATATATATATATATATATATATATATATATATATGGGGGTGCATTCGTGCTAACTATTATCGTATGGACAGTGACCTAAATATATATTGCTGGCGTGACGATCTTTCATCTTGAACTTCTAACTTTTACTGTTAATATGTATTGCGAAATGGCGTATATACGATTTCCCTTAACTCAGCAGGTTCAGTGCTGTTTTTTTAACAAGTTTCATTGAACACAAGGCCGTGGCATTATGTGACGATCGAACTCACGACTCAGTGGCAATGATCAACCCGACTAACACGATAACCTTTACCACATCCCGAGACATCCTCAGCAGGAGCAGTGTTGCTGACTTCCTCTTCTGACGTTCATGGTATTTTGTTCGGCAAGAACATCGTTCGTTCTGGCAAGAACATCGCAGACTCCAGCTGCGCGTATTGTCTTTAAAAATAGGGCCGACGTTATGGCACCGGAAGGAAAAATAAGTCCCGTATATTACTTGAGACATCTTTGGAAAAATGGGCAGAGACTATTTCCGGGGTAGACTCCTTAAAAGAAAAGTGAAGTTATAAGTAAAAAGTTCCTGATGGAGATTACGTTTTACTTATTTATGATGTTAGTTACGTTAGTGGTATTGTTAAAAGTAAAGATAATGTCTCTACAGATATAAGATAGATGTAAACAAAATGTATTCAAATAGTTTAATGTAGACATAAAGTAGACTGTAGTGAACAAAACAAGATCTAGATTTAAAATTCAAATGCTAAGCACTGAATACTTGATTTTGTTAGAAATTAAAAAGACTCGAATTTACAAACTTTGCTTAACACACACGCAAAAGCGAATCCAAAACAAAACTCGTAAAATTTCACACCTTGATGCGAAATGTTTTTCGGCCAATAGAAAACTAGGAAACATTTAAAAACAAAATTCAAATAATCTTCAATTCTCAGAAACAAATTCTTTCACGGACCTTTTCGCGAGGCGACGCAAAAAATGTTCATCGTCCAATGAAATGGCCCGAATCATATCCGGGAGTCAGTTTCCAAATGACATTTCAAGCCCCACAAGATAAAAGACGGGCAAGTTCGCTTGTCACCAGAGAGAGGAGACGAACGTATGAACAAGTCCCTTGGCAACGTTAGTCGAGCGTTATTACTATCTCTAACTTTCTCCCTCACCTCTTTTATATTTGATAAACTAACGAAACATTTTAAGACTGAGCGATTACTTCAAAGGCATTCCTACACTTCGATAACGCTCATACATACATACATACATACAATCCTGGCCGTAGATTAATATTTAGCTAACTTAGCTAATGCACTAGTTATACATAGAAATAAATACAACTAGAATTTTGATTTTAAAAATGCTACACTCATAAAAAAAGAAAATAACTCACTCAGAAGGAAGATCCTAGAGAGTGCCGCCATTGAATATTACACAAATATTAATCTACGCCCAGGCCTTTTCCCTATTTCACCTTTCTCAACAGAATTACTACTCTCCCAAACAACCTACACAATATCGTGAAATTAAAAGATAATGGTTGAATAACAGCAACACAGCAATAATAACAATATCTCCACACGTGACAGTAATTGACGTAATTTTCAGTTAACAATATGAAAATAACGTTCTCTAAATTCTTCCAGTTACTATGGAAATTTTGTTTTTGTTATTATTAGGTACTTTGTTGAAATAACTACATTTCGTTTTTTGCCTTGAGAAAGTCCACATTGGACGAAACGCGTCGGTGACTATTACAGTTCTCCTATTTTCATTTATATTTATAAATATTGTTGTTATAAAAAGCGTTTTGTGTTTCTTCTTATTGTTTCATATTTACAACATTTATATCATCCATAGCTTCTTCTTTAAGTTTTGGTATTTGTTTTTTATATATCTATTAACCTCTTGTTTCTCGAAAGTTATTTGCTGTATCCACTTATTATAGCTGACAATATTATACTGATTCCTATCATTAATTTTACCACTGAATACTACTAACGATCAACCCAATGTATAAGCCTCATTTACATAGTTCTTGTTCTTCTTTTTGTAACGACATTCACCCAAGGTGGGTTGGGCCAGCTCCAATACTGAAGTTTCATGGGAATTTGGAATTCACAAGCGGTCCCCAACCCGCATGTATAGCACATGAGAATTGATTATAGTGGCGAAGGTTTCGTGAAGGACCATCAACACATTTTGAAGGGCCGATTACAGAGACCTGCTGTACTACGTGCCACAAGGTCCCCAAACGACCCTCCGCAGGTTTTGAATTCAGAGTTTTCCTTCTCCTAGATTAGTTGCCATCCAAGGCTATAGAACCCAGTCTTTCTTGTTATTTATCCATAGCTGGAGGGAGAAGAAGAGGATTAATATCTTTCCCAAGGGTATTAGCACGTAAGTGAATGTAATGGATTCGACTGGAATTCGAACTCGGCCCTCCGATTCCTCAATCCACATAGTACCAAAAGTTAAGCAATATCTAGGCAAGTCAGGCTGCTAAGCTACTACTACCACGCCTTTTGGGCCTCATCCTCTTCTTCTCTATTAACGGATAAAACACTATAAGACAACGTACATTCGAACTTTCCAGAAGTGGAACTCCATCTTCTTCATTTTCACCCTGTCTGAAACGGGTGACTGTGCCTCAATCCTATTGCAGGAGCTCACAATCTCGACTTACTCACCTTTTATAGCAAAATACCACCGCCTAAATCGACACGGTCATGGGGTCGGTGCCTACATCAAGGTCTGGTTTCCCTGTGGCAGGGACATAAAAACGCGAAGTATTATAGTACCTTCGCCCTGTATCGTCCTCAGGATGAAGGGTCGGTAATCTTCAAACGAATATCAGAGATGATTGACAATATCCTCAGCGAATATTCCTGAAATATACCTTGGCCAACTTTCATATATACGGTGACTTCATTCTTCACCTCAAAGAATGGTTGGTCCACTCTACCAAAATCGATGAGGAAGCCAGATATTACAGAGACCTCTCCATCGCATTCGAACTAACCCAGATCATTGAAGAACCTACCAAAGTCCTGGATGCAAAAGGACAGCAGATGAATCTTTTCACCTTTTCTAAAATCCTACACTGCTCAGTAAAAGTTCTTTTCCCATCAGCACGTTACCTCATATATATATATATATATATATATATATATATATATATATATATATATAAAGGCGTTCATTAGATCCAGAGAGAGGACCCAAAGAGTGTGAGTTCAATACCTGGTTAAAGCAGTGGAGAACTTGTATAGAGGAATTAACAAGAGATAACTGATAACTGACATCCATTATATATGGCGCGTGGAACTAGAACAGTCTCCCCAACGTGCGTAATGGAGGGTCCAGTTCGACATTCCAACTGTGAAGAAGACTGTCTGCAACGTACAACGACTGAAACATATAATACTTTATAAATCAAGCAACAAAGATTTTTAAATGATAGTGTAGCAATTTTTTGTAAATTTCTTTAGCGTTCATAGTAATTGTTCTGATGAACTTTCCTTTATGGTAATTGTAATCATTGCAAATATTCATTGGAGTTTCATTATTAAAAGTTTTTATTTTTATTCTCCTAGCCCAGACAAATTGCACATATGAAAAATACATAGGATTTCATAGAGACCAAGAGGTATTATGGTGACTGTAGTAAGAATGGTAAATAAGAATGTTTTGCTTCGGAGTAAGGAATAATGTCGTATTTTTGGGTCAGTAATTGTGGCTAACTTCCAGCCAGTTATCGTCATTTTACAGTTGAAATGCCTAGATGTAACCGTAAGTCCTATACTAATATTTTCTTCCGTCGCACTTCTCGCTTACGTAAATCTCTTCAGGTTTCTTGTTTGCTAATCAAGTTTGATTTTCAAAAATTTAAATGCAATTTCAGTCAATATTCTGTCTTCTTAATTCATTTGTTCTCTCCTTAATAGCGTTTATCCCTTTTTCACACACTCTCTAACACTCAGTAACTCCTTTGTGTCTTTGTGGCTTTATTGCTATGCTTGAGGTGAAATGATAAAAAAAGAAGAAAGGGTGGATGGATATTAAGTAAGAAAGAACGTGGGAAGGAAAGAAAGGATAGGTTTATACTAAGAAATGCGCCTGCTAAAAACATTGTATCAACAGAGATTACTGTCTTGTTTATTAAGCAAGAAGTATCGAGTTTAGTTGTGTTAGCAAAAAGTAAACCGCATATATAAAATCCAGCTAAATCATACTGTAATAACTTCACAAAGAAACCAGACTTGAGATTAAAACAAAATCAATAAATCTAATATTCTTGCTTCCCTGTCAGCTTTGATCTTGAAAATTTTAAATGCAATATCAATCATTATCTACTTTTTTTAATTATTGTTCTTTTATTTTTCTCTCTATTTAATAATATTTTTCTCGTGTTCTTTAGAACTCAGTAACCCATTGCATCTTAGAGGTCTTATCGCCTTACTTAGACTTTTGTATATAAGTGATCTTGTCCGACACTTTACAAAATATTCTAAGTCGTTTCACATAAAAAATATACCCCACCCCGTTTAGCACCAAATAAGTGCAAATGGAATCCAGGTTTCTGGTAAATTAAGACGTAGGACTTGAATTCTTACAAAATCGACCAGATATTGATGTAAAATTATTTTATCATTCTCTCTACTTCGCAGTAGTTTTTTTTTCATACCCTCTAAAAGCATTGCGTCTTATTTGCTTTATTGTCTTTCTTTGGGGAAAATTATTTAAAAACATATATGAATTGTAAAAACCCAGTTTAATACATGTCACACATTTATGGTAAAACATCTTCATGAAAAACGTCTAAACTTGGTCACTGTGTTCCTCGCCATCTGCCTGCGTCTCAGCTTAATCAAAGAATTGTCCATTGCCAGTCGATGAAGAATGGAATTCCTACTGAACGTTTCCGGCGTAGAAACATCACTAATGCGCGAGAGTGGGGTTCTTTGTAATCATTTTTGTGAATTTGCATCACAATCAAAACATATTGATTTATTCTATAGATAAAATGTTATGTAAGTAAGGGAAATCAAATAAAACCTGACCTGGCCAAATCTAGAAAATCGTCTTTGTAATGTATATCGTGGGTGTGTTATATAGGTTTACATATATATATATATATATATATATATATATATATATATATATTACATGAATCATTCATACAAAAAAAACAAATATATAAGTTAATGATTTAAATGGCGAGAATACATCTTCGCAAACAATTTTAATAAAGTACACTAACCCCGAACCTTTATATGAATGATATCATCCTTGTTTATAAATTTCAGTTACATAAGGTCTTTTTTTTAGTTTTTACAAGCTTTCGTCTGTTCCTACAGACATCTTCAGGTATGGAAATAGATTTGTTTTTTTACATCTCGGTAATAACAGGACAACGAAAATATAGATACAATCCGAAAAAATGCTTTTGGAAATGTGTTATTGTTAATTGTAAGAAATTTTTTTTTTTTTTTTGGAACGTGCGGTCGCAACGTTGAGGTTGAATTTTTAAATTTTAAGATTGTGTGTTTTTGTACTAATATGGTAATAGGAGAATTCTTTTGTACTGGTAGGCTTTTCAGTCAATGTGGCATGAACTAAATTTTTCAATAAATTCAGGAATGTCACAGTTATTATCCGAAAGTTGCACGTTGGATCAGTTATTTTTTGTATGAATGATTCATGTAATGTAAATTGAACTGCACCTTGTACTTGATATATATATATATATATATATATATATATATATATATGGTGCCTTGAGATGTGTCATCGGTGTAGGTACCAAGTTAAACGCTGATGTCATCGTGAAGCTGATTAATGAAAAAATAAAAACAAGGTAGGACTAAGGATTGAGCCCCCTTACACCGGCGTTAGTAGGAAACGATTTAGACGAGTTGCCTTTCAGAATAATTTTCATTTCACGATTTGATAGAAAAGACTAGATCAGCTCAAAAATGTGTCCGGAGACACAGTAACTTTTCAGCTTTTGGAGAAGACCTGAATGCCAGACCCTGTCAAAGGCTTTCGAGATGTCCAGTGCTACAGCATGGGCTTCATAGTGTTTATCTAAAGCTTGATAAACTCTTTTCGCAATTATCCTCAGTAAATCAGCAGCTGACCGGAAGAAACAAAAGCCATGGATTCAATATAGTTCTTTTTTTTTTTTTTACTTCATATCAGCAGAGTAGGTTAGATTTTGAAGGCACAAGGTGTAACTTTCTTGGAGGTTAGTATCAGCCATACTGATGGAAGGCAAAGAGTAGTTTTTTTTCAGTTTATTAATAGATAAAAGTTTAGTTTTGGTGGCGTTAAAATTAACAAGCCATCTCTTGCCCCAGGTAAAGACTGACTCGAGGTGGTTTTAACATCGCCTGCCATTTTGAACTTGTTGGGCTGATAAGCGTTACTATCGTGGCAGGATTAAATTGTTGTATCATCAACGTAGATAATAAGTTGAGCGTTAATGCCATCTGAAAGGTCATTAATGAACATTAAAAGCAGAGCAGGACCGAGTCCTGGCAGGAAGCAACTGCGTTAGTACCAAAGGGTCTAAACGAGTAGCCGTTCAGGATAACTTTCATTTCACGATTAGATAAGAAATAATGGATCCATTTCGAAAAGTGTCCGGAGATAACGTAACCTTTCAGCTTGCGGAGAATACCTGCATACCAGACCCTTTCAAAGGCTTCCAAGATGTCCAATGCTACAGCCCCGGCTTCACTGTTTTTAACTAGAGCATGATAGACTATATATATATATCCTAGTGATATGCGCATAAACCCATCACTGGTCTCCGATGTCATTTCTAAATTAGACTCCTATAAGCCAAGCGGATGTGACGGTATCCCAGCCATTGTCCTAAAGAAATGTGCCCCTGAGCTGGCTCTAGTCTTCTCCAAATGCTACAACTATAGCCTCACTGCTTCCTGCCTTCCAGCTTGGTGGAAGTCATTCCCTGTAGTTCATGTTTTTAAGAACAGTGGCGAACATTCTGTCCCTCTAATTATCGCCATAATAAGTCTTCTATAGCTTTTCGGCAACATATTCGTGGCGTTAATCAATGCTGATGTGGTTAAGTACATTAACCCTCACAACCTACCATATGAAAAAATATGTCTTCCGTATTGTCAGGTCTACAGCGGTGGTAACGGGCATCACTGAATATGTATATCAAGCTCTTGATAATAACGGTGAGGCATGATCTGTGGCTTTTGATATCTCAATGGCATTTGACAGGGTTTGGCATGATAGTCTTCTATGTAAGATCCAGGGCTACGGTATTACTGGACGACTGATTCAATCGAATCTTTCCTAAATAAAGGTCGTTTTTATCGCATGGGCTCGCTTTCAGATAATTTAACACGGTCGCGAGTGTTCCCCAAGGCTATATCGGGGGTCATACGCTGTTTCTGATCTTCATCAATGATCTTCCTAATGCCATCAATTCCCAAGTAGGCATTTGTGCTGATGACGCTACCATTTCTCAATAGCAATTCCGTCAAAGCAGAAAAATGGTTAACCTGGCCGCTGCTCTTGAAAATGATCTCCAATATGTGGTTAAGTGGAACTGGAAATGGTTCGTAAATTTTAAAGCCTCCAAAACGAAACTGCTCTCATTTAACCACCGTAGAGAAACATCTCTGACAGCCATCAGCATGGCTGATACTAGACTCATGGAAAGCAATATACCGCGGCTTCTTGGCCTAAACATTTTTAACTGACTTGAAGTGGAACAACTATATCAAATCAATAGAAAAGTTGGGTCACTATATCGTTCCAAGAGGTTTTTTCTCGTCAGAGTCTATCTTACACATTTACAAACCTACCATTCGCCTGTGTATTGAATAATGCTGTCATATCTGGTCTGGTGCTTCTGCTATATATCTCAAGGTTCTTAACAAAATCCGAAAAAGGATCTGCAATGTAATCCTGACTTGGCATCTCGATATCAATCTCTTTCTCACATACGTGACGTGGATTTCTTCTGTCTTTTCTACAAATATTTTCATGGTAACTGCTCTGACGAGGCTTTTCTCGCTGCTGCCCGGTCTACGTGAGTTTAATTGTGCTACTAGATTGGCATCTAGGTCCCCCCCATTTATTGTCGAATTAGGTAAGTGTAACCGCCTCTTCTTCTCTAACAGTTTCTTTTCTCGCACTTCTTACCTGTGGAACTCTCTTCCGCTTCCATTCCTAATAAGTCCAATCTTCAAAAATTTAAATCCAACGTCAATCGACATATTCTGTTGATTGAACACCGTTCAGTTTTAGCTTTCTCTTGGTTCCCCTTACCCAGACTATTCCCCCCACCTTCACTCTCCCTAACCCCGACCCCGCGTACCAGTGGTTTTGCCGCCTTGCTTTGGATAAAGTACTTTAAAAAATCTCGATAACTACTGAGTACATAAAACAAATTTCATTAACCCTAGAACACTAACCATCAATTGACCCATTAACCCTAGAACACTAACCATCAATTAACCCATTAACCTAGAACAGAACCATCAATTGAATTAACCCTAGAACCATCAATTAACCCATTAACCCTAGAACACTAGCCATCAATTAACACATTAACCCTAGAACACTAACCATCAATTAACCCATTAACCCTAGAACACTAACCATCAATTGACCCATTAACCCTAGAACACTAACCATCAATTAACCCATTAACCCTAGAACACTAGCCATCAATTAACACATTAACCCTAGAACACTAACCATCAATTAACCCATTAACCCTAGAACACTAACCATCAATTAACCCATTAACCCTAGAACACTAATCATCAATTAACCCATTAATCCTAGAACACTAACCATCAATTGACCCATTAACCTTAGAACACTAACCATCAATTAACCCATTGACCCTAGAACACTAACCATCAATTAAAGTTAAATCACTACTAACCATGGGTATATCATACCTGATTTTGAAAATATCAGAAAAATATTAAATATAAATCTTTATTTGAAATATTTTACATGCAGGCACTTCAAACTTTGCACTTTGAGTTAACATTAATAGGAACTGAAATATATATTATTTAGGTAAGAAAATCAGGCACGGAAAATTGTAATTAAAAATAGGGAAATTTGCGCAGAGTACTATATACCCATGATTAGTATTCTAGGGTTAAAATATCTTATCAAGTGCCTTTGTAATATATATATTTTTTAAATTGTGAAGAGATTTTATGGACACCCTGTAGATAGATTTTTTGTTTGTCTGTTTTTTTTTGTTTGTCTGTTTTTTTTTGTTTTGTTTTTTTTTTAAAGAAAAATATAGAAAAGAAATATCGAATGAATGATAAGTGACAATTTTTTGTACTACTTTAATTTATATGATTTTCCACATTTTTGTTCTTTTCTTTTTCTATTCAGGAAAAAAAGACATGTGTCTATGTCTTTGTCATTACAGGACCAAGTTTGTAGACAGAAAGTCGTGAACTTTTCCCCTCTTCCAGGAAGACTGTCCCAACCAATTGATATACAAAATGTCAGGTCTGAGATGATTAGATAGAAAAAAAATATTTTGGCGGTTTGACATGTCCTCATCATGAGCCTCATCATCATTAATATAAACATTATACTTCCAATTTCATATTCACTACGACATTCGCAACTTTTTCATTATCTTCTTTCTGGCTTCATGCCACTTTTGATGTAAGTGTACTTTCTTTATATTCATCTATGTTTCTTGTTCCCCTTCAACTTCTGTCTTGGCTTAAGGCCATATCAATGAGAAACAACGGTTTTCGTACGATAGCAAAAGTTAAGAAGATTAGAGCCTGGTCATTATCTAGATGGGTAATCGCTTGAGAAGACTAGGTGTTGTAAGCTTGGGTTTGCGGGTGGTGTAATGAATAATAACTCGGAATTGTTACGGGGAAAGCCAAGTTCTAATTCCTGTCGGGTTCGTTATATTTATTTACTCGCAAATACTGTTGAGAAAGGTATGAATCAACATCTTCTCCTACAGTTATGGGTTAAACTGTAGGACTTTTATCACTAAATCAGTATTATCTCGAAAAATAGTCGTACAATCTGAAAATATTTCTTGGTTATAAAAGATCTGCAAAAAATTGAGAATCCGTAAAAAAAACAAATAAATAAATCTACATCATTTACATTATTAGGACTCTTGTCCTCATCTTTGTCGCCATATTTATTACAACGTTTCGGTAGTTGTACGCTCCGGCCTTCTTCAGATTCTTGGAATGTTGAAATCAGCCCTTTATTGCGCTCGCTAGGGTAGACTGTTCTACTTCCACGTACCATGTTTAATGGATGTCAGTTATCAGTAATCTCCTGATAATTCCCCTTTGAAAGTTCTCCACTGCCTTAACCGGGTATTGAACTCACACTCTTTGGGTCCTGTCACTAGATCTAACTAACGCCTTTATCCAGTGTCTATAAAGGGTTCAGTTCGACATTCCAATCACCTAAAGAAGGCCAGAGCGTACAACGGCCAAAACGTTGTAATAAATATGGCGACAAAGATGAGGACAATAGTCTGAATAATGTAAATAGTGTACATAATACCTCATCTCAGAAATATAGACAGATACTGAAGGGCCGAAACGTTGTAATAAAAATGGCGACAAAGATGAGGACAATAATCTACATGATACCTCATCTCAGAAATATAGACAGATACTGAAATCAATCTACGTGCGATTCTTTACGTCTTTTTTCGTTTCTTTTTTATGCTTTTTTCATAATTTTATTCCCTTAGTTAAATTAAGGGTGGAAAGAAATCCATGCTGCATTTTCAAATGATCACTTTAATAGTAGGACCTTCACTAATTCGTGATACCTAAGGCTTAAAATGACTTTTATAAATGAAAAGCTTTCTTAAAGCTTTTATTTTGGCTTTAATTGAAAGCTAAAGAATTAAATTCACGATTTCCAATAAGCAAAATACTCTGGTGTAATTTAGACAGAAATTATATATATTGGAATGATATTTTTTTTTGATAAAATAGCTGATTAGCTCCCCTTTTTAGCCGTCTTTCATGGCAACAAAATTATCTTTATTAAAAAAAATTTTCAAAAAATAAAATATAATTTTCTGAAAATTTTTTGAGAAATATTAGCCGATTTAAAGTTTAATTAATCTGATCTGAAACAAATATTATTTACTTTAGGTTTAAAATAACACAGAATATTTACGTGTTTGACGCGTGTTGACAACGTGATGACAGTTTTATTGCTGTTTTACGCAGACTTTATGTGTAAAACATAATCTAAGAAAATGACGTGAGAGCCATTTTATATAATTTTGAAGAACTCAGTAATCTTTAAAATCTTGGGAAATATTATCCGTAATCTCATTTTAGGAATGTTGATATTAAATGTACTATAGTCATCGCTCTTATTTTCTGATAACGTCGCGTATGGCCACCCATACTTTCGAAACGGGAACGTTTATACACATAAAAAGATTAAAAATTATTTAAAAATCTTGGTGCGTGATGATTTGTATTAAGCTTTTCAATAGTTGATATAGTTTTCACTTATTAACATTATCACCTAATGCAGTTAATGTAAGGTAGAATTTTAAAAGATTTGAAACTTTATAAATTATTATAATTAAAATTAAAAAAAGAAGGGAAACTATTCTTGTAAACATTTATGTTTGATAGATTTTTTCTTAAGACAATAGTGTCTTAATAAATCTTATTTATAAAAGCAATTAAATCTTTTTTTTCTAATTAAATGATGCCATGGTGTAATTGCATTTTTTTATTTTACAATTCGAAGCAGATTTTCGGGAAATGGGTAACAGTTTGAAAAAAAAAACAGATTTTAGATTTCCAAAGAATCCTGCTTAACTAATAAAACACATTTTACAATTAATTTTTTTTGGAAATTTCATGAAACTAAGAAAATGGGGAGAGGGGTAACAGATTAAAAAAAAAGAATTCTACCAAGATTTTCTTCAAAAAAAGGTTTCTAGAATAATTCATTCATTTGTGAATAAGTCCTGAAAGTTTCATTAAATTCCGATAATTATTTGATTTTCACAATTTGATTTTTTACCGGAAAAAAAGGCGCTAAATTTCCTAATACTAATCTTTGGCCTACCCGCTGATGAAAAAAAAAAGAGGGATTTTTAACCAAACTTTCGAAAGAAAGAAAGAAAGGATTAAAAATTTAATTAACTAACAAAAAATACTTTGATCTCTCTTCTTAATAATAACATAAACATGTTAATCATAATACTTTGTTTTTATTAGGTCCGGGGCTTTTTTTTTTTCATTATGCTATGCTGTTTTTCAGCGAATTAGTGTAGGTACCACTTTAATTAAACTATTTTCTACCCTTACGAAAAATAACTTGTAATTTTTATATCCTAATGTTTTTTTCCCCATATTTGCAAATTATGTAATAAGAGTGCGGCTAATTTCTTTATTGATTTCACCCTTTTAAAATGAGTTCAGATCAGATCCATGTCACAGGCTACGAAATTAATAAAACGCTTCTTCATCAACAGGAACAGCAAAAGATATTAATTTTGTCAAAATAGTCGAAGCTTTAAGTGCCTGGATATGCCAACTAGTGTTTTGACAGTTTCGATCGGGAAATTTCTCTCTCGGAAATTATCGTCAAACCAGACGGCTAGGTTCTCTCAATACTGAGCACTATCAAACAATAGTGGATGAAAGTGCTAAGCTAACTGACGTGAATTAGAAACACAGTTGAGTACAGGTCATACTTCGATCCTACTAGCATCTATACACAGCTGGTCGATCAGAAAAAGCTTTCAATTAGAATGGAGCAAAAACAGCATCATGTTTACATGTAACAGATGTAATCTTCTTCAATTACTTTAAATTAGCTTCATTACAAACATTTTGAATTAATGCAGTTACTGATAATATAGAAGTCGCCTGTATTTATTCAATCGAAGTTAACCGAGGACATGAAGGGGTAAAACAGGCAACATGAAGACCCAAATCAGACCACAATTATTTGGACTTTTTGAAATTCAATTAGTCAGTGTGTTATCAGGCACGTGAATGAGGATACATTTATAAAGCAATTGTTAAGTTTGATGAAAATTGATTGAAAGATCAACGAAAAATAACAAAGAAACCAGTAAAAATCGCCATTTTTCGCTATTTAAGCGGATTTTCACTATATGAGTGGACTCAGTTATCAAGTTAAATGACTGTTAAACAATCAACTTATTGCTGGCTATAATTGAGGGAATTTTGTATTAGAAGGCATGAAAATCGAGAGAGTTTTTAGTCTAAAATTCGTGTTGAAATTGAATTATGTTGAAATCGGTTTTTCGTTCTTTGCGGTTTTCGTTAAAATAAAATCGCAATAGCGCAAAAATAAAAATAAGGTATCGTTGAGATCGTGATGATGGAAGTAATCTACATACCAAGTTTGAACGAAATCGTAGGAAAAAAGTTGAATTTATAGACTTTGATCGGCTTTATCGATTATTGATTTTCTTAAATTATCGATTGATACAATGTACACGCCAAGTTTGGTCAAAATCGGTTGGATGGATCGCGAATGAAAAGGTATCACACAAACAGAGAGACAGACTGACATTCTCTGTTTTATATATATATATATATATATATATATATATATATATATATATATATATATATATATATACACATTATCAAAAATTTAAAACCACTTGAATTTTTTTTTAAAAAAGACTGTTTTTCATGGGAAAAAATTAAACATTTCTTACTTAAGGTTACTAATTTTATAATCTAAAAGGTTATGTAGACAAAAACTAATAATCCGAACATTTTATTAAGAAATTGACATTTTTATAAAATGAGGTGTTTTACACTTGATCAAAATTATAAGACCAGAGACAAACATTCTACGAAATTGTACGAAAAGTGTACGAAAACATTCAACAACCAAATTTAATAATGCGTTCTACCTCCACTGGTTCTGATGACTTCAAAAATTCTTTGGGGCATGCTAGAAATTAGTGTTTCCATTAAGCTGCAATGAACATTGCTCCAGCTTCTATTTTTGTTGAATAGACTTTGCCATTTCGATAAATATCTCTTGCCAATTGGGTTCATGTCTCAAAAGATGGACCCCATATTCTTGTAGAAAGGTCAAGTTCCGGCATGCAGCATTATCCTGTTGGAATAACCATCCATCCCCACACAAACGATGGCTCTCCGTCACCGACGATGCTTTTTGTAGCATGCTAACATAACCAGCCGCTGTCTCACGACCCTGCACCCACCTGGAGCTCCATCGTCTCTCTGTAAGAAAAGGCACCCCATACCATTATGGACCCTCCACCACTATGACGTGTGGAGAAAATTTCAGGAGGCATGTTTTTGTTATGCTAATATCGTTGGAAGCCATCAGGACCATCTTGATTGCATTTTTTCTCATCAGAAAACAGGACTTTTTTCGACTTCTCAATGTCCCATGTTTGGTATTCACGACCAAACCTTTAACGGTTTACTTTGTGACGTGGAAGCAGCCGAGGAATTTGTTTGCGCTTTTTATTTACTATGCCTTTTTGTCGAAAGTGTCGTCTGGTGGTTACTAGACTGCAATCAGCATCTGTGGCTGCCTTAATTTGACTAGAAGAAAGTCCACTGGCTTTCACAACAACCCGTTTTATTCTCCTACTCAATGCCGGAGAAATTTAGGGGGCTTACCAGTAGACTTTGCGTTCCCACAATTCGCACTGTCCTTTAGAAAGTTGCAAATCACAGTTTTACTGCGATTTACCTTAGCTGAGATCTCCCGCTGTGACAAACCTTGATTATGGTAATCTAGAATTCGAGCACGCTCAACTTCGGTAAATTTGCTTGCTATAGGCATGGTGACACCTTTATGCAGTGATTGCTAATTTCTAACTGAAATAAAAACATTAGAATTACCCTAGATCTAACAATTTACACCCCCTGGTCTTATAATTTTGATCAAGTGGAAAAGGTATCATTTTATAAAAATGTCCATTTCAGAATAAATTGATCGGATTATAACTTTTTGTCTACATAACCTTTTAGATTATAGAATTAGTAACCTTAAGTAATAAAAAGTGTATAATGTATCTGTGGCACAGGTAGCGCATCAACTCAATTGATGATAGCAGGTAGGAACAAAGAAACTGTGCAGTGTCGCACGTCCAACCTTCTCACGAACCAAAAGCTCTCTGATCCGAAACAGCAAAACGCGCTTGCTTTATACAGCCGAGGACCGACCACGATTTGCATGCGAACGACGAGACAACGAGATTCCGTGTTAACTAACCGAGACCACTCGGCATAAAATATGGGCGCCACATTTTGGTTCCTTTTACCGTTGGGAGAACCGGAGTTTGCAGACTGCACAGATTCTCAGGCGTTTCCGAGGTAAGCCATTTTCACAATTTTCCCCACAGTATCCATGACAAACTGTCTCTTATAAAAATTTTCAAGTGGTTTTAAATTTTTGATCAGGAGTGTAGATAAGACTTACCTTGACTAAACTTGGTAAATGCGTTCCACATCTTCTGACGGCTTCTTTGTATTCTCTCCTCGTCGCCAAAGAGACAGATGTACTTTCGAAGCATTCATTGATAGACTCTTCGCGAGATATGAAAAAGTTTTTTTTTTCTATTAAGTTAGAAGAAAGTTGTCTCATTTTTGACATGACCATTTCACCATTCCTATTCAATACATGTATAAAAAATAATAATTAATTTTTTATGTTCTAAAGCTTTTTCTTTTTATTTGCAAATTTCTTAATATGCGTATTATTAAAGTTTGAACGCATTTTTCCTATATATGTGGTAGAGGGAGCGGAAGTGAACAGCATCAAATCAAAGAAGAAAATGACAAAATTAAACACTCCGCGCAAAGGCTCCGCGCAGCCTTCCGGCTTTCAAACATATTTCAAATTTTCAATTTAATAAAAATAAATAGGCAATAAAATCAGCTCCCGCCAGTAAATAAACACAGGATTCTGGAGCCTACTTCTTTTTTTTTCTTTTTATGTGCCGAATCCCTTCAGGACGTAGGCGATCATGGCTCTCCACTTCCTCCTATCCCTTGTAGCTCCCAATAAGTTTTGTCCCTTTGCTAGTTGCCCCAGGCCATATTCTGTAATTCTCTTGCTTAAACCCGCTAGGTATAGCATCCATTGATTTCCCTTGTCTCTTTTTCCCTCTATCCGTGCTGTGAGTATCAGATTCTCCAGGCTCTCTTTTCTCATTACGTCTCTCGGAAATATCAGCTGCCTCTTTTTGATGTTAAGTATAAGCTTTCTCCTTGTTTGCATCCTCTTCAAGTCCTCATCGTTGCTCACACCTTCACTCCATGAACAGGTTTAAGCAGCATATTTCGAACAGTGGGTCGGATGAGGCATAGTTCATCATAAGGCGGGCTTCACTACTAAAATCGTTTTACATTACAGATACCGTAGCCATTTTTTCAACAATAGAGCATGCGCATAAACATCTACCTTAGAAATGGAGAAAAGTTATTCCTTCTATAATTTAAAAAAAAGAAGTACGGATATAATTTTATCACTGATTATAGAGTGATTAACACGTACAACTGTGCGTGATTTGTTTCTAATTTATTCATTTGACGATCATTTTTAAAAGAAGTATATTTATTCACTAGAGAAAAATAATTATCATTGATGTTTCCGGTTTCTGAAGCAAAAGATTTTTATACTTATGACATTCCTTAATGAAAATTGCCTATGGTTTACCTTCAGCTAAATGTTACAAAATTCAAGACGTGTTTTACTTAATCATTGTTTATTTATATCACTATACATTAGGGAACAAGTGAGAACGAAAGGAAACAAACAACATTTTAATAACGTTATTTTTCTCATGAAATTAGGCCTGCCATTCAGAATGCCAATCAGGACGCTTGTGATCAGCGGGCCGCAGTTGGCCCATGACTGATATAGACTGCCCTAGAAAAGCTCAACCACAGACGCTAATCCCCCTGGAATTACTTTCCTTGCAGATATTTCTTTACGTTTTCCGAACAAGCCACACACTAGCAAATTCCTTTCTTTTTGTAAACCAGCTGGCCACTTATTCCATAGTTTGTCAATGCATAAATATACTCCAGCTTTATGTTTCCATCTGCTGATGCAAATGGCGGATCAGTGAGACTGTATTTTACAATAACACACGATATGTTGTAAGACTATCAAACAACGATCTGCGTCTTGTACGGCGAATATGACCTGAAACCTATATTTTAACTTGAAAATTTAGGCTCGTCTTATACACCCAAGGCGAACTCAAACTTGTAGATCAGCATTTACGGTATATATATATATATATATATATATATATATATATATATATATATATATATATATGTGTGTGTGTGTGTGTGTGTGTGTGTGTGTGTGTGTGTGTGTGAAGTGTATATAAATATAAATAAATATATATATATGTATAATTATTTTTATATTATATGCGCGGTACTTATTAGAAAGCGCTCAATATCAGAGATAGAGCTAGGGCAGTCTAAATCATAAGCGACGAAGTTTCCCCCACCACTTCCACAATAACACCAATATACGCAATCTACATAAACCCAAATTTTTTAAAAAATTAACCAGTTTGTCTGACGATCGCTAAAACGTGAAACCCAGGGTCACAAACTCACATCTATCCAACCAAATATATATATATATATATATATATATGTGTGTGTGTGTGTATGTGTGTGTGTGTGCTTGTGTTCAAACATATATTGTTAAATATAACAGACAACGAATGTCTATTATGTTTGATCATGAGCTGTTCGAAACTCCGTATATTTGCTTCAATTTCGGGCGAAAATATAAACACAAATTGTCCAAAATTTGGGTAATTTTTATTATGCTGTTCCTTGAACTAAGCTTTCGACTCACACGTGCCATCTTCAGAGTGGATATGCAGACATTTAAACAACGTTATTCACCATCAAAGACGATATTATGTTATGTGATGAGAACGGTCGCGGAATAGCAGACGCAGGTCGTAAATTCATGATGGGGTTCTATGACATCGTACCACGTGAGAAAAAAAATATTAACAACAGAACCATATGTCTGTTATTTTCATATATATATATATATATATATAAAAAAAGCGTGGTGACTTTTTTGTATGCATGAATACAGATTAATGAATAAGATTTCTCACGAATTTTAGCACAGTATGTATATTTAGCTGGCCACTTGTAATCGAGGACACCTGTCTACTAGGTGGCTTGCCAATCTCTATTGCAGATGCTTGCACAGGCGCATTTGTGTTTATTCGGCCGTTATTTATAACTCGTGTTATTGTTTTCAGGCACTTCCCAAAGGTGCCACACGCTGGGATCGAACCCTTCCAGACATCAAGAAGTCACCTTCCTGACAAATCGACCATAGTGAGATTCGAACTCGTGTTCTATGTTCAGAATGCAAACTTCCTAACCACTCGGCTAGTATTTGATTGGCAGCTAAACCTCAAAAGCTTATTGTTGAAATTGTTAAAATTTATGTTATTAAGTGGAAGTATTTTTTTTACTATTAAATGAATTTTTGATCCTTTTTAGAACGTTCTAAAACGGATCAAAAATATAATTTAATAATTAAAATACTTTGGTCTTTCGGCTTCATATGATGAAAATTTTGACGAAAAAATATTGTCTTTATTAAGTTTAGGGTATTTTTTCATCATTTTTTTAAAATTGTTTTCTTGCGTCAGAGATGGACTAATGATTACTAAAGGAAATTTTAGTGTTTTTCGGGTTTTTTTGGGGTTTTTTTTTGTTTGTTTGTTTGTTTGTTTGGGGTTTTTTGCGGTAAGAAAAACAGTGATTTAGAAATTCGTGCAAAAATCAAATAATTATCGGATTTTAATGGAACTTTCAGGAATTATTTGCAAATGAATTAAATTATTTTAGAAATGTTCCTTTTTTAGAAAATCTTGGTAAAAATATTTTACACTACACATTTAATTTTATGAAATTTTGATCATTTTTTTATTGTACAGCTTCATGCACATATTATACGCAGAAATACATGAAGAATTTAAATTATCATTTTTTTTTAAAATCCGCTCTAATTCGTAAAATCAAAAATGAGGTAAAGGTCAATGACACATGGCACAGTGGATACAGGCGTTAGTTAGATCCAGTAACAGGACCCAAAGAGTGTGAGTTCAATACCAGGTTAAGAACTTCATTAACAGGTGATAACTGACATCCATTAAACTTGGCACGTGGAACTAGAACAGTCTACCCCAGTGAGCGAATTCAAGGGTTCAGTTCGACATTCCAACAATCTGAAGAAGGTCGGAGCGTACAACGGCCGAAACGTTGTAATAAATATGGCGACAAATATGAGAACAATAGTCCGAATAATGTAAATAGTGTAAGACATTATGTAATTATAAAATCTTTTAATTGATTTTATGAATAAGATATATTACAGACACTATTGTCTGAAGAAAATTATTGTCGATGAATAATATTTTTAACAACAATTGTTTTCATATGTTTTAAAAATTTTAATTAGAATAATTTATAAATGTTTTAATATTCTTTATTAATTTGTATTGGATAGGTTATATTGTTATTAATTAAAAACTATGTTTACTAACCATAAATAGAAAAGCTTACTACAATTCAGCGACTCCACCCTTTATATTTTTAAAAGAATTTTGAATTTTGTGTGTGTGTATAAACGTACCAATTTTTGTATATACGGAAGTCCATACATGAAAATAAGTGCGGTAACTATCGTAAATTTACTTGAAAGTACCTAAAATTAAATAAAATATCAGATTATGGAGAATATGTTACTAACTTGTTAAGATTATTGGGTACTTAAAAATTATATAAAAAAGGCTCTCACGTTATATTTTTCAAGTAATTTTTACAGATAATGTCTCCCGTAGAAAACAAAAGCGTCCATCACAATGTCAACACCTTAAATAAACACCTATATTAAAATATATGTGTTAAAATGCATTTCTAAAGATATTTTATGCTGAAAGTACGGAATATTTGTTTCAAACCTTGTTAATTAAAATTTAAAGCAGATAATATTCCTCAAATAAAGTTTCAGAAAAGTATATTTTATTTTTCAAATATTTTTTATAAAGAGAATTACATTGTGCTGACAGATGGCTAAAAATGGTTAAAATCAGCGATTTAAAAAATATTTAAATTAGTTTTGAAATACCCAATGTGTTTTTACTTATTGAAAATAGTAAATTTACACCAGTAGCTTGAAATTAAAATTAAAATAAAAGTTCAAGACAAATTTATATTTTAAAAATTCATTCTAAATATTAGGTATCGAGTTTGTTTGGCGGTACCGAGATATAAATCTATATATTGCCTACGTATTTGCAAAATCTCAAGCAAATATTGTGGGACGAATATTTGATTTGTTCTTATTTTGTGACGTAAATTATTTTAGCCGGGCAGGCTTACATATTGAATAACGCTTCCAACAATATGAAGACATCGAAATATTTTTTGAAGAGAGTAGCGAATCAAATTCAGAATTATTTATGTTTTTTTTCGATGGAATAACACCATTGACCGGAGAAGTGACGTATGGTCAGAAAAGGCCAAGTATTAAATTATTTTCTTAAGTGAATAATCGCTCTGTTCGACATATTCGCTGTAGATTTTAATAGATTTTTTACCATACGTTGTTTAGATTTGATTATTTTTGCTTTCTTCTGGTCTATCTTTGCGCAAACTTCCAAACATGTCGTTAAACTTTGAGAAAATAATAGCAGAAAGAATTCGACAATCAAAAGCTTAGTCTGAGCCGGGTAAACACCAGGAAATTACAGTCAATATTAGAAAAGGTAAATATATATGAGACAACTTATATGAAATTTCTTTAGTTTTTTCGTGGGTAGGGATTTTTTGTTTTATACAAGAATATTACTTCCGTTTATAGAAAATTAACATGCAATTATTCATCTGAAAAATAAAAATTGATGATTCATATTTAATATAACATAATCTGTTGTAAGGTTTATGATATATGTCTCCCCCTTGCTATGGGTAAATAGCAGATCAAACCGAGTTCTATAGCCTTCGATGGCAACTGGTCTACCGCAGAATGCAATGGCAAACTAGTGCGGAAAATCAATCTGCCTCGTTAGTCATGTATAGAAAGATACATGATTGCCTAATCGTGTATGATTCATGGCATATAATTGACTGAAAGAAAAGAGTAACTTTTATTAAAAGAGAGGCACGGCTCGGACTGAGGAATCGGAGAGACGAGTTCGAATTCCAGTCGAAATCCATTACGTGCTAATGCCCTTGGGAAAGGTATGAATCCTCTTCTTCTCCCCCAGCTATACCAGGACTGACCATGTGCTATAGCCTTGGATGGAAACTGGTCTACTGCAGAAAAAAAAAAAAAACTACGGGAAAAATCTGCCTCGTCAGTCATGTATCGAAAGATATCTTACTGGAATGCTCCGCGGGTTTTATAACACTATTATACTCTTCTTTGGGCAATAAGAATGTATAATTACTCTCCAAGCTTAACAGAAGATTCGTGATAAACATAAATATTCGTGATGGTCATAAATGAAAATGACATGTTCATCATTGATTGATCATAGCTAAGAGTGATTGAAATAAAGTTAATATATATATATATATATATATATATATATATATATATATATATATATTATATTCAAGATGATCTTTGCCATCTCTAATCTTCCAATGTTCTGACCTGGAGTAAAAAGGTACGTCATAGGTTTAATGTACGATTTCATTTTCAAGTTGTTTTTTTTTTCACTGCTCTTTGGACTGTCATAGCTAAAACTCATCTCTCATGTGCCAAACGTCTTATGGACTGAGTTGGATCTTTTCTAACTAATCTCTTTATCTCTAAGTTGAAATGATGGTCCTTCATCTAGTTTCCCTCTCTACTGTTCCCTTTTTTTAAACTTATTCACCATTCTCATGATGGTTCTTGAATGGACTTCGAAGCTGGAAGCCAGAATATGAATATGGGTACCATTACTGAAGGCCTGAATGATCCTTTTCCTCTCATCATTACTCAGTTAGGAAAACATAGTGGGTATGACACAAAATGACTAACTTCTTCTTTTTCAAGCTGAATATCTCAAAGGACATTCATCAGTAATTCTTACAACAGATGGTGTCCAGATGGCTAAACGTTCTTATCTGAAAACCTTGAAAAAGAATCTCATTTAGTTTAGTAGTTTTTTTTTAGATACATTTTGTGAGATGGACAATTAAGTCATGCTGTTGCACGATGTGGACAATTTGGGAAGACAGACTATGAATGTTGGTAGCATTACTAAAGGCCTGAATGATCTTTTGCCTCTCACTATTGTTCAATTGGGAAGACATAGTGGGACTGCCACAAAACGATTTTAACCTGTTCTCTTTCTAGCTGAACAACTCAAAGGGGTTTTCAGTGATTCTGAAGACAAATAGTATCAACATAGCTAAATGTCTTACCTGGCAAAAAGAAACTCAATTAGTTTAGTGTTTTAATTTTTAAATATTAAACATTTTGTGGGATGGATACGAGTTGGACAATTTTGCTGTTACACCAAGTAAGTCTCCTTTTAGTTTTCACTTTATAATAATATAAAATATAATTTTTATATAATAATTTTATAATAATTTTTTAATTTCTTTTTTTCCTCATATGCCTCGTCCATGGTATTCTCAGCATTCTTCTGTAGTGTCACATCTATGTTGTCTCAAGACTCTTCATCTGTAAGAAAATTACCCAGCATTCATTGTCATATATTAGGACTGGTATTACATAGCAACTGGACATTCTTTGTTTTACATCTTAAATATGGTTTCATGATTCTTAACCCTATGTTTAGCATTTGCAAGACATATTTCAATATTGTAATGCACCTTTGAATGCCAGTGCCACATTTTCTTTCGTTTGTTACAACACTTCCCAGATATGTAAACGTTTTAATCATTTCACGCCAAGCAAGGCAATAAAGCCATAATATGCTACTGAACGTGACGGCATATGGAGGAAAAACACTATTAATTAGAGAAAACAATAAAAGAACCTAATACAGAAGTTAACGATTGACATTGTATTTAAATTTTTTGAAGTTCAAATTTGACTTCGAATCAAGAAGCCGAAAAAAAGATTTCACTAGCGAGAGGTGCGACATAAGAAATTTTTAGCATAGAAATTATGGTTACATTTACCCATTCCGACAGTAAAGTGATGAGACATTAACGCAAATATAGTCGTTCAGTCAGTTAAGTCCCATACATGATACACTTTTGGGCGATCATGTATCTTTCGAGACATAGCTGACGAGTCAGATTTTTTCCCGCAATAGGTTGCCATTTCTTTCTGTGGTATACCTGTTGCCAACCAAGGCTAAAGAACCCAGTCTATCCAGATATTCAACCCATAGCTGGAGGGAGAAGAAATAGATTTATACCTTTCCCAAGGTAAAAGTACGCTTAAATTTATATAGTCTAGTTCCCATAAAGGAAACTTCATCAGAACAATTACAAAGAAATTATTTATTTAAAAAAAAAGGCATAGGGAATCTACTTTACGGCGGTAGGAAGGTGACTGCAGCGGAGCTGCAATGTCATGACTAATAACATTGCAGATTTTTTTTTTATTTTGGTGGGGGTGGGGTATCAAGAATATCTAAATATATAGCAGAAGCACCAAACCAGATGTGGCAGCAATATTCGAAACATGAACTGGCGTGATTGTGATATCTCCAACGAATTATCAACTCAATTCAAAAGAAAAATGGTCTTATAGACACCAACGCCATATTGCATCGTCAATTCGATTAGCTTCTCAGTCAGTAAGATCCAGTAATATATATATATATATATATATATATATATATATATATATATATATATATATATGTTCATTGAAAAATGGATCACTACCCTACCAAAACGTAACTAATAACTGATACATCAAAATACAGCGATAATGAACTTGCAAACACCCCTTGTCTAGATGAATGGATTTCTCTGTGTCCTTGGAAACGTGAATTAAGATTTTTGCTGTTCTTTTAAAACCCAGTAATAAGTTACTCCAAAATTCGCTTGAGGAGGAAATGGAATTAATGTCTTTAATTTAATTACAAAATTAAGTTCGAAGCTTTTAGCTTCCATTTTTGAAACATGGTTAGAACTGTGTAGCAGAAAAACCATATTGATTGACTTTTAAATTTTGCAGATTAAAATTCAAGGCATAGAGCCGGAAGGGAATTTCACAAGCGAAAGGTGCGAGAAAAGAAACTGTTAGCATAGAAGTTACGGTTACATCTAACTAGCTCAACTATAAATTGTTAAGATCACGACGCCAGTCTAGTATTGCACATGAATTCATACAGTCTAGGTACCATAGCGAAGCGCTAATCCGAACAATTACCATGAAGTATTTATTTAAAAAGTTACAGAGAATCAACGTTACAGCGGTGAGCAAGTGACTGAAGCCGTGCTGCCAGACCAGGACTTATAATATTGCCAATTCTTCTTTTGGATCTTATAAGAGTTCGTTTTCACCATAGGCTTCAGCAGACAATTAAGAATAAGTCCGGTCTAGTCTGCTATTTGACTAAGAGCTGCAGAGAAATGTTGATGGTTTCATGCCTTTTCCAAAGCATCAATGTGAAGTGAATGGAACAACCACGCCCGAACATGGAACTCGGCTCTTTGATTGCATCTTTCGAATTGTTTTGAATTCAAAGATTTCCTTCTCCTCATTTCGTTGCCAACCACGGCTTGTGAGCATAATCTGTTCTGATAATTTGATATTACGGCGAGGTGGTGCGATGTATTTGCGGTTTCTGCAAGAAAGAAAATAAAGTTGGACACTTTACGGTTGAGGTTACGGTGAAAAGTTGGCCTTGTAAAAATTATCAACAAGTCCAAGAAGAAAAAAGAAAAGGTGAAGAAGAAAGCAAATAAAGAGCAAACAGTTCGTTTTAACTTAATCAAGACATTATTGAGGCGATGTTCACTAGTTTTTTTTGTTTGTTTGTTTGTTGTTGTTGGTGGTGGTGGGGGGGTCATGTTGTGTGTGTGTGTGTGTGTCTTTGCCAAGTTTCTTAAGAAAATTATTTTCGTACGATAGGAAATCACAATATCTTAATTACCTCTCTTACTACAACTCTGACTTTTACTCGAGCTCTCACTCAGTCTGGCTACTTGATATTTACCAGAAAAGTGTTTGCCTCATTTTGACAGTGTATTACATAGTGTAGAAAATCTCTAATAAATAACAGGGTTACATACTTAAAAACAAATTAATAATTTGATGTATGTTTTCTGTAAATTATAAAATAAATCTACTTGAACTTACGTTGATCACAACTCATTAGATCCTATTATTATCTCATTAATAATTTTCAATAAAACAACTTCTTTTTTTATTTTACCTGAAATTGATTAACAGAATATATTCCAATAATATGTCCGACATAATTGAAATTTGTTTACTTCTCATAGCAAATATTTTCAGTAGAAATTCTTAATTTATATATATATTTTTAAAGCTTCTTTTCAAAATATTTTTGAAAATAATACACCTTAAAATCAAAAATACATTTCACTGTCTAAATCACATTATATATATATATATATATATATATATATATATATATAATTATTTTTTACAATGTGATTCATTCGCTACATAAGAGTTCTCATGTTTCAAAAAAAGAGCCAAAACATTCAATATAATTATTAAAATTAAATTGAATTAAAGTATCAAGCTCAAGTTTCAATTTTGAAATCGGTACACACATGTGTGCGTGTGAATAGATAGATAGATAGATATTAACAGATAGATATTAATAGATAGATAGATAGATAGATAGATAGATAGATAGATAGATACGAACAGAATTAGATAGATATTAACAGAATTAGATAGATAGATAGATAGATAGATAGATAGATAGATAGATAGATAGATATGAACAGGGTGAGATAGATAGATAGATAGATAGATAGATAGATAGATAGATAGATAGATAGATAGATAGATATGAACAGGGTGAGATAGATAGATAGATAGATAGATAGATAGATAGATAGATAGAATACACTTAAATTGTATTAATAGTAAAAAATGGGTTTTGCCACACATCATTTTTTTAACGCCTGTTCCACGAAAACGCAAGTTTCTGTTATTTTTATTTTTATTTTTTGTTACCTGTCAAGTCTTATTTGATTAATCAGAAGCGGAACTTAAAACACTCAATGGAGACAAATACGTGTCTAATTTTCCTGAGAACTAATTAGATCAGTATTTCCTTCTGTCCAATTTTCAAAACTTTCAAATGTCTTTGTTTATTTTCTTACTGCAAATATTTTACCCGGCTTTACTCGGCAGTTCATTTGTCTTTTCTCTTTTTATCGGGACACGCAATTTTAACACATATTACTCAATTTTGCTTCGAGACAGCCGATGCAATTGGCGTTTTCAGGTACACTAGAAATCTTTACTTACGATCTATTGACAGAATAAGGTAGACATGCAGGCACGTAGTTAAAGAAAAAGGAAATGCATTAATGTGTGCGTCATAAATAATTACACATTATTTATACATAAAAATAATATCTTTTATTTAAACATAAATTGAAATATGCATATTCTTAAAAAAAAGTTTCCAATTTTGCATAAGGCTTCCCAACATACTTTGTTTTATTGTTTGCAGTTCAATAAAATATGGCGGCTGAAACAAAACTTGATCAAATTGTCGAAGATTTATGTGGTGAAAAAACAGTTGAACTTTTGCAGAAGAAAATCTTTTTAATGTGTAGAGAAACTTTCAAGAACAAGAAAGAATCTGATCCAATCCAATTCCATAAAGAAACCGTTCACTTCCTACCAGAAGAGTCATTCACGCCGTCAAAAATAGTGGGAAGAGAAATCCATGATGAAGTTTGAGGAAGTTTAGTTTGGTTTGGTTTACGGCATATCAATCTTAATGGGTTATTTGTAGTCAACAAGATTTTATTGATGGTAATATTTTCCCCAAAAATGTATTACTGGTAATAGCCTTTTCCCAAATATGAATTGCTGGTAATACATTTTTTCTTCAATGAATTTTTCATTGTGTCTTTGTATGGCGACTTGGGTCGGTTTTCATGTCTTCTGTCACATATATCTCAGGGGTCAGGAATACGATGTTGCTTTATACGGACGACGTGACCAGTTTGGTTTGGTTTCGTTTTGTTTCGTTTGATTTATGGCATATCAACCTTAATTGGTTATTTAATACCGACAAGATTTTATATTGTTAGTGATATTTTTTCCAAAAATATCATGCTGGTATTATTTTAAAAAAATGTATTGCTGGTAATAATGTATTGCTGGTAATTATTTTTTCCTCAAAAATGTATTGCTGGTATTAGAACCTATTTTTAAACTTTCATATCACTATTTGCCCATAGCTGGGGCCCTAACCTCGGATCAGGGTGGACCTGCGAACACCAGCAATTAAAAGATGGCTCCACTCTTCTCAAAATCTCCTGATCAGAGGTCTTGCTGTTGGATGTATTTTATCGTCTTATCCAGGATGCGGATGTAGTTTATCAGGACGGGGCTGAGGAAGATGAGAAAAGAGCTAGATACCCCGAATAGGTCGCTAATGAGGATTCTGAAGGAGGATTCAGGGCTATAACTGCTCTCAAGTTCCACCAGTTTGCCGAAGAGAAAAAAGGAAAACGTTAGAGGAGAGATAATGTGTCGCAGACATAGTCTTCGTTTAGCCGGTCGAGAAATTTTTACTGTGGAATCTATGAGTCAACTACAGAAAGAATAGCGTTTACGCCACTTCGCCGGGAAACATTCCCGGGGATATCGAAACACGCTTCAGTCGACAGAAACTAATTGGTATCGTAGTTTGTGCTGATGTTGCATCTGATGTTTCCACATTACCATTGGTGTGGGTCGAAGATGGAGTAAAAGTCAATAGCAAGAGTTTATCTGCTCGTGTTGGAAAGAGATGTGTTGGCCTGGTTGTCAGCCACATTTGGAAGTCACTATGTCTTCACCGAAGACTGAACACTAGCACACACGATTAATTTAGCATAGAAGTGGCCTAATAAACATTTCTGTGGATTTTATAAATTTGGCCTTCATCAATCAATATTAAATTCCTGATGTATGCTATGTGGCAGAAGACATGAAAACCGGCCAAAGTAGCCATACAAAGACGCAATGAAAAATTCTTGAAGAAACAAAGTATTACTAGCAATTCATATTTGAGAAAAGGCTCTTACCAGTAATATATTTGGGGGGAAAATATTACCAAAAATATGAAGTTTTCGGTTTGGCCCATATTTGAGAGCGATTTGTTCACATATCTCATGCTCAAGTGGTTTATCTAAAAAATAGGTTCTGATCCCGTGGCACAATTTGAACAAAGACGTGATGAAGAGATCATGCCCTTCAGTTAAAAAGAGATTACAGGCTAGGGTGAAAGCGAAGTGTGGTTATTGTCTATTGGGAGAATATTTAAAATAATAATCAATAATCATAACAACATGTTAAAATTTCGTTTTAACAAAACCCGAAAAGTTTTTATTTCATGTTAAAATGAATAATGCGTAAATGTAGAGTGATTTTCCAAGCGTAGCATAGATGTGGCACAAAGCCGAATGCCGGGTGCACCCAGTGAGGATCAAATTCACTATTCGGTCATAATTGTTCTAGGGAGACAAGCTTGCTACTCATTACACTGCCTCGAGCTGTTCAAATGATTTTCTAAGCGTAGCTTAAATGTAGTACAAGGCCGAAAGTAGGGGGCACCCAGTGAGGATCGAACTCACTATTCAGTCGTAATTGATCTAGTGAGACAAGCTTGCTACCTATTACACCGCCTCGAGCTGGCCAAATGGGTAAATGTATATGCCGCAGCCAGTAGAGTCGACTGGCGTAAGTCTACAGTGGATGAGAATTGCAAGAAGAACCAAATTAAGTAAGTTCTAAATTCCATTCTTTTATTAAAATGAAGCATTCTCAGTGTAACCCAAAGCGAACAAGCGTTATTTTACTATACGAACACGTCCTGGATATGACAATCAAAGATGTTCGGCAGTAAGGCTTCTGATTGAGAGATTGGGTGTTTTCATGAGCATCGAACCACCTCTTAATTGCTACCACCAATTGCTGGGGTGGTAGCACCTGTTAGGGCTCCAGCTAGCGGCAAATAACTTTCCCACAAATTGGGGTCAAAACATTATGAAAATATAAAAATATGTTTCATAGTAATAAAAACATTACCAGCAATACACTCTTGAAAAAAATTACCGGAAATAGATTTAAAAAAAAAAATGACAGCAATATATTAAAAAAAAAAAACTTATCAGCAATATATAAAAAAATTACCAATAGTACATTTATTGAAAAAAAAATATCAGTTATACATTTTGTAAAGAAAATTACTAATGCTCCTCAAAAAAAATTGAATTTCGGTATTAGATCACCAATAATGAGTTCATATGTTGCTAAGTAAACAAACAGAGTTCGACTGGCATTTACCGATAGTGAGTGTCGGATTAATAAATTTAATAAATTTATTTTGTTATACTAGAGTGCTTAAGCTGTGCCACGTTTTAACACAAGTCTACAAACCTGAAGCAGTCATTAATTACACTGGTCAACACGATTTTTCGTACAAAGAAAAACATTTTTTTTACATTATTTTAGCTAATTTGATGATGCTGATTGCCAGAATGACCTTAGTTTTTCATAGTTAGCTCTCTTTCTAATTCTAAGTATAACTGTTCTTGTTGTTACCATTTTTATTCGGATTTCTCGTTGCTTACTCGGCCCGACCATGGAATTCTCAGTATCCTTCTGTAGAACCACATTTTTTGCCTCCAGTTTCCTCTCTATGTCTGCTGAGATTGTCCAGCATTCACTGCCATGCAGGACGATTCATATCACATAGAAATCCAGCACTCCTTTCTTTATTTCTTGTAAAATTTTCTTGTTTCTTCATACTATGTTTAGCATTTGGAATGGATTTTTCGATAATCCAATTAAAAATCCAGTGATTCAAAAGCGTTGGATATTTGCCATTAATACAATTAGTAAAGAAAATTAATAATACTCCTAAAAATATTAAATTTCGGCATTAGATGACCCATAAGGAGAAGAACGAACCAGTATTCCAACAAATATTCTGATGGAGATGTTGACTTTCTGTACACAAAAAACACACTTCGGAATGGGATCACACATATATCGACAGGACGAGGGCTTAGCAATGGGCTCGCCATTATCACCAGCAATCGCGAATATATACATGGAATACTTAATCTTCATCTATAAGGATATCATTTAGTATTCACTGCCATATGGTAAGTATAGAGGTGAGAATAGCCCTTCTCATACAGGAAACATACGGAGATATACGGTATCCATTGACCGAGATGTTATTATCAGCTGAAATCTATAGCATCTATCAGTTTTTTCAGGAAAATACCCGTTTCATGTCCACTAACTGTTATCGCATATTTCTTTTATTTAGAAATCCTCCTCACCAGTTTTTTAATCTATCATGGAATGGTGTATAATGGATAAACCTGCAAATATTGACGGCTTGGATTGAGGAATCGGAGACACCGAGTTCGATTATTTTTTAGGGAGCTCGGTAATCCATTAATTCATTGCGTAATAATAATCTATTGGTAAATGTATGAATCCTCTTGTTCTCTTCTATGGGTAAATAGTAGGATAGACTGAGTTCTATAAACTTGGATGACAACTGGTCTACCGCAGAAAGTAGTGGCAACCTACTGCTGGAAAAAATCTGTCTCGAAAGATACATGATCGCCTTAGCGTGAATTACGCATGACACATAACTGAACTGATAATGGAAAGTCAGCATCTTGATTTTATCATAATTTTCCTCTTTTAAATATATGCGATATTCATTTTAGTAGTTGCTGCTGTTGGAATTCTTCAAGTGGTGTGTTTTTGTTATTTGGTCAACTTCTTTGCTTCGAGGGCGTAGCACCATTTTTCTTCTGGTCGTTGGTCACCGGGTGAATGACGAATTTGGTTACACACCAAAGTCTTCCATTCTATACAGTGTTAGGGTTTTAATAACAATGTGTGTGAAGAATTTGAAATGGTTAATTAATGAATTAGATTTTCTGATTAATTGCTACTAAATTGAAATTGACATTTGAATTTGATTAATTAGGATTAATTAAATCCTGACCAATATCAAGGCAGGATGTGATCGTTTCACGTATAATTATGTAATTAATAAAACGTTTTTTTGATAAAATTTCTTAATCTCCATCAGAATTCTATCAATAAAGGTCCGTTCTTCTGGAAAATGTGTTGATCATTTTGAGTGAGTGCCTTTGCGTGTGTAAATAAATGCCGTATGTATGTCAAAGTAAACATTAATACGTGTCTGTGCATATGTGTACGTTTGTGTGCTTGTCTCTCGACGAGATGGCCCTGAAGATCATTATTGTTTAATGACCCTTCAGAACATAGGCGTCAATGACTCTCCATGACTTCCATTTCGTTATAACCTGTGAATGTTCATGCATTCTTGAGAAAAAGAAGGAAGTTTTTGATTCTGTATGCCTTCAGTTTTGAGTTTCTTCCTTCTCTTAACGTTGGTTGCGAACTTGAGGATCTTCTTATTGTCTGTCTTATTTTCTTCTTCTGTGGTAGGAAGAGAAGAGATAGATTCATAAATTTTTAAATGGTATGAAAATTTAGATAGATAGATAGATAGATAGATAGATAGATAGATAGATAATGCATATATACCAATAGATAGATAGAAAGATGGATAGAAAATGGATATGTACCAATAGATAGATAGATAGATAGATAGATAGATAGATAGATAGTGAACGTATAGCAATAAATAGATGGATAGTGAACGTATAGCAATAGATAAAAAGATAGACAGACAGATCGATAGATAGTGAACGTATAGCAACAGATAGGTAGATAGATAGATAGTGAACTTATAGCAATAGATAGATAGATAGATAGATAGATAGATAGATAGATAAAAAATGAACATATAGCAATAGAAAGAAAGAAAGAAAAAGTAAAAAAATGAAAACAGAAAAGGAACATATACCAATTGATAGGTATTTTTTTTCTTACCCGCGTAATTTTGACCTCTTCTAAGATCATCTTCAAGGAAAAATTACAAAAAGAAACATGCTATTGTAACTTATGTAAAATGAACATTCCGTTCTGAAGGTGATTTTTTTTCTCCAAAAAAAAATAGCCTGTCCTTTGTCTGTTATATCTATCTTTTTACCTTTCCGCCATATATATATATATATATATATATATATATATATTTATATATATATATATATATATATCTTGTGAGAGAGAAATTTTCGAGCCCTCTTTTCTTTACTTCTCTGGGATTAATTTACATTTGATAAATAATATCCATTTTTTTTTACTCAATTTTTTTATTAAAGTCCTGGTCCAATTTTAAAATTAAAATTCTATGTAAAAATATTTCATTTTGCTTCAAGTTATCTTAATTCAATTGTGAAATAAAATTTCCAGCTTTGCCATATTGAAAATAAATATAGAGTTGGTCTTAAAATGTGAGTCATAATGTTTTAATATTTTTAAATTCTAAAAACGTTGTGTTAATAGGACTCTCTTGGATCACAATCCAAAGGATGGTTTACGTTCCTATCTTATAACGTATATAAATATATTTATATATATATATATATATATATATATTTCCGTATTTGATATATAGAGAAAATCTTTTTTAATAATTTGAATATAATTTTCAAATTCCCCTCTGTCTTATATGTCATATATAGATTTACTATATATATATATATATATATATATATATTTATAGGAGTGATTAGAGAGAGAGAGAGATGGGTTATCTGTAAAATAAATCCCGTAAATTTTTAATAGTGCTTTGCATACGTTTTGATCAGGGCTAGTGAGAAAATAATCTCGATGAAGAATGGAGGTTTTCCTAAAACTGGAAAATTTTTTTAAAATTACTTTTTACTTTTTTTAAGCATGCCAGATCTAAACTTTGATTTTCTCTACAGCAGGCACCATAGATTCTTTTCTTTTATTTGTCCCTTTCCTCTTTTTAATAAATTTGTTTTTTCTATCATTTCTCACATGCGCATCATTATAAACGTCATACACTTTAATAAAAAAATTTCTATTTCTAATTCTCGTAATATCCCGAAGCTAATAAAAGTTTAAAAGGATTTTCTATATAGGTAGTCGCTTGATAGATAGATAGATAGATGTGAGGAGAGGTGTAATAGATATATTTACACGGAATAGAAAATGAACACACACTATTAGTATGGAATATATATATATTTCCATATTAATAATACTGTTGCCTTTGATCTAAATATATATATATATATATATATATATATATATATATATATATATATATATATATCAGGTCATCCTATAAGTTCTGTCCGAATTTTAAAAGCTTTTGTTAAAATGAACGAAATTTAAAGAGTATTTTATAATGTCTACTGGAGCTGAACATTATTTTTATGTTTAGATGCATTTAAACTGATAAAAAACTTTTTCAGAGAACAATAAAATTAAATTTTGTTTGATTAAAACCCTACTAACATGGAAGTATCCAAGAATCTTTTGAGGCACATAATGCTTTATGAGTTCCAGAAATGAAACTCAGCAGCCCTAGAAACATTCACTCACTTTATGGAGAGGAATGTGAATGAATGAACTTGCAGAAGATGATTTGAAAAATTCAGAGGAGTAGGTTTCACCCTTGAAGATGAAGATCGAATCGGACGTCCAGTTGAGTTTGATGAAAAGCTTCTTGAAGCAGCCCTTGAAGAAAATCCTGCTATATCAGTTGAGGAATTGGTAGTCGTTCTTAGTTCAAACTATACAACTGTTCATCGTCATCTTCAACAACTTGGAAAAGATCCTAAACTTGGAAAATTGTTGCCTCATAAATTGTCTGAAAACAATCTCAAATCCCGAGTTGACATTTGCTCTTCTCTCCATTCTCGCCAACTTGTTTCACCTTTTTGGATAGACTTCATGGGCAAAAGGTTCTTCTTTCAATCTGGTGCGATCGCCAAAGAATAATCCACTTTGAATTCTTACCACCTAATGCAACAATTAATGCTCAAATATACTGTCAGCAATTAGAGCGTTTGAACCAAGATTTGTGGAAAAAAGACCTGCTCGAATGCATCGAAAAGAGGTGATGTTTCATCAGGACAATGCACGACCCCACACAGCAAGAATCACGTCACAAAAGATCGAACTTGGTTGGGAGAAAATTCCTCATCCACCTTATTCTCCCTATCTTGCTCCTTCAGACTACCATTTGTTTCGTAGCTTACAGAATCATTTGGAAGGAACAGCTTTTGTAACACAAGAAGAATTTAAAACTGACATTTGTGACTTTTTCGAATCAAAGCCAAAAGAATTTTACAGTAATGGAATTAGTAAGCTTGTTAATAGATGGAAGGAAGTCATAGATATTCAGGGAAAATACATTGTTGATTGAATCTGTAATTAAATGTAACATTTTCTCTCGGACCAATCTTAATTGTTTTATGACCTTTCGCGCAGAACTCTTCACTCCCAGTTCAAGAAATAAATTCGGGTTATTAACACATAAAAAGAAAATGTCTCATATCGAGAATATTTAACATCGAAAAATATAAAGGTGAAAAAAATAATTATTTTTAATAACATGTGGAAATCTCCACCATTTACCTGATGACGGTCGCGAGACCAGAAGCCCTTGTAGTAAAATTATGAAAAATAAAGCATAATATTTTTTTTTAAAATCCACATTACAACCAAAAACCTTTGTGGAATCTCCCTTCTTTTTAATATACACACTTTTCTCTCGTTGGAACTAATATAACCTATTCCGTGAATATATATATATATATATATATATATATATATATATATATATACTATATATATATATATATATAATTATTAATTTAAAATTGATTCCAACACGCTACATAGGAGTTGTCATGTTTCAAAACATGAGCCGAAAGCTTCAATGTAATTATTTGAATTAAATTGAATTAAAGTACTAAGCTCTGTTCCATCTTCAAGCGAATTTTTTTGGAATAACTTATTTCTGAAAGTGTTTTATAAGCATATTCATTATAAAAATCAAAATTTCTATGCTAACGGCTAGAGCAATTGTTTAAAGAAACAGAGGCGTATGGTGTTAATAATTTGTATTAATATCTCGGTTACATTCACAGATGTCAAATCAGGGTAAGTTTGGGGTGTCTAAATTTAAAGCGGAAGAAGACATTGCCTAGTCTGGTTAAGGGTCTATGGAGATTTATTTATCTTTTATTTTATTTTTTTATTTTTTTCTGCAAGGGTTTTGTGTATATAAAAACTGTCGTAAATCGCTAACATTTGTTTTCATAAAGGTTTATCTTTTTTGGTAGGGCATTTAAACTATTTATTAGGACTATGGATTTTAAAAAATTATTTTATTGTTTGTTTGTTTTTATACTACTTATTCAATGCAAAAATTTAATGATATCGGCAAAAAACCGTTAACTCATGTCTATTGTTTAATGGATTTTTATTATTTAGAAACTTAATAATGTGTAGTTTTTCATGTAGGCATAAAGGGCATGGGTCATCCCAAGTTTTACAAGTTCTAGTTTTGTTTATAATTTTCCATTTTACTTTTGGTGTTATATTCATTTCCTTCAAATGCCAAACATATTTAGATAGAGATGTCTGATTTCTTTTATTTATATTGTTGAAAGAGCACTTATGCTGCTTCCATCTGGCTTTAAATTCATTCTTCGTAGACCCAATGTATATCATATTAGTATTAGAACTCTTAATGAATGAGATAGTACATTGGTATACCACAGATTTAACGCAGCATTTATTTTCCAATAGGCAGTCTTCTGGGTTTCTACAATCACATAATTTTTCACTATTTTTGTCTAATTTAAGTGTAGGGTTTTTATTAATACTATTCAGGCATGGGGGTTTGTTCAGGATTTTATTATTGTGTTTTTTTTTATTATACTTTCTAGATTTTCAGTGCAGCTGTAACTTAATTTTAGGGTGTTTTTATTAAATATTTTACTAAGTCTACTATTGGTAGGAAAGTGTTTTTCAATTAAAGCTAAGAATTTCTGTCCTAGCTTAATACTAACCATTTAGCAAATGATTTTTCTTTGCCTGTTTTTTTTTCGGTTAGTACAATTGTTTCTATAATTGATGTTAGCATTTTTGTATCCACTATTTTTAAGGCAGCGTTATAAAAGTTGCTGTGTTGTTGGAAAATTTGTTTGTTAGCGGAGTTAATGCTGATTCTATTCTCTATTGATGAGGGTATATGTTTAATTATGGATGGAGGGTGGTTAGTATTTGGTTTTTTATAAGTTTGGTATGTGTTGTTTGTTAAATCTAGAGTTATGTCGAGGAAGTTTACCCGTTTCAATTTAGAAACAGACTGTTATTTTTAAGTTTAGATTTTTAAATTCACTAAATATATTTTTTTTTTAATTTTCTCTATTTTAAAATTAGTAGAACTCCTCACTACCATGAGCCCGTCATCTCTATACAGTCCTATGTCCTTAATATCTATTTCACGGTGCGCGATCAAGTTGTACAGTATTCAAAGACCGACAAGGTCAGAAGACTCTGCAGTGTCTAGAGATCCCATTATATATATATATATATATATAATTATTTTTAAAAAAAATTTATAACATAAGTATGTTATAAAATCACTACAAAATAGCCATTTTGTTTCAACACACTCTGTGTCTTATCAAGTGATGGTGTTTTAAAATGAAAATAAATGGTTTTAAAGTTTCAGATTAATTAACGATCCTACACTAGGGGAGCATTGTTACAAAAGCTAGAATAACCAATCAAAAACGAAGTACAGAAAGATTCAAAATGCTTGACAACAAAATCCTGCTATTATAGCTATTTAGATCTTTAAATACGTGTAATATTAAAAATAATTTTACTAACTAATAATTATAAATTTATATGTTAAAATTTAATATTAAAATTAAAAACTGGCAATTTTAAAATCCAAATTTAATCACTATTAAGTTTAAAAACTTCAAAATTATTGAGAAAATCCTAAATATATATATATGTTTATTCAATTCATTTCTTCATTGAAATTACGTCATCTTCAAGACAAAAAACATACAATTCGGCCGGTCATCTGATAATAAAACAATGTATATATTTTTTCTTTTTTCCGTTTTTATTTTAAAGTTTGTGAATATGGTCTTAAACTCAATCGCGTGACACAACAAAAACACAATCAGATTATAATACATACCTAATCCAACATAATTAGATACATACACACACACACACACACACACACACACACACACACACACAAAAAAAAAAAAAAAAAAAAAAAAGGAAGAGGTTTCATCAGGAATACATGAACAACTCCACAGCCCTTTACGAAAAAAAGATCGAACGGTGGAAACCTAACACTTATTCACACACAGTTAAATGTGAATACACTCTACATACACATAGACACCGATATATACACAAACATACATCCACAATGACATAGACATTGAGAAATCACAACCAAAAGAATATTTCAGACTTAAATAAATGCTAACCAGATGGATTGAATTATAACTTCAGGGAGCAAATATATTGTTGATAAAAATGTTTTAAAATAATATTATTTAATATATTAAAACGAAAACTCTAAAACAATAAATATCAATAAAAAAATATATATATATTATTAATCATATAAGTTGATAATAGTTTCATTATATATTTAACAAAGAAAAATAGGATAAAAAAAAATCCACAAATATATATATATATATATATATATATACACGGTCAGCAAAAACAAATTAACACACATAAAAAAAAAATATATTTTTTCATACATACATATACGTACAAAAATACACACGAATAAATATATAAACATAAACATATACACTTTTATACATATCTATGATAACAAGTACATATGTACGTACATATATATATAAACCTAAATACACATACATATATACACACATAGACTTTTATTGTCACACATACTTAGATATATAAAAAACAGTCATGATATACCAAAGTTTCCATCCCTACACATACACACAAACTCATACATAATAGGTTCCAACACACACACCTATATATATACATACACAAACATACATAAATATATATACACATACATACATATCTACAAATAAACATATATATATCCATAAATATATCTACCATATAACAACCACCCATATATACATGCATACATAAAAATACAACTTTCAACCAAATACATATATAAACGAACTAACATATAGATACATAAATATACCTTCAAACACCAACACACAGCAATATACATATAGTCTAACATACAAATATATAAACACATTCATACAAACAGAAATATACTTAAATATAAATATAAATACACAATAAAATAGGACATACAGATATATATACACATATATATATATGCACATTTAAATATATATATATACACACAAACATACACACACACATACATATATATATACAAATATATTGTGGCACAAAGCTGAAATCAAGGGCATCCAGTGAGGAACGAACTCATTACTCAGTCGGTCATCCCAATCTTCTAGTTTTGAACCATTTTGGCCAACCATTTTATACTGTCTGATTTAATTTTATACATTGTTGTACATAGCTCATACACATACACACACACACATTACATACATATACACATACAATATATATCATATATATACATATATATATATATATATATATATCAACCATATACACATATATATACCATATATATATATATACATATATATATACAAACATATATATATATATCTGGGTTACATACAATACATACATATACACACATTTTGTCACAAATACATACATTTATACACTATTCAGGCACACACATTGTTCAGGATTTTATTATTGCACACACATACACATTCTACATTTTCATTAACCTTTTCTCTTTTAATCTACCTTACCTTCCCATTTTATATATATATACATATATACACACACTCACATCATATACATACATACATACCCCACACACACCTGTTGTAAAAAAAAAAAAAAAAAAACCATAAATACATTTATTCACCAACCTTACATTTTCCTCAGTGCAAATTTTCTAACCAACACATAAATAAATATATATATTTTATTTACACCAACACTTAATAACACTATGATGAGGTAAACAATTAACACTGGATGGATCGTTGAAACTTTTTTTTATAATTTATTTTCTTTTTGTTACCATCTAGAGATATGTCACAGAAGTTTGTTTGAAACAAAAGACTGTTATTTTTTTAGTTTTATTTTCATAACATACTTATTTTTTTAAATTTTTCTATTTTAAAATAATTATATCTGCTCTACTTTGTATTGAGCACTCTTTTAAGAATAGTAATTGTTATTATTGGAATTCATTCCGATGTTGTACCAATTCAAATACTTTGGTCAGAAGATATATATATATATATATATATATATATATATATATAAGAGAGAGAGACGGTGTAATGGCTAGCAAGCTTGACTCGCTAGAAAAATTACGACTGAGTAGTGAGTTCGATCATCACTGGGTGCCCTGTACTTTCGGCCTTGTGACACATCTAACCTACGCTTGGAAAATCACTATATATACATATATATCCAAGGACAACGAGAAGGAATAGGGTACACTTCAAACGTTCGGAACATATAATTTAAAAGAGGGCTCAATACAGAGTAGAGCAATAGGGTAAAGTCCTCAAGCCTTTATCGTTTTTTATTTTATGATTTTTTTTTCTCCTTAAATGAAGATATATTTTGCTTATGAACTTAAATTGGCCAGTAATCTGCCGAGGAAACGCATCGTTATGTATTGAAACTGTTGTGCAGTTATTTCGCAGTGGAGGCTTCTATTTGTAATGACTCGGTTCTAAATAGTTCCACGTACAAAACGTTAGGAACTTGATATAATGAGTATTACGCAGAGTAATCTTGTTGTGGTCGCTGACAACTTTCGTATTCGACTACTGTCGTCCGACATCGACGCTATTTAATAACTGCTCCACGCAGTCACATGTAGCACAAGGCTGAGTTTAATATGGGATTCCGGAGCCCGTAGGCTCGGCCAAAAATTCCCGGTAGACCACGCATAAACGGGATCGGGTCTGTCTACCTCCCCGGACGAAACTCTACCCTTCGGCATAGCCTCGTCCGGGTTCCTCTCTGCCCGAAGTGAGAGAGTTCGACTGTCGTCCGACATCGACTAACCCTCGTTTCTCTTACTCCTCCTACTTATATTAGGTGGGAGAGTCTATTAACTATAGAATAGGTGTGTTTCACCAAAACACCCCTCCTAAAACTTTACTCCGTAGGAGTAAAACAGTTTTCTTTATTTATTTTTTACAGGAAATATAAAGAAAAAAAGTACAAAACAAAAAAAATTTTTTTACCAACATCGTAGCGTATCTCCTACGTTTTGGATCCACTTTTAAATGATCAGTTGCTTTTCTTTTTCTCCTGGATCGGCGTACCTCAGGTAAAGTCGTTGCAGGCGTTGTTAGATCAAACGTATCGAAAATCACCTCCATCGGCGTTTCTTCCGTGGGACCGCTGTCAACCACTTCTGAAGAGCGTCGTCTGATTTGGTTAATGTGCCGTCTGCACGTGAATTTTTCGCCTTTCACCAAGTATATCATATTGACAATCCGCTTTTCTATTTTTCCAATTTCTCAGAATGATTTATTCTGCTTATAGACCTTAAAGTATACTTTTTCACCAGGATTGTATTTTTTTTTACTTGAATAATTTTTTCTCTAACTGGCTTTGTTTTTTTGGTAATAATTTGTCGAAGACAGATCTTACCCGATGTGTGAACATCACTTCGGCTGGAGATTGTGAGGCTGGTGTTCCGTTACTTGGAGTAATTCTGTATACCTGTAGAAACTTCTGTAGGGTTTCATCTGCAGGTATTTTCCTAGCTTTATTTAGAGCTCTTTTTAGGGTGTCCACAAATTTTTCAGCTAACCTGTTTGATCTTGGGTGATATGGAGCTGTGGTAACATGTTCGACGTTGTACTCCTTGCAGAAATCTTTAAATTGTTTCGACGTAAACTGACTTCCGTTGTCCGTCACAATTGTGTCTACTACACCAAACCTTGCGAACAATTCCAGCAGGAAGTTTTTAGTACTTTGCGTCGTCGGATTTCTTATCCTTTGTATCTCAGGCCATTTCGAAAAACTATCCACTACTATGATGTAATGGTATCCATTCAGTGGACCTGCGAAATCCACATGTAACCTAGACCATGGTATGTCTGTTTTTGACCAGGGGTTAAATTTTATTGGGAGTACCTTTTCAGCTAAAGCACAGCCTTTACATTTTGCCACTGCGTTCTCAATGTCCCTGTCCATATTCGGCCAATATACAAAACTTCACATTAGGCTCTTCATCCTAGTGCTGCCCGGATGACCAGTATGAAAATCCTTTAGTATTTGCTTTTGCAGTGTGTATGGAATCACCACACGTTCTCTGTATAACAATACTGTATCGCAAAGCCAAAAAACATTTGTTGTGTACTGGTCCCTCTCAGCTATTTTTTCTTTTATTTTCAAGATATACTTGTCCCTGGTGGCTTCTTCGATTATTTTTTCTAGAGTTACCGGAAGTTCACTAACTTCATTACACACAGTAAATTACAGCTCTTCTTCTGACATCAGTGAGACAATTACCGTGTCTTCTAATGGTCCGCTCATTTTAGGAATTAACCTGGACAGCCCATCAGCGTAGCCAAATTTATTCGATGGTATGTACTCCATGCTGAAGTTATAATTTAGCAGTATTGTGCTTCTCATGAGGATGTCGTCCAGACACGCTACAGCAAAATCTAGACCACTGAACATCGAATCCATTACTTGCTGGAAAATGGCGGGCGCAACCTTAATCCCAAAAGGTAGTCTGTTAAATTTATACAGACCCTGATGTGTGTTTATACACAAAAGTTTTGACGTTTCTTTTTCTACCGGTATTTGCAGATATGCGTCGCTGAGGTTTATCTTCTAAAATATTGTGCCTCCATTAAGCTTCGCAAATATTTCTTCCGCTGTTGGTAGAAGATAATTATAGTCTTTGAGTGCAGCGTTTATACCCGTCGAGAAATCAGCATAAACACAAATTTCTTTAGACTTTTTTTCACGTATACCGTCGGTGTCGTCCATTCACTATACTCAATTTTTTTAAGTACACCGGGTTTCTCTAATCTGCTCAATTCTTTATCTATCTATTCAATTGAGGCAAACGGCATATTCCTTTTCTTTTTGAATACCGCCTGAGCGTTTTCTTTTAGCTGGAATTTTGCCTCCATCTTGGTACACGTTCCCAAACCTGGAGAAAAATAGTAGGAAATATTTCCTTAAGTTTCTTTATTAATTTTTGGCTTCGGTGTTTAAACTTTCTACCTTGTAACAGAAGGAATTTATCGGTAGATCTCATAATTGAAATTCTGTTACCCAATTCGTACCAAGTAAGTTCGTGGTATTTTCTATAACAAATAGTTTAGCTTTTCGCGTTTATTTTATTTAACGTGACGTTTGTAACAAATTCCCCAATAAATTGTAATTTTCTCCCGTCACTGACCTCGCGATTTTCTTGTCTTCATTAAAGTTGGTTTCCCCAACTTCTTCCACGTTGCAAATTTATGATAGATAGATCTGAGCCAGTGTCAAGTTGCATTTTTATATTTTTATTACTTATTTCGGCGATAACAAATTTTCTGCTTATTCCATCTTTTACCTTGTTGGACTTTAATTTTCTTATTTTATTGTCTTTATTTTTTGACCTGAAGTGCGAGCTTTTATGACCCACTCTTTTACAGTTGAAACATTTTTTATTCCTAAAATCGCAATATCTGTACCAGTGTAGTTCACCGCAAGCAAAACATGGCTTCAAGAGTTTTTGTTTATTTTTCTCTGGTAATTCATTTTTTGCTTGATAATCCGTAATTTTAGAATTCTTTTTGTTAGATTGACTTTCTTCTTTACAGCGTATTTTCCTTACATGCGAAGCGCCAGACTGTTCTATCTTTTTTTAATCTTTCTTTACGCTAACATATCTTGTGCAGTATTCTGCCAATTTCTGTACCGTAATACTTGGATCGCTTTCCAATTTTGCCAGTACTAATTTTCTCAACTCTGCGTCTTTCCGATACCAGCCCCTGAACAAACACCAACCACTTAAAATTGTCTGCGCTTAACTCTGCTAGCTTGAATTCTTCACAATGCTTATTCACATTGGCTGCGTACGTTATATAGTTTTGTTCGTCATCTTTCATCAGATTCAAACATGTCCACCTCTTGTGAAACAGAGATGCCTTTCAACTAAACAATTCACTTAATATATTTACCGCCTCGGTAAATGTCAACTCGCTATTTTTTTCGGTAAAATGTAGTTTACCAATTTGTTATGCTCAGCAGTTCCTAATTTCCTTAAAAGAAGCCTAACCTTCTTTCCTTCAGACCACGAGTGGCAGTCGTCGTTATACACGTCCGTATATTTTTTATAATACGCCTCAAAAGTTATCTCTTCATCTGGACTGTACGTGAATATTTCAATTGAATTCTATATTGTATTCTCTGGGAAAAAATCATTTTGTAGATTTTTCTCTTTCCTCTTCTCAGTTATTTCCAGAATTTTGTTTTGAAACTCCATATGCATCTGTTCCGTTTTTTGTTGGAATTGCATTTGTCTACTGAAAGTTTCCTCCTGTAGCTGCATCTGGAATGTTTTTTGTTGCTCTAATATTGTCATCTGTTGTTCCATGTGGAACTTAAATAATTCCCGGAATATATTTTTGCATTCCTCCATCTTCGCAAAAAGTTTACACAATACCTAAATACTGTAGAGGGGGGTCCTACGAATTTGCAATTCGTGACCTATTTGAGTAAACTGTATTATCGAGAAAAAAAAAATTCTCAGTTGAGAATACGACAGATTTTTACGGCACTTAGTTGACTAAGTGTGAATCCGAGACTTTGTCGCCGAAGTTATTGTGGCGAGCGAATTTTTTTCTTCCTCCGTATGAGTGCTAATCCCTCGTCACCAAAGTTGTTGTGGCGAGCGATTTATTTCTTCCTCCTCATACGAGTGAGAATCCACGTCGCCAAAGTTGTTGTGGAGTTATTTCGCAGTGGAGGCTTGTATTTGTACTAACTCGGTCCTAAATATTTCGACGTACAAAACGTTAGGAACTTGATATAGTAGGTATTACGCAGAGTAATCTTGTTGTGGTCGCTGTCTACTTTCGTATTCGACTGACTGTCGACTACTGTCGTCCGACATCGACTGACCCTCGTTTCTCTTACTACTCCTACTTATATTAGGTGGGAGAGTCTATTAACTATAGAATAGGTGTGTTTCACCATATCAGAAACACAACTGCAATTGTGTATCCAACCTTACATTTTTTGGTGATATATCATAAACACACACACACACACATATATATATATATATATATATATATATATATATATATATATATATATATATATATATATATTTATGTATACAGGTGTCCACAAAGTGTGTGTGCACTTTAAAAAGTTTATAACTTTATTTGTATTTTCAATAGAAATAATCTGTAAAAATGTCATAAAGTAATGTACCTAGTTTTAAGTATAGCTAAAATAACTAATGTGATTTCAGGCATTACTGTAAATCAGTTGGCAAATGTTTTCCGTGAACTGCAAAATCGTATTAACCTTTGTATTGCTAATGATGGAAGACATGTGGAAAGTTAAATAGAATTTCAATAAAACCTTAAAAAATATAGATTTACTTCTTTCTAATCCTTTTTACAATTTTTTTTCTATTTATTTTAGCTGATCGATGTTATATTAAGCAACTCAACTTCGGAGTTTCGTAGATAACATTTTTCGTTAATGTTTTGTACAGTCGTCAGGAGGTTTCAGTGATTGACTACGGATTTTCTCATTTTTTTCCTTATTTTTATGCTAGACTTAACGTAAATTAATTGATGTGATAATTGGGTTGCTCTTATTATATATAATTTTATTCTTCAGCAGCGAGACAAATATACCGGCTTATACACGAGTCTAGGCCTTGCGCGCATTATTCATGAAGTCGAATGCAATCATAAAGATCTGTATTGGTTTGATAAAAAACAATGTTTTATGCAAGCAGAATTTCAAATTAATATGATATGAGCGATAAAAGTCTCATAGTCTCCAAAATCTGCTAAGTAAAAAACAGAAAACGCGCTAAATCTTGCTGGAAGAACCAATCAACGTCAAGGTCTAAATTTGTCTAATGCTCCTCAAGACGAAGTGTAATGAATGTAAAGTAATTAGAGTAGTTAATTCTTAATTAATTAACACCCCACATTTCCCCCCACCAAAAAATATGTCGTATGAAAGTTTCATAGAAACAAATTTTATCCACCATGCCTCTTACATCATAGAGAAAGAGTGACGATCATAATCCCGATTTTTGAGCTTTATATGAAATACGAAGGAATTGAGGGTGTTTCACTTCGGGTTTAAGTAATAATCCTGAATCTTAAAACCTCGAACGACGAAATCCTGAAATTTAAAATCCCAAAATTTGATTGGTTTGGTTTGTCTTGTTTTACGGCATATCAACATCAATGGGTCATTTAATGCCGATAACTTTTTTTTTACCTGGTAAAATCTTTGCTTTGTCTATATCTGGAAATATTTCTTCCTCAAATTTGTATAGCTGGTAAAATTATTTTCAAAAATGTATTGCTTGTAATATTTTTTTCAAAAACATATTGCTGGTAATAGTTTTTTTTTTCTTCAAAAATTCATTTCTGGTAATAATTTTTTACAAAGTATTTCTTGTATTAAAACTTATTTTTACACTTTCATAATGTTTTTTTACTTCAGTTTCTGTTATGGTCCGGTTCCTTGTAGCACGGTGATAGTCCAAGATAGAACCAATAAAGAAGAACTCGTACACGGATATGGAATAACACAGATATATTACAAACAGTAATATATACTGAGAAGTAGAAAGTGTTAGTACAAACAATCAGGTTTAGTAGTAATTGTCTGAACGCGACTCTGTTTCGGACTGCCTCTGACTCGACTGACTGACTCGCTCTGACTGAATGACAGACTCCTGACGAACGTCTGACGGAACTCACTCCAGATTTGACAGTATTTAGTCACCCCCCCCCAACGAGGGCATCACGTGGCACAAGGCCGGTGTAACGTGGGATCTCCGAGCCCGTGGGATCTCCGAGCCCGTGGGATCTCCGAGACCGTGGGATCTCCGAGCCCGTGGGCTCGGCCAAAAATATGCCCTTTGAACCCGTATAAACGGGTTCACGGTCTGTTTACCTCCCCGAAAGAGACTCCGCCCTTCGGCGTAGCCTCGTTCGGGGAGGTAAACAGCCCGCCCGAAGGCAGAGAGTTCAACCGATCAGCCGGTCAGCATGTCGTCCGACTTCGGACTGAACGGTATTTAGTCACAGCACCCCACGACTTCGGACTGAACTCTCTGCTTCCTCTTGAGGCGCAGTATTTATTACGTATGGAATAGTCCATTATGTTATTATGGGTATGGTCCCATAACACCCACCTTCCGAAAATTTTGTGTAGCAGGGATTTTTTAATATCTTTTTTTTTCTTTGGATCTATTTCCACCGGTTCAGTAAATTTTCTTTTTCTAGACTATTTTCTTGGTTCTGGCATTATTTGCGATCTTGTTATATCGAATGTGTCGAAAATGGTGTCTAATACCTCTTCTTGAGGTGGACCGCTAGCATCCTGTAACGGTCTCTTCCTTATTTGGTTTACATGTCTTCTGTGTGAGAATTTTTTTCCTTGAACTATGTACATCATATTGCCAATTCTTTTCTCAATTATCCCTTGTTCCCAGCAAGAGGTATTATTTTTGTATGATTGGCGGTGCTTTAGCTGCTAAATTACAACCCTTGCACATTTCCACCATCTGAGAAATATCCTGGTCCATATTCTTCCAATATACATAGCTTCGCATTAGCGACTTCATTCTATTTTTACCCGGGTGTCCTCTGTGGAAATCCTTTAGTATCCATTTTTTAAAGTTTTGGGGATTAGAACCCTTTTGTTGTAAAGTAGCACATTATCGCATAGAGAAAAGCTATCCAAAATTTTCTCATTTTTTTCTGCTATTTTTGCTTTTGTTTCATTAATAAATTCGTCATTTTTTGCTTCATTTTTTATGTCTTGCAATGTGACTGGGAGGTTTCTGACTGTACAACATACTACTGTTCTTATGCCTTCTTCATTTCTAAGGGCTGCGATTACCGTATCTTCCAATGGTTCTGTCTTTGTTGGTATAAGTCTCGACAGACCTCCGCGTGCCCGATTCTTTTCGTTAAAAATATTCCAATCTGAAATTATAGTTCAGAAGAATCGTTCCCCATCTAAGTAACCTATTTGCTGTGTACACCGGTAGACCTATTTTTGAACCAAAAATTTTTATTAACGGTTTGTGATCCGTCTGCAGACTAAAGTGTCTACCATAGACGTACCTATGGAATCTTGTTACTGCGAAGATAATTGCTAGAGCTTCCTTCTCAATTTGTGAAGTTTTTCTCCGCTGGTAGTAGGGTTCGAGAGGCATGTGCGATAGGTTTTATTGTCCCATCTGGCATTTTATGTAATATACACGTTCCGACACCGTAGGCGCTCGCATCACTTGTACAATAATCTCTAGTTTAGGATCATAGTGTGCAAAAAATAAATCCGATGTTAATGTCTTGATTATTTTTTCAAATGTTTCCTGGCATTGATCTGTCCACTGCCAAACTTTTTCTTTCTTTAGCAGTACGTTCAATGATGCGCGAAGTTTATGCATTTGAGGTATGAATTCCTGGTAGTAATTCACTAATCCAAGAAAACTTTGTAGTTCTGTTATATTCTTAGGAACTGGCATTTTTTTTATTGCTGTAGACCCTTCAGGGTCTAGACGTCTACCTTCTTGGTCTATTATATGGCCAAGATATTTAATTTCCTTCATGAAAAAATCACACTTATTATCTTTCACTTTGAATCCGTAGCTTTGAATTCGCTTAAACACTTCTTGTACATGTTGCCAGTGTTGTTCAACGCTTTTGCTATTAATGAATATGTCATCCAGATATGCTATTGTATATTCTAGTCCTGCCAGTATCGTATCCATTGTCTGCTGGAAAATAGCCGGCGCTACTTTAATTCCAAATGGTAGTCTTTGGTATCTGTACAATCCCTTGTGTGTGTTTATGCATAGTAGTTTTGAACTTTCTTCATCGACTGGAATGTGCAGGTAGACCTCACTTATATCAATTTTTGAAAGATATTTTCCGCCATTTAATTTAGTGAATACTTCTTCAGGACTAAGTAGCGGAAAGTGGTAGTCCTTTATTACTGCGTTCAAAGCTGTAGAAAAATCAGCACAAACTCGAATTTCTCCTGATTTCTTTTTAACGTAGACCGTCGGTGCGGCCCATTTGCTGTATTCTACTTTTTTCAATATGCCCGTATTTTCGAGTCTAGATAATTCTTTGTCAATCTTTTTTATTGACGCAAACGATACACTCCTTTTTTTCTGAAAATAGGTTGAACGTTATCCTTTATTTTGATATTAGCTGCCATTTTCTTGCATCTTCCGAGACCTGCCGAAAATACTTCGTGGAAACTCATTTTTAGTTTTCCTTTTAATTTGTCTGCCTCGGTTGATAAGCTTTTTACATTCTGGCAGTAGGTTGGGTTTCCACAATTCGAATTTTTGCATCCAGTCTGTCCCGAATAGGTTTTCGGTATTTCTTAAGACGTACATTTTTAGTTTTTTCGTCATTCCGTTAAATGTTACGTTTGTGATTATTTCAGCCTCGAATTTTATCTTTTCCCCCGTAACTGATCTCGCAGTTTTATCCGTTTTTAACATGACAGGTTTGTTCAGTTTTCTCTATGTTTGTAGGTTTATGATAGTTAAGTCTGAGCCAGAATCCAGCTGTAACCTAACTTTTCTGTTTTGCATTTCAACTTGTACATATTTTCTTATATTAGTCTCATCTGTTTGGTCGATCCTCGTAATTCTTATTCTGCTTTCTTTTCTAAACCAACAGTGAGAACTTTTGTGACCAATTTTTTTACATGATAAACAAGTTTTAGCACGATATGTACAGTCTTTAACCCAATGCCAAAACCCACAACGATAGCGTGGACTTGGTGCTAGTTTCTTTTTATGTTGATTATAATTAGAAAATTTTGTTTTACCTCTTCTTGAAGCGGGAAAATCCGTTCGGTTTGTTTGTGAGGAGGGAAAATTTGTTTGCTTTGTTTGTGAGGCGGGAAAATTTGCTTGTCTTCGTACTTTGCGTATGTATGCTATGCCAGCGTGTTTTGTCTTTAGAGTCTTTTTTTACGCTGACGCATCTCTGGCAATCTTCGGCTAGTTTTTGAAGTGTCAGATCTTGTTCATTTTCCAATTTAGTATTCTACGTCTTATTTCTGTGTCTTTGGTTGAAACCAGATCTTGGACGTAAATTAAGCATTTGAAGTTGTCAGCGCAGAGTTCCGATAATTTGAAGTCGTCACAGTTTTTATTAACAATAGATCCGAAAGTTACGTAATCTTCGCTATCCTTTTTTGTAAGGTTCATGCATTTCCATCTTTTATGAAATAGTACAATATTATGGCTGAAAAGTTCCGTTAGCAATTTTATAGATTCTTTGTACGTTAACTCGCTTGTTTTTCTGGGAAGGATATAATCAACGAAGTTGGTATATTCGCCTGTGCCTAATTTTCTTAATAAAAGGCGTACTTTACGTGCGTCTGACCAATCTTTGCAGTCAAAATCAGATAGATCTTCATACCTTCGGAAGTAATTTGCAAAAGTTTTATCTTCGTCGGGTGCGTACTTGAACTCTTCGATATTACTCCAAATAGCGTCTTGAGAGAGAACTGATTCGTTCTCGGGTTTTCGCTCCTTATTTGCCATTGCACGTATCAATAATTCTTGCATTTCCCGATGTTTTTGTTCGTACCTTTGTTTTTGTTCAAACTGGATTTTGATAAGTTTTGATAATGGTTGACTTAAGATCTTCCATGTTAACGTATTTTTTTTGTGTAACCTGCTATTCTGTAGCCTGTGCTCGCAAAAAAACTTTCCTTTGTTGTCAGTGAAATTTGATATCAAGAAAAGAACATTTTTCTTTTTTTTTTTTTAGAATTTAATCGTCGTCCACTGTTACGTATGACGGATAGCAAAAAAACATGACCTCCGAGTAGGGAGTTTATTTTTCTTTAAGGGTTTTCCAGATCGCCACTTGTTATGTGTGACGTATAGCAAAAAAATAAGTCCTCCGTGTATAGAGTTCGTATTTCCTTTTTAGGGGTTTCTTCGTCGTCACTTGTTATGTGCGACGAATAGCAAAAAAAAGGTATGTCCTCCGCGTAGAGAGTTGGTTTCCTCGTCGCCACTGTTATGGTCCGGTTCCTTGTACCACGGTGATAGTCCAAGGTAGAACCAATAAAGAAGAACTCGAACACGGGTATGGAATAACACAGATATATTACAAACAGTAATATATACAGAGTAGTAGAAAGTGTTAGTACGAACAATCAGGTTTAGTAGTAATTGTCTGAACGCGACTCTGTTTCGGACTGCCTCTGACTAGACTCTTGACTCGCTCGCTCGCTCTGACTGACTAACAGACTCCTGACGGACCTCACTCCAGACTTCAGACTGAACTCTCTGCTTCCTCCTGAGGCGCAGTATTTATTACGTATGGAATAGTCCATTATGTTATTATGGGTACGGTCCCATAACAGTTTCGAGGTTAACTATTTGGCCATAGCTGGGACCCTAACAGGTGCTACCACCTCGGGTCAGGGTGGACCTGGGAACACCAGCAATTAAGAGGTGGTTCCACTCTCGTCAAAGCTTCCTGATTACAGGCGTTACTGTTGGGCGTAGTTTATCGTCATACCCAGGACGCGGAGGTAGTTTATCGTCATACCCAGGACGGCCGAAATTTGAAATCCCAAATTTATAAAATCCCGAAATATCAGAATCCAAAATTTTCAAATCCTGAAAGATCAGAATCCCGAAAAAATAGTCTTTTGAAAAATTCGTCATATTTATAACAAAATTACAAAAATAGGTATTTATTGTAAAATGACTAACAATACATTTTATCTGAAGTTGAATGTATACAAGTGCATTCAGAATATATTTAGTGAGGCCATAAAATAGTGTTCAAATGATTTACATTTCCGTATTTAATAACCCATAGAGGTGTTGATATGTCACTAAACAAGATCAACCATTGCGCATTGTAACTGAGAAGTGACTTCAATTCGTACAGTTAGCTCTATATGGAATATGAAAGAACAGAGGGTATTTCATTACGTATTTAGGTTATAATCCCGAATCTTAAAATCTAGAATGTCGGAATCCTGAAATTTAAAATCTCGAAATTTGAAATCCCGAATTTATAAAATCCCGAAAGATCAGCATAAATAAATAGTCTTTGGTAGAAATGGAAACAGGAACGATTTTTTTTAAATATCTTTATTTCTAAACATTTACAAAATGGCGTTTAAATAGTGTTTATACATTTGAAACATTCAAAATACATTAAAAAATATAAAATTAGAATATGGCATAGGCGATGGAAAAATTTAGTAGGCAATGATCATGTCGGCGTTTGTAGAATTATTGCAGAGTTTCAAAATGAGCAGCTGCACGAAGAAAACAAATATGAACGCATTCTTCGAGGAATGCCTTGTCAAAAAAAAAAAATTTAAAAAATGTGTTTTATGGTGACGAATGGCTTCAAAATATATTTAACAATCATGGAAACCGACCTGATCTTAAAGACAATCTTAGAGCTCTTGCTCATAATCTTTCATTATAAAATTATTCGTATATTCTGGTATTATATTTCTTAATGAATTTTGAACGTTTGAAATATATAAGCACTATTTAAATGGTAAATGTTTAGAGATAATGGTATTTCCAAAATGTTTTCTTTTCAATTTCTCCCAAAGACTATCTTTTGGGGAATTCTGATCTTTCACGATTTTGAATTTAGAGATTTTGATATATTTGGGATTTCAATTATGGGATTTTAAATACCAGGATTCCGACAATCAGGATTTTAAGATTTGGGATTATAACCTAAATGCATAATGAAACACCCTCAATTCGTTCATATTCCATATACAGCTCACTGTAAGAATTGAAGTCATTCCTCAGTTACAATGCTCAATGGTTGATCTCGTTTAGCGGCATATCAACGTCTCTATGGGTTATTAAATACCGAAATCAAAATATTTTGAACACAATTTTATGGCTTCAACTAAATATATTTTGAACGCAGTTGTATACCTTCAAATACAGATAAAATGTACTGTTAGTCATTTTACAATAAATAGATATTGTTAGTAGTTTTACTATAAATATACATTGTTGGTAATTTTAATAAGTATCGCTTTTAATAGGTAATTTTTAATAGGTATGATTTAATAAGTAATTTTAATAGCTATTGTTGATAATATTAATATAAAGTGCTATTGGTAATTGTTTTATATAAAAATATATTGATGGTATTTTTACTATAAAATGTATTATTACTCTTTCATAGTGTTTTGTTTTCGTTTGGCGGTTCAATATTTGTCCATAGCTGGGACCCTAACAGGTGCTACCACCCAGGGACAGGGTGAAATAGGGAACAACAACAATAAAGAGGTAGTTCAACGCTCCTCAAAATCTCCAGTCTCCTGAACAGGGACCTTGAAATCAAAACATTTAATGAATTAAACAAACCAACTATTTATGTTTAATATGTCTATAATAATTTTTATACAAAACAAAACGGTTAATGAACTTTTTGAGAAAACATCCGTTTTTGAATGAAATATTTAAATCATCCAGATTCAAGTCTTACTTGCTAAACTACACAAGTGAATTTGCCGAAAGATATATATTTGCTGTAATTAACAACTTAATAAAAAAGTTAGATTAATCTTCTCATCGAAAACAATTTTTCTTAAGGAATTGATTAACATAAAACAGACACTAATTAACAAAGTTTTCCGTAATTATCTTGTTGACAATCAAATTAGAATTCCCGAACGCACAATAATTTTAATATCAAGCTGTGTTCTCAAGGTAAGATTAAAAATAATACCATCAACATATTTGACAGATATAGAACACACCACAACAACAAAAAGGATAAAAGGATAATAAATACAGAGTGCGACTGGTATTTGAGGACATACAGATTTAAGATTAATACTGCTTCCCACTAACTTCTAATGCTTTTATTTTTCAAAAATCAAGAACGGCAAACCTTATGATAACAAATAAAATGAAAAGGCATACTGTGATTGTGGCATGAAAGGCTGATCATAGAGATTTGGATATTACACTTTTCCTCAAGTTGCAGGATCATTGGTCCACAAGATACTAAAAGAGTTACAAGACGCTGACAGTTCCCCAATGTCTGTATCAAGACGTAAAAAACATTCTGTATGTTCTGATAAAGTGAGAACAGCTGAATTTATTCAGGAAGTCAAGCAGACAATTGATGAAAACCGAGGTCGATCAATGAGGTCAATTGCCAAAATGTTGCATGTGTATGAAAAAACAATTAGAAGGAATGTTCATGAAGACATTCGATACAAGTTCTACGTGATGAAGAGAGGCTAATTTATGGCAGAAAAAACAAAAGAAAACCGTTTAAACAGATCGAAAAGGCGTTTAAACAAACTTTAAAAAATCCTCCAGAAGCTGTTGTGATTTAATTTTTCACTGATGAGAAAAATTTTGATCAAGATCAAAACTGAACAGAAGAAATGACAGATGGCTTTGTTTAGATCATTCTGAGGTGCCAAGAGTGATGAGCACAAAATTTCCATCAAGTGTTACGGTATTGGGAGTTGTTAGCAATGAAGGACATGTTATGCTTCCACACTTTTTTCCATAAGGTCTTACCGTAAATGCTGCTGCTTAAATTGAGGTTCTAGAAACAGTTGTCAAGCCCTGGATTGACAACATATGCAACGGCAGGACTTACATGTTCCAGCAAGACTCGGCTTCATCCGACAAGGCACTACGAACACAAGAATGGATGGCTGATCATTTGTACGACCACATCACACCCAACATTTGGTCTCCTAACTCTCCAGATCTCAATCCACTAAACTATTATGTGTGGAGCGTTGTTGAGAAGGAGATTAATAAACAGCCTCGTAATACCAAAGATTATCTGAAAGCTGCAATAGTTCGAATAATGTCTGACATAAATAAGGACCAATTAATCAGAGCTTGCAACCGATTTCGACCTCGTGTAGAGGCACTTATTGATGCTAGTAGTGGTTTTATTGAATAAAATTAAATAATAGCTAAATTTCATGTTTACTTGTTTGTAATCAAATATAATTATATTCATTTGTTCAGCAAGATTTTACTAATCCATAAAATCTGTTCTCAAATACCAGCCGCACCCTGTATAATAATAATGCTTATACGCATTAAAAATACACATTTATGAATGATCCTATATTATAAACGTATAAAACCATAATATAATTATCAAAATTAATTTATACCAGCCAACCAACTCCCAGATTACGAATTTTGTTTATTAATTTAGCTGTCCATTTTATTCATTTGCATATGTGTAAATAATAAACAAATATGACTTATGGGTCACACAAAAACCACATTTTCACGCAGGCTTCCATGACAGCTATCTTAACAAAGTACAAATAGACAATAATCTAACAAGCGCCAATTATAACATTCAAAAATCATTAAAATCAATTATAAACATTCAAATTTCATTAAAAAATATAAAACTAGAATATGGCATAGGCGTTGGAAAAATTTAGTAAGCAATGATCCTGTCGGTGTTTGTAGAATTATTGGAGAGTTTCAAAAAGAGCAGCAGCAGGTAGAAAACAAATGTGAATACATTCTTCGAGGAAAGTCTTGTCAAAAAAGAGAAAAAAATGTGTGTTTTATGGAGATGAAAGGATTAAAAATATAGCTAACGTTCCTGGAAACCGACCAGATCTTAAAGACAATCTTAGAGCTCTTGCTCATAATCTTTCATTATAAAATTATTCATATATACTGAATATATTAAAACAGATTCCCTCTTGCAATTCTAAGATACATTATAAATTCAAGAGCAAAAACGACTAAAGATTATTGAGGATATTTACATTCAACAAAAGTAACTACTCATTAATAAAATATTACTATAGTCTAAAACCACGGATTCTTGAATGTATATTGAAATATTACACTTCATTCCATGGTTTTATATAGCTTTATGCGTTCTATTGCACTGGATTTAACTTTTGAAATATAATGGCACATCATAAAATGCGCTGCTTAAAAGACATCTGCTTTTCTTTTACTTCACTATATATTCTGACACAGTCGACGATTACTTACGTGAGTGAAAAGCATGGATTTAATAGAAATTTCGGCTACGTTTATGAAAAGTTTTTTTTCACATTTTAAGACAAAGAAAGACGATTAATAAATTTAATAGGTATAAAATGTCAATCCATTGTGGCAACATTTACGAGGCAGAGAAAGGAAGAGAAAGAAAAGAAGTCAGAAAGAAAGGCGAGACGAATCGTAGGTGATAAGCAGCCACACACACGGCTAAGAGACAATGAAAATATTGATGAGTAACAAATGAAAAAGGATGTCATTACAATGACAGGGAATTTCTGAGTAAAAAAAAAGGGAAAGAAAGAAGGAATCAGATGTGTTTTGATAACGGCTGGACCACTGACCAGAGAAAAATTCAAGTGAAAATGCTATTTTGATAAGTGACGAGAAACAGGCCACTAAAAAGGACTTTGGACAGATATGAAAAATTAAATCCCACACAAGCAGTCTCGCTGACCGAATTCTTTTCGAAGAAACAACTTTGGCCTGCGATAATAAAATTATGTTATCAGGAATATGTACCGGAGGAGAATGAATGGGGACCCAGAAGTGTTTTTCTTTCTTCCTTGGAGGCAACAGACTGACTGAAAACTTTGGGGATATTTCTTTTTTGAAGCCATGTTAAGAATACCACCCATCTTGATAAATTAGCGATAAAATACCTGACAAACACCACGTGTAAAACAAGAGTTGCCATATTGTCCGTTGCGACTAGAAGGGTGATAACGGCGATTGAAAGGAAGAAAAGGGAAAGAGAAGAGATATTTTTTTTTTAGTTAAGCAAGATCTTTTTTTTTTCCCGAAACAAAGCCACGGATTGTTCACGCCTGACTAAGTTGGTCAAGTGGTGATCACGTGACGCACGAAGGAGGAGGAAAGATACCCGACCAAGACCACATTGGCCGAGAGTGATCACGTGACGCACGAAGAAGACTGTCGACGCCCCATCCAGAGTATAAGTATGAGAAGCTGCTACAAAAGAAGTGGGGAGGGCAGTTCACGCCCCCCCAGAGGTATGGTGAGAAAGTGGGAGGAGGAAAGGTTCCCCAAAATGGAAAAAAGAGTGGAAAATCCCTAACCAGAAATAAAAGAGGTGGATATGTTTTTAGAATTATCGAGGAACCCCACGACGCCAACAGACCCAACCCGGTTTTGGTCGGCGTCATAAAAGCGAGGCCCCAACAGACAGAAATCAGTTCGGGCTCGAGTTTCCAGAGTTGAGTTCCCAGAGTCAGTCTCCAGTTGAAACCGCCTCGAGATAGCTGACCAAGATTCACGCAAAAATTCCGGACTCCTCTTCAACCCAAGAACAATTATTTTGAAGAGCGACTTAGAACCAGACCACCGAAATAATTTTTCCGACTTTCGTCCAAAGACACACCGAAACACCAATTTCTTAGAGAGCAAACAACGTGAAGCGTTAAAACTTGCCTAGCGGAAACGACGTGTCACAATCCACAGAACAGGTCGGGAGATAGATGCAGTCCTATGTATCGAACAACTAGACATAAAGTTTGTTACCTTTTTCTTTGATACTTTGAACTTTTTGAGTTTTCATTATTTCATTATTTTCTTTTATGCATATTTGTGTGATATCACCCCCGTTGAACTCAGTTTGCATTACGGCCCCAACCACTGTTTGATCTCGTCTGCCTAAGATCAATTCACAACGTGGGTAGGCGGACTGGAGATCAATGCAGTTACCTTGGTAACCAGGCGTGGGAAGCGAGTTGGGAACGACGAGGCTGATATCAAATCTAACCAGATTCCCACCAGAATCATCAAAAGGTTAGAACGTCACATTTGGATGCCGCGACCGATACCAAGCCAGTTGGTCGTCACAAGACGAGACAACACGACTGACGCGACAGGCGGACGTCACGTTTGGAGCAGCGACACCCCAACGGAGCAGCGAGGAGCGAACAGCTGGCGCCGCGGCGAGGACGTCACAATATGACACTTTTTGCAAGAACGGTTGCTGCGAAGATAAATTTTGTTAAAATTTGCAATATTTATAGGGGAAGAATGCTCAGTATTTAAATATAGGGAGTTTATAGATCTAAACAATGTGCCCATTAAATAGATTCAGAATTTAAATGAATGAAATTACAAATATAAATTACAAATTTTAGTGGATACTCATATTTAAATAGACGCTTTATTAAAAACTATATTACTTTATTTTCGTTAAATTATTTTTTTTATTTATGCTGGTTAATAAATAAATAGGGCGACTAGTTAAAAATGAGTATCTACTAAAAGTGACGTTTGAAGTAATAAAATTTGTCGACTTAATAAATAAAAATATACATTACTTTTTAGACAGAAAAAATATATAACGAGTTTTGAGGTTATACACATACATACATACATATATATATATATATATATATATATATATATATATATATATATATATATATATATATATAAGTGAACATTGAAGTCAATGCTTACATGCGACAGACTGCCGCCTCTAAGTGTTGACTTCAATGTTGATTTTTATATTTACACACGCTCTATCTCTGATATTGAGCTCTTTATCTCATAAATATAGCAACCTTAAGACTATATTTCTTCATATATATATATATATATATATATATATATATATATATATATATATATTCTGTTTATACTTTATTTTTATAAATACAATCTATTTATTTAATTTTAATTAAACAATATTATTATGATTTACCGACGTGAATGTTCGAGAAATTTCACAGAAAAAAACGCGTTCTCAGACAGAAATCGAACCAGTATTTCTTTACGGAAAGCGTCATTTGATCTGACGTGCTGTGCCATTCAGCCACAGAGAAGTCTCTCTTCATCAAAATCTGAATTACTTTTTATAATTAAACATTCTCTGATGATTAATTCTTAAAGTAAATAATGACAACGTATAATGAAATGGATTAAGTCCGACAATTATTTAATATATTTTCTATTTATATTTTCAATAAATTTTCTCGAACATTCAGGCCGGTAAATGTAATTAATACTGTTTAATTAAAAACGGAACATTTACTTAAATAAATTGTTCCTATAAAAATAACATATAAACAGAGAATATATTAAAGATTTGTAGGATATGAATGTGTGTGTGTGTGTGTGTGTGTGTGTGTGTGTGAGTAACCCAGAAGTCATGACCTTAAATAAACCTCGGATTTAGTCCGAAACAAAAGAAACTCGGAATGCCCGCTTACCTCTCTCCCCTACATCCCTTAATCATATCAGGAATCATATACACAATTCTTTATATATAAAGACTGCTAAAGGACTAGTAAAGGATCGAACTTGTGTCCCGTTTTGGATGCGAAATCGTCGTGGCGCAGGTCCGATCCTTTCAGGAGAACGTATTTTCTTTACTAAGATTTCTTAAATACATACACACACATGGGTAGAAACACCGTCACATAAAAATAAAAAAAAGTCAACCGATCACAAATAAAAAGAACATCTCAACTAGCGCATAAATTAATTACTTCAAATTTAGTATAAATATAACAAAAAATGAAAAAAAATGGCCGTGACTTGCTGAAACCTCCTGAAAAGGGGGCTGAACTAGGACCGAAAGAAACGAGTTTCTTTCTGTAATTGTTCAGTCGAGCTTCTAAATATAATATCAATCAGCTAATTGACAAATTTTATTTGTATTAATCCTCTCTCTCATTCTATATATATATATATATATATATATATATATATATATATATTAAAGACATTTTTATTTATGTTTAACGTTGTTATTTTATAAATATTATTTAAGCAAATGCTATGATAAACAGTATTAAATAACATTTACCGGCCTGAATGTCCGAGAAATTTTCATTATTCGTTCATAGACAGGATTCGAACCTATCCTTACGGAACCGTCATAATCTAACCACTACCATGAACCTTATGGTAGACAAGGTCGAATTTACTGTTATAAACTACAATCTTCCATGAATCTCGTATTTAACTGCTCTGGCGTATCGAATGTAAACAAATGACGTCATATGTTAAGAAATGGACAAGGTCCGACAATTTATTTATTAAAGACATTTTTATTTATGTTTAACGTTGTTATTTTATAGATACAAGTATTTAAGCAAATGCTCTGTTTATGATAAACAGTATTAAATAACATTTACCGGCCTGAATGTCCGAGAAATTTTCTATTCGTTCATAGACAGGATTCGAACCTGCATCCTATAAACCGTCATATACGACGACGCCTTAAATACCATTATGGTAGATTTTAATAAACTACAATCTTCCATGAATCTCGTAACAAACTGGATCGAATGTAAACAAATGACGTCATATGTTAAGAAAAATGGATCCGATTTTATTTATTAAAGACATTTTTATTTATGTTTAACGTTGTTATTTTATAGATATATTTAAAATGCTCTGTTTATGATAAACAGTATTAAATAACATTTAATGTCTGAGAAATTTTCATAGAAAATATATGTTCATAGACAGGATTCGAACCTGCATCCTATACGGAACCGTCATATATTACGTGCCTTAACCACTAGGCCACCATGAACCTTATGGTAGACAAGGTCGAATTTACTGTTATAAACTACAATCTTCCATGAATCTCGCGCTCTGGCGTATCGAATGTAAACAATGACGTCATATGTTAGAAATGGACATCACAATTTATTTATTAGTTTAACGTTGTTATTTTATATAAATATTTAAGTAAATAAAATAAATATATTTAGTTGGATAAAAATTGTTCATTAACAAATTGTCGGACCTGTCCATTTCTTAACATATGACGTCATTTGTTTACATTCGATACGCCAGAGCCCTTAGATTTGGAAGATTGTAGTTTATAACAGTTTCGACCTTTGTCTACCATAAGGTCATGGTGGCGAGTGGTTAAGGCACGTCAGACGGTTCCGTAAACTGCAGGTTCGATTGAACGAATATTTTCTATGAAAATTTCTTTACATTCAGGCCGGTAAATGTTATTTAATACTGTTTTTCATAAACAGAGCATTTGCTTAAATACTTGTATCTATAAAATAACAACGTTAAACATAAATAAAATGTTTTAATAAATAAATTGTCGGACCTTGTCCATTTTAACATATATATATATCCAATAAATATTATTATTAATGCTATTATCGATATATTTGTATAATCTATACAATACATTTTGTGCACACATTTTGTTATTGTATTTCATATATCTAAATTTGTAAAAATGCATTAAATACTTAGATTAATAACAAACGGAATAAATCTTTTCATTATTATTATTATTATTATTATTATTATTATTATGAAAAGTGTATATAAATATAAATAAATATATATATGTATAATTATTTATATATTATATGCGCGGCACTTATTAGAAAGCGCTCAATATCAGAGATAGAGTTAATATATTTGGTTGGATAGATGAAACCCTGGTTTCACGCTTTAGCGATCGTCAGACAAACTGATTAATGTTTTAAAAAATTTATACACGCAATCTACATAAACCCAAATTTTTAAAACATTAATCAGTTTTTCTGACGATCATCACAAACTCACATCTATCCAACCATATATATATATATATATATATATATATATATATATATATATATATATATATATATATATATATATATTGATATTTTAAAGAAAAAACAGACCACTTAAAGGTACCATTATAATAATTTATTTTACCAGAACCCTTTTAAAGGACGCCGGATCATCAGATAGCACTTCTTCATAACTTAAATATATATATTTATATATATATATATTGATGCATGTTTCATTAAATAATATAGACAAATTTTGTCTATTTATTTTACGTAAATTCTTTTCATATCGTCTGATAAGCTTAATAATATTTTCATTAAAAGAGGAAAGAAAATCATCATATTGATACATATTTTTTAATCCTGTCTGCGCTTTCGGCCTACAGAAGCCATCGTCAAAGATGACAATTGCATTACAATATATTAAAAAATACACAGACATAACAATAATTCTGGCTAAATACACACAATATATATATATATATATATATATATATATATATATATATATATATATATATATATTAGCGTGTGCATCGTATATTTTATATCATAAAGAAACAATTTATACAAAGAAATTAATAGCAATGTTAATGTAATTAATGGCGAAAACACTTCGCTAAAAGGACTTAATGAGTCATTAACTATCAATTCTTTAAATAATAAGATTCTTATATTCCAAAACATATTTACAACTGTCAATAAATAACATAATTTGAAAAAAAACATATTTCGGTTCACACATATTTTGTTTTAATGTTTGTCTAGGTGTGGAAAATTGCGCATAGATGATGACAATTTGAAATTGTTGAAAGTACTTGGCATGTGTGTTCTATCTGACAACTCAAATATAAGAATCTTATTACTCAAGGAATTAATAGTAAGTTAATGTATTATTAAGTTCTGGTAGCGATGAGATTTCGCCATTAATCACATTCATGTTACTATTTAATTCTTTGTATAAATTGTTTCGTTACGCTATGCTAATTTGTGTATATATATATATATATATATATATATATATATATATATATATATATATATATATATATATAATAGCATATATATATATATATATATATATATATATATGTGTGTGTGTGTGTGTGTGTGTTTATGTATGTATATCTGTATGGATGCCTCTTATCCATTCCTATGTCTAAACTAAAGCAATTTACGCGGGCATTCACATATACTACACTATTCTTTCATTCCTCTCGAGGCAAAAGTAAGACGATGACGCAAAAACCAATTAAGGACATCATGGCGTGTGTCATGCGCTTATTGAGTATTCTGGCATTGAACCACTGGGGCGGGGAGAGAAACGCTTCAGAAATATGCAGGCAAAAAGTCTGCAACAGAATCTCTCGTGGTTAGCGACAGTACCACTAGAAGGGAGAGTAATGTGTGCAGACTAGACTAGAACTGAGTGTTTGTTTCTATATTTTCCAGTTGAATCCCCGCAAGGTAATGATAGAAAGTAGCAGCCATCGATATGTGAGAGAAAGACGAAAACCAAGAAGAAAAATGAAAGCAATGGTGAAAGTTAAATCGTTATCTTTAGTTTTATAACTTTTTCGGTTTGACTACAGTTTACTGGGCACGCGGTCTCGTGGGTAGACGGCATCTTGAATCAAAGAATTGAGTAAATGGAATACACCTAAGTGGCTAAAGAACTGATGCAATCTCTTCACAATATTTTCACAAATGTACGTCGACAATGGGATAACTATAATTGTTGCTACTTTATCTGCCGTTAATCGTGAATAGGTTGAATATAATTGCTTCTTGAAGGTGGATCTTAATACATGAGGTTATACACGGTGTCCCCAAAAATTTGACATCATTTCGCAGGCAATTTTGGCAATTCCGCCTGAAATAAGTTCAAATTTTCTCAGAATGTATAGAAACAGATCAGGATTTTATATTTAATGTTTTATTTTTGTTATCTCATTGAGAATCTGCCAGAGAGATGTATCGGGTGTGGTGGAGATGAAGACAGTTTTCTGATGAAATGACCGCCACGGTCACGGACCTGTCCCCGTGTGATTTCTTTTTATGGAGATATCTGAAGGAACTGAACTATGTCCCTCCCCTATTCTTGGTAGCATTGATGAAATCTAGACGAGAATCAATTCCGTACTGGATAATGTTACTACAGACATGCTGCAGTGTATTAGGCAAGAGATTAACTACCGACTTGACGTGTGCCGTGTCACAGGCGGGGCACATATTGAACACTTAATAAACTCATGATGTTCAACATCTAAACTCTTCAATTTTATTGAGCTATACTTAGTAGTTTTCAAGATAATTGCTTTTAAAATCATGTCAAGTTTTTTTTGCGGGGGGGGGACACCCTGTATATTAGGCTGGAGCCTCAAGGTCTTGTCCCCGCGAGTATTGCTGGGAATTACCGAAGGAACTCGAGCAATTTATTTAGGGCTGCCAACTCCCATTTTATATCAGTCATGTATTGAAACATAGATAATCGCCTAAGCGTATATCACGCATGGCACATAACTCACAGATTTACCTAAACCAACTAGGCGGGATGGTTTAAAATTAATACAGGGTGTCCACAAAACTTTGATATCATTTTGCAGCCCAATAATCTCAAATTTCCACAGAATGCATAGAAGCAGATCAAGATTTTATGTTTAATGTTTTATTTTTGTTCTGTTTTCAAGTTGAGCCATCCCGTTCACTCCCAAGGAGAAGTCATTTTGTGTCTTGGAATATGCTCGCATGCAGTCACCCAAGATGGTGCACTGTGCTTACAATGCAAAATTTTATGAGGATATATGAAGGGGCAGGTCTATGTCTCCATGTTCCTGCTAGCATTGATGAACTCAAGCTTAGAATCAATTATGCACTGCATAATGTTACCGTAGACATGCTACAGCGTGTTTGGCAAGATCTTAACTACCGACTTGACGTGTACCGTGTCACAGGCGGTGCGCAGACTGAACACTTATGAAATCAGTCCCGTAATAAACTTATGATGTTCAACACTTAAACTGTTCAATTTCATTGAGCTAGATTTAGTAGTTTTCAAGATAATTGCTTTTAAAATCAGGTCAAATATTTTTGGGACACCCTTTATTATTTAAATTAATTGTTATAATTCTTAGATTTTATTTAAATTCATTCTTTGTCACCGTAATCGTCAAACACTGCACATGTTTACATTATTTGCATTGTTCATACTGTTGCCCACATATTTATTGTCATATTCACGACGTTTCGGCCATTGTACGCTCCGGTCTTCTTCAGATGTTATCAGGTGGATGAATCATCGCATATCCAGTGACTTGACCCAAAGTGTTGTGAGTTCAATACCTGGCCACAGGTGAACAAAAAAAAAAAAAAAAAACATTTTTTCGTCCACCGAAGTAGATTGTTCCAGTTCAACGACCCATGGCTTTTCTGAATATTTCAGTTCTATGCTCTGGGATTGAACTCACAACTCTTTCGGTTAAATCTTCGGATTGATTCAACCAACGCTTTTATACACTGAGCCAAGGTTGTTGTTTTCGTTTTTTTTTTTCTAGTATTATAGTTCTTATACTGTAATCGTGTTTATACTTGGCCGACATTGGATATTTTTGTGGCCGAGCTGATTCCTTAATTGTTAAAGACTTAACAAGAGGGGAAATATATAAAACCAGGCGCGGCTGACCCTATAAAGAGGGAAAAGGTAAATCAGCGCCTCCTGTGGAATGAAGTTGAAATAATAGACAGTGAACATCACAGGAAAATACGAAAACTTAATGAATCAGCGCATATCCAATGACTTGATCCAAAGAGCTATGAGTTCGATACCTAGCCACAGCAGAGGTGCCCAAAAATTTTAGAGAGTTTAGTTACTAAAGGGAGATGACTGAAACTGAGATATCCGGACAAAGTCATTGCACGTGGAACTAAACAATCTACCCCAGTAGATGAAATAAAGGATTCGATTTGAAATTCTTATACCAACTGAAGCAGGTCTGGGCGTACAACGCCTGAAACACCGCGAATATTAGAATCAAGATGAGAACAGTCCGTGCGATGTAAATAGTGTAAATAGTTACAATCCCTCATCTCAGAAATATAGACAGATCCTGAAGAAGACCAGAGTGTACAATGATCGAAATGTCGTGAATATGACAATAAAGATGAGGACAACAGTACGAGCAATGTGAATATTGTAAATGGTTATAATATCTACTCGCAGAAATATATACAGATTCTGTACATATTATTTATCAGTTTCATTTAGTCAGCTGTTTTAGTCAAGCCGTTGTATTTCTCCATAAACACAGACTCGAAAAATGGTAGGTAAGCCGACTTGGACGCTTGATCGATATTTCCAGTCAACAGGTACATTCTAATCTGCATAATTTCATTCTAATCTGCATAATTTCATTCTAATCTGCATAATTTTACATGGCTTTGATTACTTTTTATATTTAACTTTGTTGTTTTCATTCGGTCAACACAAACACTCATCAACTGAAAGTTCTTTAAGATTATTTTGGATTGAATTTTTTCTACGGTTCGTACCAACTTTCTGCTTTCCAGCGAAAATTTGAACATGAGTTTCCAATGTTATCTGAGTAACGCCGACATTCATAAAAGATTATCGTAGTACGAGAGCAAGTATCTGAACTTTCGTTATAATATATCTGATATTTATTTTTGTCCATATTTCTGAGATGAAGTATTATGTACACTATTTACATTATTCGGACTAGTGTTCTCATCTTTGTCGCCATATTTATCACAACGTTTCGGCCCTTCAGTATCTGTCTATATCTGAGGTCATTATTCGGACTTTCATCTTTGTTGCCATATTTATCATTTCGACCCTTCAGTGTCTTATATTTCTGAGATGAGGTATTATGTACATTTATTATTCGGACTAGTGTTCTCATCTTTGTTGCCATATTTATCACAACGTTTCGACCCTTCAGTGTCTGTCTATATTTCTGAGATGAGGTATTATGTACACTTTTTACATTATTCGGACTATTGTTCTCATCTTTCTGGCCATATTTATAACAAAGTTTCAGCCCTTCAGTGTCTGTCTATATTTCTGAGATGAGGTATTATGTACACTATTTACATTATTCGGACTAGTGTTCTCATCTTTGTTGCCATATTTATCACAACGTTTCGACCCTTCAGTGTCTGTCTATATTTCTGAGATGAGGTATTATGTACACTATTTACATTATTCGGACTATTGTCCTCATCTTTCTGGCCATATTTATAACAAAGTTCCAGCCCTTCAGTATCTGTCTATATTTCTGAGATGAGGTATTATATACACTATTTACATTATTCGGACTAGTGTTCTCATCTTTGTTGCCATATTTATCACAACGTTTCGACCCTTCAGTGTCTGTCTATATTTCTGTGATGAGGTATTATGTACACTATTTACATTATTCGGACTAGTGTTCTCATCTTTGTTGCCATATTTATCACAACGTTTCGACCCTTCAGTGTCTGTCTATATTTCTGAGATGAGGTATTATGTACACTATTTACATTATTCGGACTATTGTCCTCATCTTTGTCGCCATATTTATCACAACGTTTCGGCCCTTCAGTATCTGTCTATATTTCTGAGATGAGGTATTATATACACTATTTACATTATTCGGACTAGTGTTCTCATCTTTGTTGCCATATTTATCACAACGTTTCGACCCTTCAGTGTCTGTCTTATTTCAGATGTCTGTACACTATTTATTTTCGGATATGATTCTCATCTTTGTTGCCATATTTATCACAACTTTCGATTTGTCTGTCTATATTTCTGAGATGAGGTATTCGGACTATTGTCCTCATCTTTCTGGCCATATTTATAACAAAGTTCCAGCCCTTCAGTATCTGTCTATATTTCTGAGATGAGGTATTATATACACTATTTACATTATTCGGACTATTGCCCTCATCTTTCTGGCCATATTTATCACAACGTTTCGGCCCTTCAGTATCTGTCTATATTTCTGAGATGAGGTATTATATACACTATTTACATTATTCGGACTATTGTCCTCATCTTTGTTGCCATATTTATCACAACGTTTCGACCCTTCAGTGTCTGTCTATATTTCTGAGATGAGTTATTATGTACACTATTTACATTATTCGGACTATTGTACTCATCTTTGTCGACATATTTATAACAACGTTTCGGCCGTTGTACAAAGAAGGCCGGAGCGTACAATGACCGAAACCTAGTAATAAATATGACGACAAAGATGAGGACAATAGTCCGAATAATATAAATAGTGTTGATATTTATATTACCTTAAATACAGATGAATTAAATTATTTGGGAATATTCTATGCAAAAACTTTATTTTTTTTTAACTTCTCAACTCGATATCTATAAGGAATTGATTCAAATAGTAATAATTTTAAAAGCCTCGTTTTATACAAATATAAAATGAATCACTTCAGCTCCATGCCGACTCAACGGCAATCAGTACAAGCACGTCACCAGAGAAAACAATCACACTGAAAAGCCTCTGCATAAACAATTATTTATAGTGATTTTCCAAGCGTAGCATAGATGTGTACACAAGGCCGAAATTATGTCGCAACCAGTGAGGATCGAGATGAATCGTAATTGGTCTAGCGAAACGAGCTTGCTAACCATTACACCAACTCAAAGTGCCTATATACAATTCTTTATAACGGAATCTAAGCAAAACAATATTTTTCTTAACAACGTAATAGATAAACAAATTAAAACAGGTGTAATGACAAAAGTACACAAGTGTAGGCTTTAAGAAAGCTTTACTCAACTCAGAATACAAGGTTCGCGTGTAGTGTCCTTTTATAGTCCCAGTAAAAAGAAATAGCTCTCTCAAAAAGGAGAAATAAAACAAGGGGAGATCAAACTTGATTATTCAAACCGCTAGAAAGGCTTCGTTTGTGAATGATATTGGAATATAATAAACCTAATTTATACTCGCACAAATCGACTGCTTTCTGACAGAAAATGAATTCGGTAAATACACAATGACTGTGTAGAGGACCGTGTGGGTTAGAGTATTATTGAATTAGAAACACATGCTGTTTATTCCTGCTAGAAGATCTCACTACAATGCCGGACTAATGTTGAATCCAACCGAAGATGTAAAGAAAACAAACAAGGCCTATATATATATATATATATATATATATATATATATATATATATATATATATATATATACATACATACATGCATATATACATATATACATATACATATATACATATATATATACACACACATATATATACATACATATATATATACATACATATATATATATACATACATATATATATATATATATATATATATACATACATATATATATATATACATATATATATACATATATATATATATATATATATATATATATATATATATATACATATATACATATATATATATATATATATATATATATATATATATACATATATATATATATATACATATATATATATATATATATATATATATATATATATATATATATATATATATATATATATATATATATATATATTTATATACATATATATATATATATATATATATATATATATATATATATATATATATATATATATATATATATATATATATATATATATATATACATATATATATATATATATATATATATATATATATATATATATATATATATATATATATATATATATATATATATATATACATATATATATATATCTATATATATATATATACATATACATATATATACATACATATACATATATATATATATATATATATATATATATATATATATATATATATATATATATATGTCAACAAATATATGAATTAAACAGCAAATTTGCAAGTGACAAATACATTAACATTTGTGTTTATGTGTGAACGTAAAGATTTTGCATATTGGTGAATGTTCGTACGTACGTATATGTGTGTTAAATGTACACGGCGTCTCCCACAAATGGGAAGATACTATTTTCTGCGAGAACTTACATTGTAGATATGGTCGCTGAAATGAAGAAATGAAAAAGAGAACGAAGCAAGAAATATTTATAGTGTAGGGAGAGCGACCCCTACTGAACACTTAGAAAGTTAAGGAGGAGCTAACTCTGACAACCGAAAGCGGCGTAAGACAAGGCTGTTTCTTCTCTCTGGACTTATTCAGCATTTACAATGGAGCGGTCCAAATTTAGAAGTGGCGGGATTTTAAGTCCGACTGTTTGGAGAAAGGGAAGGTAGAAAAAACTATAATGGCAACTATTAGTATTTAAAGCGAAACTCAGAAGAGAGAAAGAAATTATAACGAATTCTTATTCGTTACTGGTTTATTCTTGCGTGTCAAATTGCAACAAAAAAAACACTATATGCTGCCTTCAAGTAATTCTTGTAGAAGTAACGATAGATAAATAAAGAGTTAAAACACTTATTAACAGTTTCGCTACTATGTTCAGTCAGCTTCGAAAGAGGGAGAACGGTCGTAATGAAGGAAGGAAAATAATACTACTGAGATTTATTGTTTTAAATACAAAATTATGGCACAAGGCCGAAAAGTGGAAAGGGATTAAGGCTGATCTATGCTATCTTATACCTAGTTAATCCGATTCACGACCCATTCACTCATTACAATTTGCCCATTCACCATAAAAAATCGTCCGTCACCATTCAATCCTCCATACACCATAATACCGCATTCTATCAAGGTGAACCTACAAAACGCGCCCCATGACATAAAAATCTAATGATTATAAAAATTGTTAGACATTTTCATGACGGTAGTCCTCGAGTATAGAATCCAGAGGTTGGCAGTGAATATTTCGGAGACAGTAGGAAAGCGTAGTGCAGGTTCGCAGTGGATATCTCAGCAAAGTAGCAGAGCGTAGTTCTTCCGTCTGTCATGTTCGCCTGACATGTTGGCTATGGTCATTCCGGTAGGAAAAACGAAGATCGCCGCCTTTATACACGACGGATACAGTGTTGTGCGGCTTCTGATTGGTCAACCTTCTACTGGTAGACTATAAAGGGAATTAAGTCATTTTGACTCGCTCACTAGTCATACGTATTATATACACAAAAAACCGTAACAAAAATTAAAAATTTATGGATGAATAAAATGAGAGGGGAAGGAATGAAACCCAAAACAAACTAAACATCAACACAAAGTAAACTAAACATAACTGATGTTAGTAGGGCCCGTCCACCCGTCGAAAAAGGAGAGGCCACTGTATTCTGGCCATTGGACAAAATCAAGCAGCTCTCTCGCTAATTGAGTGAGAAAAGGGGAAAATATATACGGGCCTGGGAAATATAACAACTGACCCATTCGAGATGAAAAAAATGGTTGGGGGGGGTCAAAACAAACTGGGGAGGTTGAGAATCTCAACTTGGATCATAATCAAAGATGCAGCCGGGAATAGGCCAGGAACAGAACTTACATTAATTCGGTACACAAAGCTTGTCTAACCTAACCAAAAGAGTGTTCCACAGGAAACCACCCCGATGTGACGTAGGTTGACCTAAAAGAGAAAATTAAGGCTAGCCCCGTTCAAACGAACCAAGCTCGCCTCAGTCACCCTCCCTTTGCTCGAAGACTGTCGAATGCAAGCGTTTTCTATCAGTTCTAATCTTCATCTCGTGCTGATGCTCAAATAATTGAATCAGGTCCTGATGAGAAAGACGGCTGCCTCGCAAGACTTCCTCCAGTCGCGTCGTCCAAATCACCATTTGAGGTAACAATAAGTTATATGGCGACACAACAAAGACAAACACGAGCCGAGCTTAAAAACAGACGAAAAATTTATTCTTCTTGTCACACAAAAAATAAATTAAATAAATTAAGTCCTTTGTGCGCCAAATGATTGCCAATGATATGTATATAAATTATAAAAATGAAATATGTTTTTAGAATTAAAATTATAATGCGACATAAGAAGGTCCTCAGAAAAGAAAACTTCAATTAAAGAAGATGAGAAATACTTATCTGAATATTTTTTAAAGAATAACCAATTTTCGAAGTAAAGTTTATGGTCACAGTGAAGAATACATCAAGCACATCAGCCGAAGACTTTTCTTTGATATGGGAGCGACGTCAGGTGGTTCGAAAATTTATTCTGCTTTGTTCGTTTTCTGGACCGGGGCGACCTGTATTCCCGCAGCAGATTTTTGTCGGCTCCGAAAATCAAATCCAAGCCCCCCCCCCCTAAATTAATTAGGGGTAGGCTCCAAATACACATCTGGGAATTTTGAGGGAAACTCTTTTATCGGTTTTTGAATGAAAAACAAACGCTGCTGTTTCCCCACAAATCAAAATGTACTATTCTCGCATTTTGTATCTCTCTTCGAACACTTATACAAATTTTGACACCCCTTCAATAAGAACGTGTCGACTGGAACTCATTTCAGTAAAGTTTTCTGTGAAACCAAATATCTTTCTTATTCTTGTCACAAGATTACGTTTCAATTCCCTAATTTCTCCCTTTCCACTGGTTTTTGCTAACGTAAGTACACAGTTTCTACAAAACTCCTACTTGGATTCTTTATTGACAGACACAATCTTAACAGAATAAAATATGCAGATGACATAGTATTGACGACAGATACAAAATGCAAACTACAGAAACTGCTCGGGAATGTAATAAAAGAAGGTACTCGGACATTTTGCCGACGGACATTTAACCGAATGGATATTTGGCCGACGGACATTTGGCCGAGGGACATTTGGCCGAATGGATATTTGGCCGACGGACATTTGGCCGAGGGACATTTGGCCGAATGGATATTTGACCGACGGAATTTCCTGTTTCAAAAGCAAATGATGTTTACACGTATCATCTTCCTTAGCGAAAATCGTCAATGGTTTAAAATGATGACAACGTTATTTTCACCAAAAGCTTACAAGATTATAGTAACATTGTAATTAATCATTGTTTACGTAGGGGTTATGTATGAGAGAGTGTGTGAGTGAACAAGTGAGAACGAAATAAAATACAATTTTAAGAAACGTTATTTTGCTTACGAAATTAAGCGTAGCATTCAGTAAAGACTAAAGTGGCCGCATGTGTCACATGACTGATCTAGGTAGAAAAAAAATGGACGTAGAAGAAGAAGAACTACTGTTTATCAATCTTTTTTTTTAACACTGATAGATCACCTTGTACAAAGTCCGAGAATCGAGGCAGAACGTTACAATGAGAGAAAATTTTGTGGGGAAGGTATCTGCTGACCCTAGACTTAAACAGGTTATGATTGCAGTGATCGGGGAAGCATTCTCTAGCATCATTGCTTCGAGAAAGCAGTGGTTCATGGAAAGAGCTGCTCAAGTGAAACTCTCAAGTGAAGTACAATAGGAATGAGGCTGGTCCGCTACACGCATCTTAACAAAAAATTTGAATTCAGGAATGAGATGATATTAATTATTAGATAGGACGTTTCGTACCTTAATAACAATATATATTTGTTTCTCTTCTTTTGTTTTTTTTCTTCTTCTCAGATTCAGCATTCTCGGCTAAAGAATGTAAAAAAAATACAAATAAAGCTGTAAAAAAAAAAAAAATTAAGTCATGACGTGACACACTGTGAATAGTCCCCTAACATTCGAACAAAAAAATAAATTTATAAAAAGTCTCCCTCGAAATTTTGAGTTGCCAAAAAAAAAAAAAAAAAAAAAAAAAAAAAACACCACCTTCCTATCTTTTCCAATACGGACACCACTAACGCCCCATCCCTCTTCTAGGGGGGGAGTGACGGTGGAATAAATTGGATCCGACGGGCACGCAGCGACAATAGTGATGTCTTAATGAAAAATGGCAGACGTTCGGATTGTGTAAAAATAGCTTTAAAATAAATATGTTGGTATGAATGTAGAAAGAGGTAATTTGCTGTTGGAAGTTTCAGGTCCGAAAACATAGCAATGGTGTTATATATATATAAATATATATATATATATATACGTTTAGTATTTATTTTTTCAAATATGTGTATTTTCACTTCCTACCATTTTGCACATTATTTTTCATTAACTTCTTGTTATATAATTTGGATATATATATATATATATATATATATATATATATATATATATATATATAGGAGGCGTGTGTCTGTGCGTGTATTGCTTTATATTGTTTCAGTTTTTTTCTTGTATGTTTTCTTGCTTCTTATTCATTTTCACTGAAAAACTTGTCTGTTGCCTGTTTGACATCTTTTTATTACTTTTTATCATCTTTTCTTTCTTTCTTATTTCGCTTCCATATTGTTACTTTTTTATTGTCTTTTCCTTCTTTCTTTCTTTTCTGTTTCGCTTCTTTATTTTTACTTTCTTTATCGTCTTTTCCTTTCTTTCTTTTTCTCTTTTAGTGTTACTTTCTTTATCGTATTTTCCTTTCTTTCTTCTTTTGCACTTTTAGTGTTACTTTCTTTATCGTCTTTTCCTTTCTTTCTTTCTTTCTTCGCATTTTTATTCTTACTTTCTTTATCGTCTTTTCCTTTCTTTCTTCTTTTGCTCTTTTAGTGTTGCTTTCTTTATCGTCTTTTCCTTTTTTTCTTTTTTCTTTCTTTCTTTCTTGCTTTCTTCACTTTTTTATTCTTACTTTCTTTATCGTCTTTTTCTTTCTTTCTCTTTCTTTCTTGTTTCGCTTCTTTATTATTACTTTCCATATCGTCTTTTCTTTCTTTCTTTTTTCTTTCTTTCTTTCTTTTTCTTTTTTCGTTTTTCTTTCTTTCTTTTTTCTTTCTTTCTTTTTTCTTTCTTTCTTTCTTCCTTATTTTAACTCTTTCTTTCTTTTACTTTTCTTTCTCTTTTCTCGAAGATTCATTGAACACTTTTTCTTTTGCTTTCTTTCTTGACCATTCTTTCTTTCTTCGTCCAATTTTCTTTCTTTATTAATCTTTACTGTTCACTTTCCCTCTCACTTCCTCCCCCTCTCTCTCTATATATATCTATCTATCTATCTATCTATATATATATATATATATATATATATATATATATATATATATATTAATTTTTCCACAATTAATGGCTTAGTCTTGATTCTAAGCGTTTGTCCTTTTACTTTCTTTCTTTCGTTCGTTCTTTCTTCTTCCATTTTTCTTTCTGTCTTTCTTTCTTTCTGTTTACTGTTAACTTTCTTTCTCTCTTCCTGGACGAATTCTTTCTTTCTTTTACAGTTTTCTGCCATTTTTTCTCCACTTTCTTCTTTGAATTTCTATAAGTTGAATGCTTTCCTTCCTTCATATCCTTTTCTTTCCTTTCTTCCTTAATTCCTTCCATCCTTCCATCTTTTCTACCATCCATCCCTCCTTCCATCGCTCTTTTCTTCTATCCTTCTTTCCATCCTTTCTTCCATTCATCCTTTCTTCCTTTCTTCCATCCTTCCTTTCTAGCATCCATCCCTCCTTCCATCCTTCCTTTCGTCTTCTTTCCATCCTTCCTTCTATCTATCCTTACTTCCTTCCATCTTTCCTTGCTCCATTTCTTCTTTCTATCCTTCCTTCCTTCCAACTTTTCACCCTTTCTTCTATCATTCCTTCCATCATTCCATTGACCTTCCTTCTATCATTACTTCCATCCTTTCTTCCAAGCATCTTTCCTTCTCTCCTATCCTTGCTTCCATCCTTTCTTCATCCATCCATCCATCCTTCTTTCCTTTCTTTCTTCCTTCCTTCCTGCTATCCTTCATTCCTTCCTTCCATCTTTCCTTTCATGCTTCGTTCTTCCTTCCATCCTTCTTTCCTCCTATCCTTGCTTCAATCCTTCCTTCATTCCTTTCTTTCTTCCTTCTTTTCTTTCTTCCTTCCTTCCTGCTATCATTCCATCCTTCCTTCTATCCTTCCTTCCTTCTTTCTTTCTTTTCTTCTTTGTAACGTGATTACATGCATTCTATCTTTCTATCTATCTCTCTATCTATCCATCTATATACGTGATTGAATGCATTCTATTTTCCTACTGTTTTTCCATTTCTTTCTTTCTTTCGTTCTTTCTTTTTCTATCTTTCTTTTTGTCTTTCTTTTGTTCATCTCTCTAAATTACTAATATTCATTGAGCTGAACAAATTATGATCGAGTGTTGTATATTGAAGACGAACACGAATCGACTCGCTAGCATCTGCACCGTGTTAGTCCAGTGACATGTTACCAGTGTACGAGAAGCGAAGACAATATTCGACAGTATGCCATTTCTTTCCAAGAGTAGCTCCGTTGATGATATGTGTCAGGTGTAAATTTCTACATACAAGCACATCTTTCACCATACCCAGAGACAAGAGATTCCATGCAAAATAATTTCCCGTATTCTTAAAATTGGCATATCCAAAATTCTTCATGATAGATTGGCGGTGCTTCGTCTGATGGACGCGTAGCCTAGTGGTTACTGGAGTGGAAATAGAGATCGGCTGGCTGAGTTCATATTTGTGATCACTTTCGTATAAATGCCATTCAGAAAGATATAAATCTATTTCCCCTTTTCGTAGTTTTCTCGCCTTCATGAGCAACCAGTGTATGAGAAGGAAAATTCTGAATTCAACACTGAGGAGAGCGGTTTGCGCGGCTTATTGACACTCTGCCTTTTAACAGATATTTTTGAAAAGTTAGGCTAGTTCTACACCAGAATCAAATCATATATTTAGTTGTTTCATTCTTAGATTAAATTGCCTGCAGAGTACAATACATATATATATATATATATATATATATATATATATATTAGTGAACATTGAAGCCAATACTCAGACGTGTCAGACTATTTCATGCTAGACGCCTGACGATGGTGTCTAGCATGAAACAGCCTGTCTCCTCCAAGTATTGGCTTCAATGTTTATTATTATATTTACATACGCTGTATCTTAGATATTGATCAATTTACCCACTAAATATAGCACACCTTAAAACTATATTACTTCATATATATATATATATATATATATGCCAGCAGGCATGCCCAGCTGTTCGATCAGAAGAAGCCTTCAATTAGAATGAAGCCCAAAAGCATCATGTTTAGATGTAACAGAATCTGTCTTCTTCAATTATTTTATAATATTTCATTAAAAAAAAAAGAACATTTTGAATTAATGCAGTTACTGATACAACAGATGTAGTATGTATTTATTCAATGGAAGTTAACCAAGGATTCGAAGGATAAAACAGGCTATATGAAGATCCTCTTAAGATCACAATTATTATGGAGTTTTTGAAATTCAATTTGTCAGTGTACTACCAGGGACGTAAAAGAGAATATACTTATAATGCAATTGTTGTTTGATAAACACTGGTTAAAAAATCAACGAAAATTAAGAAAGAAATCTGTAAGGATCGCCATTTTTAGCAATTTACGCGGGGTTTCACGATATGGGTGAACTCAATTTTCAAATTAAATGACTGTTAAACAATCAAATTATTGTTGGCTACAATTGAGTAAAGTTTATATTAGATTGTTTGAAAACTGAGGGAGGTTTTAGTCTAAAATTTGTGCTGAAATCAATTTGTGTTGAAATTGATTTTTAGTTTTTTGCCGTTTTTCACTAAACTCAGTGGTGTAGAAATACAAATGAGGTATTGTTGAGCTCGTCATGATGTAAGTAACCTACATACCAAGTTTGAACGAAATCAAAAGAAAAAAGTTGAATTTATCGATTTTTGATCGGCTTTATTGATTATTGATTATTTTTTTTTAAATAATCGATTTTTTATGATAAGAACCTCTCACTTACAGTGTACAATGTATGTGCTAAGTGTGGTCAAAATCGGTTGGATGGATCTCTAGAGAAAAGGTATCACATAGACTCTGTTTTGTATATATATATATATATATATATATATATATATATATATATATACTAGATTAAAAAAAAACTCTATCGGGAGTCATTTAAGCTAGCTCATGCGGAGGGGGTCTTGAATAGGCCTTCGGCTTATTCAAGACTTTGCATATTCTTAGCATTGGAAGCTCTCCTGGCTGCTGTTTGATTTAGGTTTTTCATTTGAATGGGACTTTCTTTACCTCGTTGCAGGCTTGGGTCTTTTCAATGGAATCTGGTCCTCTGTTGGCGAAGACTTTTTTTTTTTTTTTTTTTGGCGAAGCTTACTCCTACCGTAGGCAACCATGAACTACAGAGGAACTCAAAATTGATCGCTACATTTAAGTATTGCATTATTATTTAAGCTTAACTTTTAACAGTTCAACGATAATTCTTCTGCCGCTACTCAATTTAAAGACAATTTGATGTACGTAGGTCCTTACTTTCCGTACAAACAATTATTTTTATTTCATGGGTGACCTTCGCTGGATTTCGCAATTTATTTCGATTATTCCCAAATTTATTTCCAAGTTTTAAGAAATTGTTATCGTTCAAAAAACTTCGTCGCAAAAATCGCATGAGAAAATTATCAAACACAATCGCAGTAAAGAAACAGTGTTTCGCGCCCAGACGATTGTGTCTAGCATGAAACAGCCTGTCGCCCCACTGAGTTCTGACTTCAATGTTCACTATATATATATATATATATATATATATATATATATATATATATATATATATTGTAATTAAAAAAATGAACACTAGGATATGTAGTGCGTTGTTCTTATTGATATTTTTATAAAAGAGTGCTCAATGTAAATTTACAGAGCATAAATATTGTAAATTAACTGATTTAAAATTTGGTTTCATCGCTACAAAGGAATTACTATGTTTCAAAAACCGAAGCTAAAATCTTTAGATTTAATTACATAATTAAATTAAAAGATTAGGTCTGTTTCATCTTCAAGCGAATTTTGAAATAGATTATTTTTAAATTTACTGAGTTTTAAACACACATACAATTCATAATTTTTGGTTTCAAGGATACAGACAAATCCAATCATTTAGACAGGGGAGATGGCGTGTGCATTTTGATTAACTATTTTTGTATCAATTATGAGTTACTATTTTTATTAAATATTATTATTAATAATGTTTATTTATTGTTAATAATATTTATTAACTATTTATTTATTAATTTATTATTAATAATTTATTTATCATTAATATTTTTTAATTTTTTGTTATTAATATTCATTAGCTATTTTTATTAACTATTGTTTTTATTAACTATTATTGTATCAATTATAAGTTACTATTATTTATACACACACACAAACACACATACATTATATATATATATATATATATATATATATATATATATATATACATATATATATATATATATATATATATATATATATATATATATATATATATATATACATATATATATATATATATATATATATATATATATATATATATATATATATATATATATATATATATATATATATATATATATATATATATATATATATATATATATATATATATATATATATATATATATATATATATATATATATATACAAAATTGAAAACTTGTATGCGTCAAATCGGACTCTGTTGAATGTATCGAGTTTTCATCTGCGAATCTTTGCTTAAATTACAACAAAACCATCCATTCTTGTATAAACGATCACAGACAATAAAAATGAGTTGTTTGGAACAATTTGTAGAGGAAACAAAAATTCAAACGCCGTACTGCAATCCAAAAAGTTGATGCTGCATATCCGATGGGATTTGAAGCGCTATATCAAACTTTCCATTCACACAAATACTGTCACCAGCTGGACAGATTAAAGACGGCAATCAATGAAAAGTGTCTGGAAATTGCCAATCGTAAATGTATCGTTATCCATAGGGAGAGTGCCAGACACCACATCTCATTGCAGACCATACAATAATTTGTACAGCTAGGATCGGGTGCCCTTACTACACTCGGCATAGTCACGTTAAATTTCACCTTCGGATTACCACATATTTTGATATCTACTCTTAATTGGAAAAAAAATTCAATGTAAGTGTTTAAAAGCTTCTTAGACTGGTCCATCACCCAGAAAAATGCCAAGATTTGGGATTATAGAACCATGAAGCTGTCTCAAAGCTTGGAGGTGATGGAACCAAATGGCACATATATTGTTGAAAAAATCTATGTACAGATATCTAAATATTGTCTTTAAATTTCCCTTAAAAAGATCTGCAATTTTTTTTTTAATAATTTCATCCTAAGCATGGCAATATAACCACTACGACGCAAATGAATACGAGAAAAAGAAAAAAAATATTATTGAAGAAAAAGAACAGGAATTAAGTAGACAATGATAAAGATTGATATAGCATACAAATTTTTGAAGATCAAAGTTAATTGGAAAACAAGGGGAGGAAGATTGTTCCACAAGCGAGCAGTGCCATTTGAATTATAAAATGATGAGACCTAGCTGCCAATCTAGTACTGCGCTTGAATTCGTAAAATTTAGGTACGAAAGAGGAAAGCTCATCGGAAGAATTACTATGAAAATGTTTATAGAAAAAGCGCAGGGAGGCTACATTGCAGGAGTGGGAAATTGATTGAAGCTGAGATGCTAAATCAGGCCCAATAACATTGCAGATTCTCTTTCAGATTTTATCAAGAATTTTTAAATATACGAACTAGACTAAAATATTAGAGTAATATTTAATGCATCGAAGAATGGTAAATTTATCTTTTTCCCCAAGCAAATAGAATACAGCAGACTTCAGAACGATTTAGTTTGCTAACATCCGGCAAAAGGGGAAATATGAGAACTTAGATGACAAGAATTCGAAGTGGAAGCTCAAATGGCATCATCGAACGAGATCCTCACAAAGAAAGACTTAAGAAAAAAGAAGTGGATTATCGAGTTACTTTTTTGTACAATAATGTTCACATTGTACAAGGTCCAAGAGCCACTCGAGGTAGAGGGTTACAGACCAAGAGTTACACAGTTCAATGAGATATATGCTGAAGATTAAACCAAGACTTGATCTGGTTAAGATTGTAGTTATTGGCGAAGCATGTTATCGGCAGTTGGTTCCAAAAACAGCGAGAAGTTTCAATTTTCCTGTCTCTTAATATTTTTCTTAGTTTTTGGAAGATATATTCCGTTATTCCAATGTGCCTACGGATTTTGGTGTCTTCTGTTCTCTGTGAAAACACTTCTTAGATATATAAAATTATTGTACTTGGTTGATTTTGGTATTTTCTTACAACTGATATTTAGTCCTTTCTTCTCGCCTTCCTTTTCTAGCGTCTCTAGGAGTGCCTCGAGTTTATTTCCTGTAGTTTACTTCCTTTAGTTTAATACCATTACTGTACCATCTGCATATCTACTATTGTTAAGCTTGTGGCCACCAATAATGAATTCTAGTAGGTCTTCTAACTCACCTTGAATCGCCTCTCTGTAATTTTTCTGCTTGTACTGCATTCATTTTCTATCCGTATGCAGGCGTCTTGTTTTCAATATAAATTATGGATAATTCGAATAACCCTCACAAATAAATCAAGCTTACCTGACAGTTCAAATAGTTCTTCTTATAAAAAAATCTATTAAGCATATAAAACATATTTATACTTCATTTTGAATCTGTGACAATAGTTCTAAGGAATGCATCTCCTGCAAGAATTAAAGAAGGGAACAGATTAAATCTGAAACTATCAGAGCTAGCGAAAATACAATATACAAATAAAAAACGACCTATATATTTGTTTTATAGATTACGTAAAAGCTTTTGATAAGATATTGTTATGGTCCGGTTCCTTGTACCACGGTGGTAGTCCAAGGTAGAACCAATAAAGAAGAATTCGAACACACGTATGGAATGACACAGATATATTACAAGCAGGAATATATACAGACAAGTAGAAGTGTTAGTATGAACAATCAGGTTTAGTAGAGAGAACAATGTAGTCTCGACCAGTATCACTATTCCAATGTCTTGCAGTAATTGTCTTTCGGACTGCCTGTGACTCGACTCTTGACTCGACTTGAACTACTCACTTGATTGACTCCTTGCCTACTCCTGAGGGTCAGTATTTATTAAGTATGGAACAGTCCATTATTATTATTATTATGGGTAAGATCCAATAACAGATATGGGACAAACATGTATTTGAACTGCGAGGAAAACCCGATTTATTAGGGAAATATGTATATTAGAATACTTCGCAAGATCTGCTAGGAAAAAAAAAAACACCAGTGTGCGGATAGGAGTCGACTTTAGCAAGTACACAAAAATAGAAGGAGGTGTAAAACAAGGTGATGTCTTCTCGCCGTAACTATTTAACATATGCAGCGAGATGACACTAAGCGAACTATTGAACTTCTTTTTTTTTCTTTTTTTTTTACATGTTTTTACTTTTTTTTTTTACGTTTGTTTTACTTTTTTTTTACATTTTTTTTTTACTTTTTTATAAAAGAGTTCACCCCATGCAACGCAGTAACGTCACAAACACTCAAGTGGTTACTGGGTGGGGAAGAATTACTGACAGAAATAATAATAATGAGCGGGAAGAGAAAAGATTAATCAGGAGGACAGTAAATAGCGATTGA
>CAHIKZ030005289.1:0-10117 GCA_903632075.3 Acanthosepion pharaonis | reverse complement strand
GATTACATCAGATTGTGTAATCTCATCAAGAAAATTATATTAAGATCTGCTCATCATATGTACCTGAGCAGTTGTCTACATCATGCAAGCTGTCGAGCTTACCTGGTAATTAGATAATTTTATTGGATAATGTGTCATAAATCTATGATTGTTCTGTTGCTTTTGTTCAAGAACATTCGACCTTCCCACTGATAATCAAGAACCATGTGTTGTCAGTGTAATGAGTAAGATTCCACTAGATTCATCCGGGTATTTTATAAAGAAATGAAAGTTTGATGTTAGTTATAGTGTTGTAGAAATTTACAAAAAATACAATAAAAATTGCTCAATCGTCGTTTGAATTTAATAAGTCTTGTTTATGTCGATGTATATATGAATGCATGTAAAAATACTTATAAAATAATATAAATTACCTTCGATCATACAGTCGATGATAAAAATTCATAATTACCATTTCTTCTCTAATACTCTCATCCCATGAATTCTTGGACTGAACACGTACTCTACAGGAAACAACGATTAATACCCGCATATATATATATATATATATATATATATATATATATATATATATATATATATATATATGAATTGAAGAGGTTATATTAGTTCCAACGAGAGAAAAGTGTGTATAATAAAAAGAAGAGAGAATCCGCGCAAAAGATTTGGTTGTAATGTGGATTTTAAAAAAAATATATACATATATATTCTGCTTTATTTTCCATAATTTTGCTACACGAGTTTTCGGTCTCCCTACCTTCATCAGACAAAGAGTGGATACTTCCATATATTATTAAAAGGAATTAATTTTTCTGATGATTTTGATGTTAAATATTCTCGATATTAGACATTCTCTTTTTTGCGTGTTAGTGACCCAAATGTCTTTCTTGAACTGGCAGTGAAAGAATTCTGAGTGAAGGGAAATAAAACAATTAATACTGGTCCGAAAAGGGGTGAGAAAGATATATATATATATATATTTATATTTTTTCTGACACCAGTGTGATTTATTTCCATTTATTGTGTTTTATCAGCATGCGTACGCATACGTATATTCCCTCTTCATATATACATACTGCCTTATGATAAGGAATTACTATACACATATGGACGCATAAACATGCACACACATACAGACATACAAACAACCACACATTCTCTGTTGTGTAGGCGTTGCGTGCGTGCCTGTTAGCAATTTTGTTTTTGCCAATATATATATATATACCAGTAGGGGCATATACATGCGCACTCCCTCTATACATACAATCTTATTATAACGAATTAGTATACACATGTATACACGCATTTACATCCATATATGCATACATACATACATTCATACGTATATACATGCACACATACTTCCTATGTTGTGCAGGGTTTGCGCCCGTGCTTGGGAGCAGTCTATTGTTTTTGCCAATATGTGTATACATATTCGTACATAAACATATACCCACGTGTGAATGTATGCGCATGGATGCGAGTGGTTTCACTACTATATTTGGCCATTATGTGTGCATGTTGTGTGCATTTGCGTGTGGTGTTATGATCTATTTAATTCTGGTTTAAATTGTAGGTAATAATAATTGTCTGTTTGGTATATTGGCATAATTTTAAACTCACCCTTGTTACATTTATAGATGTATTTTGATACAAATAGTTTTCTGTTGTCTGGTAATTTTATCTTGCTTTTGTGTAGGGACACTCTGTTGTTTATTTTTTGGCTGATACCTGTATATAATTTGTTGCATTATGTTCATTTGAGTGCATAAATCACATTTTTGGAGTTGCAGTTTCAATTTTTATTTATTATAAATGACGGTTTGTGTTTTTCAGAGGTCTAGGAGTTTCCTCCTATAATGATGTCACAAACCCCACATATATTTTTTGTTGCATTTTGTGACTCCCTGTATTGTATGTTGGTTAAATTTGGATGAGGTTAGTATGGGTTTTAGGTTTTTAGATTGGCGTTTGCTTTTAACTAATTTGTTTTGTTTTGTATATTTTTCAGTTTTGTCATTCTTGCCAAGTAAGTCTAGATTTTTTGTAATTTCTGTAAATAGTTCTGGATTGTTCTTGTTATATGTTAAAACATATGCTAGACTTTGTTCGACGTTGCGTTTCTTTTGATTTCGTAGTTCGTCTAAAGAAATATGTTTTGAGAATTCAAAACCTTTGTTTATTAGTGTTGTGCGGTAGCCTCATTTTTTTTTTTTTTACAGTTTTATGTAGATTTCCTTGGCGGGTTTTTCGGAGGGGTTTGTCAGTCACAATAGTAGAAACCCTACGCGCTAGAGAATAGGGGTTGGATTTCAAGCAGCTTTTTGGGTAATGGCTCCTGAAATCAAAATATTGTTGTGTGTCTTTAGGTTTCTGGTAGATATCTGTGATTATGTGGTTATTTTTATTTCTAATAAGTATATTTAAACATGGTAATTTGTTGAAATTATATTCTTGGGTGAATTTGATTTTTGGGTTTAACTTTTGAAGTAGAGTGTGGAATTGGTTAATATCACCCCATGATAATTTCCAGAAAATAAAGCAATCATCCAAATATCATTTTCATCATTTAGTGAATTGTTTGTTTATTTTTTATATATATTTTCTCTATATATTTGTTCTAACCTTTCATAGAGGTTTTCCTCTTGTTAAGCTAATGTTAGGGTGGCATATATTGGTGCCATTTTTATTCCCATTGCGGTACCAAGGGTTTGGATATAGTATTTGTTGTCAGATTTAAATGAGTCATTGTTTAGAATTAGGTCTATACTATCGATAATAAATTCCTTAGTGAATCTGGGATGTAGTGTTTCTGGATGTTTTTCAATCTAGAATGAGATTGCCTGTTTACCTCTTCATGGTGTATGTTGCTATATAGGCTACTAATGTCAAAAATTGCCATAAGTGTTCTTGGATCTACTTTTTGTGGTATGGAACTAAGGAATTGTATATCGTCTCTGATGTAGCTCTTAATCTGCTTAATAAATGGTTGTAACATTGCATCTATTAGGTTACTGAGTTTGCTAGTTGGGCAGGCTGGTCCTGCTACTATGGTTCTGAATGTAGGGTCACTGGTGTTTAGGATGCTAATATATTTAGATTTTTGTGTCTGGATAGCTGCTTTTATTTCATTCGATATGTGAATTTTTGGGAATGCGTAGAAATTGCTTGTTTTATTAGGAACTCCGTTTCTATTTCTGTTAATATTTTATTATGAGTATCGCAGAGTTTTTTTTAATTTTTTACATAATGTTTTTGTCTAACTCGGAATAAAGTTTTCCGATGACATGAAGTGGAAAGATTATATTGAATCTGTTGCTTGTTTTGATGCTAGGGAAGTTGTATATCCGTGTCAGTTTTCCTAGCTAGAATCTATCATATATATTTGTAAGTCTATCATCCGATACTTCTTTGAATATTGCTGCAATATCTGGTCTCGTTGCTATATATTTATACATTCTTGATAAATTCAGAATAAGAATTTGCAATGTTACTGATTCTGATATGGTATCCTCTATCTATGGCACATAGAATTCATGAATTTAAACGCAGTACTAGATTGATGGCAAGCTCTAATCATTTCTATGCTAAGGATTAATTTTCTCGCACTTCAAACTTGAGGAAATCTCTTCCGGTTTATTGATTAATAGTCAACATTGATCTTCGAAAATGGAATTGCAATGTCAAACATGATTTTCTGTCTTCTTATTTCTTATTATTTTACTGTTTTCTCTATTTAATAGTATTTTCCCTAATAATCTCTAACACCAAGTAATCTCATCCGTCTTAGTGGCAGCATTGCCGTACTTGGTGTGAAATGATAAAAAAAAACAATCCATTTCGAAATAGGGTAAGCTATAACAGCTTTTCCTTTTTTAATGAATGTCAATTTTTTTTCAAAATAAAATTACTATTAACCAACCGAATCTAACATTTTTTTCAAATACACGTAGGGATTGATTATCTGTCTATATTTCTGAGATGAGATATTATGTACACTATTTAGATTATTCGGATTATTGTCCTCATCTTTGTTGCCATATTTATCACAACATATGCTAGGCTACAGAAATCTCCTGAGCCGAACAAGCATATAAATGAATTCAATATGGGAACCAGTGTGACTCCCACGGCGGTCGCGGTCGCAGCGCCAATATGAGACACTGCGCTGTCGGCCCGTGGTCAACTCCCAGTTGCGGCGTGAAGCTGTAAGTTTTCTTCCACCAGCGTTTTAGGGTTGACTATTTGTCGCTGCCACCAGCCTGTGTCCCGGTCGATTTGGTCGTTCCCGGTTCGATATCAGCCTTGTCGTTCCCAGCTCACTTTCAACGTTTGGTTACCGAAGTAACTACTTTGATCTCAAGTCTGTCCTACGCAAGTTTGATTTTGATATTAGGTAGACGAAATCAATCAGGTGTCGGGCCGTAGTGCAAGCTGAATCCGGGGTAAAAGTGATATCGCACAAGCGTAAGTAAATAAAACGATAAAAAAAAAAACTCAAGAGGTTCCAATATGTTGAGCAATAACAAATTATCTTATCCGTCTGTTGAATACAGGAATGTGTTTCTCTCCCAGCCCGTTTCTATGGATTTGTTACACTGGCGTTCCTTAAGCGAGTTTTTGGTATGTTAAGTCGTTCGTCAATATAACTTGCTTTTAGTAGGAAGGCTAAGTCGGAAGGACGTGGAATTTCTCGGTCAGCTCCTGCGAGGTAATGGTCTGACGGCAACTGCGAATCAACTGCTGGAACCCCTGGAATTAACTAACTCCAAACTGCAAACTGCAAACTCCAAACTGATCAGCTGGCCCGAGACTTTCGTTTATATGAATACCGACCAAAACCCGGTGTGGGGGCATGACATGGCTTGGGTTCCCGATAATTCTTGATTCCCAGCAAGAATTCTCTTTGTTCTTAGGCCAGGAAAATTAATTACTTCCCATTTTTGGAAGAATAATCACTTTACATTTCAGGATTTCTCCCTCATCCGTGAGGGAAGGTCGGAGGTGAGTTAGCCTCCTAAACTCTTCCTCTCTCACATTGGTATCTCATATCTTCCCCGTCTTTCTCATACATTCACCTCCGCCTATCACTCATGCTACCATTGACCAATGATCTCTCGGCAATTTGGGTGTGGCTAGACTAGCCCTCTTGAAGTTATTATCCTGAATTTTGTTTACAAAATCCTTTTTTTCTTTTTTTTCTTTCGGCCAAAATATTTACAAACCCCAGATTGCCAAATAATTTTTATCATATCTTTCTTTCGGGGTCACCCAAAATTCACTTAGTCGGGTCTCTCTACCGACTCATCAATCACTGTCAAAACCCAACACCTGGTTTCCTCTGCTAAGTTAACTTTTAGCTGGGAGGTCCGTATTTTACCTGAGAATCAAATTCTTTATTTTTCTCATGCCTTAAAATCCTTTTATCACCAAATGGCCATTTTCGACGACGCTGTGACTGACGTCAACAGTTTGAATAAGCAATAATAATACGATTTTATTCCTCATGCCAGAATTCTAACACACACCAGATGGCTCCCTTCTTTGGATCCAGGAATTAAAATTAAATGATATCTCTGAAAGATAACTAATATCTATTCTTTGTGGTGGTCTCAAGCCGAATTTTCTTTATGGCCGCATGTGTCGGTTGTCTTTATCTTTCTTTCGGAATTCTCTTTCTCTTGGTGCGTCACTCTCTTAACATGGCATTAATCAGTTTTGATAGAATCTCATATCTTGCTTTTTCTTAAGGATTTTCTGATTCGTGCGAAAAAATCTTTCTTCGTAAATAAAATAAAATCTTTTTTTTTTAACGTCTATCAGTCTATCTTTCGATATAGCTCTTTCTCGCCTTAAGTCTCTCCTATTTTTAATTTCTATGGTTAATTAGTTAGCCAATTACCATAGCTAGATAGAGTCACACCAGTAATAAGGAGAGTCAGAGAAAAGCAATAATAACGAAAATTGCAATATGAGCTCTGGAAAAAACAACGGCAAAAATTGCAATACAAGCACTGGTAAAAATGGCTGCTGAAAACATTAGGTTTATAATATCCAGAAATTCATACACAGACACATGGAACAGTGGACAAAGGCGTTAGTTAGATCCAGTGACAGGAACAAAATATTGTGAGTTCAATACCTAGTTAAGGCAGTGGAGAATTTCAGAGGGGAATTAACAAGAGATAAATGATAACTGACATTCCTTAGACATGGCACGTGGAACTACAACAGTCTACCCCAGCGAGCTAAATAAAAGGTTCAATTCGACATTCCAACCACCTGAAGAAGGCCTGAGCGTACAACAGCCAAAACGTTGTGATAAATATCGCAACAAAGAAGAGGAATAATGTAAATAGTATAATACTTTATTTATGTAAGCAGTATTCTTGTGAGTACATTTTTGTTTCCATACCTGATTTTACATTTTCTTCAACATTGAAATTATCAGCAACAGGCGTAAATTGTCAAAGTTGCATAGGGATAGATTGTGCGGCCGACAGCAATAGAAATTGTATTCCTCTTTCCCAACAGGAAAATTGCTTGTATAAATGAATCAAACATTTAACACATTGGCCGTGGAGAATGCGTTGATAGAGCACAGTTTTAATTAACCTAATGGAGGAATGCATATTTATCGTTAGCACATTTACGAAACTATATTTGCTATCTTCAGTTTCAAAACATAAACCGGTGAAGATGAACTATAGAAATAAATTATTTCGGCTAAAAAATCTGCTGTAATCTGTAAATGGATTTCTTTTCAAAAAATAATATGTGGTAGCTCGTTTAATATTGCAGACAGTATCATTATATATTCTTTCAATATCGATGATGATTTGAAGATAAACGGAGAGGTATATTATTAATTGAATAATATTTTTCTACATTCCATGCCTACGCATTAAACTTTAGTTCGAGAAAAAGATTATTGCCACTACAAGAGTTCAGAGAGAATATGTTCTATAGATAATATAATGTTCTATAGATAATGATAATGTTCTATAGATAATACTATAATAATAAGTCATATCTTGTGGGAAAACAGCGTATATTAATATATTATTATATATTAATGGTGAAGTAGAAATAACAGAAAAAATCGCTTAAACTAATAAAATAATAAATCAGAAGTAACTGTGCTAATAATTACAAACTTATATTGTAATATAACTCTACCAACCCAGAATAAATGCATTTTATATATATTTAGATAACTGAGATTGAGCAGAAGCCGGGACAGAACTATAAGAACGACATATATGCGGGCTACAACTCTTGCCCAAGTGCAAAATCCCGCCAAAATGGCTACAGGTAGGCAAGTATAAACGACAGGAGAAGGAAAGAGAACTGTGAAATTGGAAAATCGTCTTGGCCAATAAAACGTCGAGTGCATCCCTTACACGAGATTATGACTAGTAAAACGGTCACCAATTATAAAATTAAAAGTTATAGGTTATAAATAATGATACTACTATTAATAACAATTTCAAGAGAATTGAAAAAAATCTTAGTACGGCCTTTGATAGCGTGCTCCACTCTTGGATCCTAAAGATTCCGGAAATGTACAAATTCTCCTTAAATTTCCTTATACACAGCATTGGATGATGGAAAACAAGAGGCACTGACACGAAAACGAGATAGCTTCGGAGTCGTCACCGTATGCATCATCTCAAGGCTGATGTTGATCGTCTGTATATATCCAGATGCATAAGAGTCAGACAATTAGTTCAACTAAAACTGTCCTACAAAACTACAATAAATGAAATTCAAGATACCTGGAAAGTATAGAAGACAGGATGATGGTATGTGTCAAAGAACATGAAAGTAGTAAACGAAGTTATTCAGTAATAAAGGGAGACAACAAGTTCAAAATGCAGTTTCAAATAGATGAAGAAATGCACGTAAAGCATAATAAACCTATTGCAATTTCAAAATACTTAAGAAAAGAAAGCAAAAGCAAATACAACCAACCAGATACAGAAACGATGGCAAGATTAAGCGATTCTCTGTCAATATTCTGCCCCCAAAAATCCAAGCTGCTGTAGACAAACTCCGTACACATCTTCTCCTGGAACAGAAGAAATGTCAAAGACGTTCACATGGTTGTAAAGATCAATAATAATTAAAATATTTTGTCCCTTATATTCTGTCTTTCGCATGGACTAAACAGTATTATCTAGAGATGCAAAGTTAAAAGGAAGTGCTACTTACCTATTCTATATGGATAATATCAAACTCTTTGCCAAAGATGACAAGAAGTTGAAGGATGCCCTCAATAATGTAATCTTTCAGAAAAGATAACTGTGCAAAAGTAACATTACAGAAATGGACAATTACAGAAAGACACTCAATACATTTAGATTTTGTCACAAAGCCCAGGGAACTCGAACAAGTAGAAGCCTATCATTACTTATGAGTTAGCGAAGGATATGGAATATGGTATAAATAAATAAGAAAGTAAAAAAAAAATAATACAGCGTTTACGTCGGCTGTTAAATACAGAATTTAATTCACAAAACAGAACATCAGCCTTAAACAATTTGGCTATCTCTGTGATGTTTCAACATCCTTAATTGAACCATTGATTAAACCATAACTGACATTGAGCTAATGCATGTCAAAAAGAGAAAGTTTTCAATTGCCACTGCCTTCATCAGCCTAAGGCTGGTGTTGATTTTCTGTATGTGGTCAGATCCTAAGGAAGCTGATTAGTTCAACTAGAACCGTCTCAAAAAACAACATCAATCAATCTTCAAAGATAATTGGAAACTACAGGGAATTGGATGATGATGTGTCTCAAAGAAAATTAAAGAATCAAGAAACATTATTCTGTAATAGAGGAAATCTATAAATTCAAAAGGGAATTTCAAGTGAGGGTGGGAAGAATTGAAAATAAACCATAATACACTTACTGCAGCGATAAATAATCTAATAAAAATAGAAACAAAAGCAAATGCAATATACCAAATGCAAAACGATGGCAAGATAAGCCTTTTCATCGTCAATACCGTGCTCGTACAAAACAAGTTTATTTAGACAAACCCCTTTCTATCGGTGGTTACGGAACTGGGACCGTAGGGTTTTGTACTTACTGCACAGTATTAATGACTGCTAACTAGAAATTACGAAAAAAAACATATTCTAAAAAATTGTGATGACCCCCAAATGCGAATTCTCTGGTAAATCCAGAAACAAGTGATCATCTTGTATCAGATTCCACGGTGTTAGCACATGCTGAATATAAAACTCGGCATGATAGAATGAGCAAATATATTCATTGGATAATATGCAACTTTTATTGGAAGGAAACTGCAAGAAACTGGTATGAACATCACCCAGACCCGGTTATAGAGATAAGACCTGTACCAATTTTAAGGGACTTTACAATGCACACGGAGAGAATAATCAAAACTAATCACACAAATATCGAGATCAAAGCCCACAAAAACAAAATATTGTTTCTTATTGTCCTTGCCGATTGTAATGTATTTCTGAAAATCTTAAAAGTCTATTAAAAGACAAGGAACTTCGAAGTTGAAATCTAAAAAAAATATAGTACATGTGAACACCAATAATTACAGTAGTATTTGGAGACTTCGGTCTGATTGGATAAAATTCTGGTGGCATTCCTAGTAGCCCATATCTTAAGTAATACCAAAACTTTTCACTCACAAGTACAGCTCACATGATACGAAGTGTTTTATCTATGTAAAATGTATGTAATCTTTTTTTTCTTTAAGGAATAATGAGTGAAGAATATCATGAAGCCATTTCTTACCTTATGTCGCTGGTTTTAAAAATTTGTATACAACATAAATCCAACGAAGTAATAATAAAAATTAAAATGATTTTAAATGATTAAAAAGTAGTAATAAATGATTAAAAAATAATGCATGCATGGTGTAACTAATAATAATAATAATAATAATAATAATAATAATTAATAAAAAACAAATATAATAAAATATACAATAATAAATATTATTATTATTATATATTTATACTCATATTGAATACTGTTTTGGAGACTTTCATTTAGTTGTTCGTTTCAAGATATGTGCTCATGTCAGCTCATCTAAAAATGGTGTAAAATCCCAGATATTACATCATTTTT
>CAHIKZ030005285.1:2025000-2030430 GCA_903632075.3 Acanthosepion pharaonis | reverse complement strand
TTTCATTATTTATAAGTAGACAGTAATTACAACTATAAAGAAATTATAAGTTTCAGTTACTATTACATTTCAAGGTCACATGGTCGCTAAAGTGATGATTGGTGACGGATCAAAACTGAGGAATAGACAAAACCACTTGGATTTGTTTTCATTTGACACTTGCGATATTTTGCATACGATGTGCAATTAAAGTATACATGTAGGTCTATGAATTGGCAGTAAATCAAAGTACCATAAATTCGATTGCATTATTAGTGCGATAATTATCTTTGCATCCAATAATTGACGCAGAAGATTCACTACTATGTTGATATACTGACAAAAGCTTTTGAATGATCAATCAGTTATGTGACATGCGTGATACATGCTTAGGCGATCATGTATCTTTCGATACATGACTGACGAGGCAGATTTTTTTCCCATTTATTTCTGCGCTAGACCAGTTAGCATCCAAGGCTATAGAACCCTGTCTGTCCTGCTATTTACCCATAGGTGGGGACGAGGGAGAAGGAAGAGGATTCATACCTTTCCTAAGGGCATCAGCACGCAAGTGAATGTAATGAATTTAACTGCATATATTAAATACCATCAATAGAAGTGTATTTTAAAAAATACACTTCAATATACGATACCCTATGGAGAAAGATACCTTATTTAGGATGACGTAATTTCAGTCAGTCAGTTATGTGTCATGCGTGATACAAGTTTAGGCGATCATGTATCTTTCGATACATGACTGACGGGGTAGGTTTTTTTTTCCCTGCGGTAGGTTGTCATTCCTTTCTGTGGTAGACCAGTTGCCATCTAAGGCTATAAAACCCAGTCTTTCCTGCTATTTACCCATAGGTGGGGGCGGAGGAAAAGAAGAGGATTTATACCTTTCCAAAGGGTATCAGCACATCAATAAGTCAGTTATGTGCCATGCATGATACCCGCTTAGGCGATCATGTATCTTTCGATACATGACTGACTAGGCAGATTTTTTCCCGCAATAGGCTACTATTTCTTTCTGCGATAGACCAGTTACCATCCAAGGCTATAAAACCCAGTTTGTCCTGCTATTTACCCATAGCTGGGGGCGGGGGAGAAGAGGATTCACACCTTTCCCAAGGGTATCAGCACGTAAGTGAGTATAATGAATTTAACTGCATATATTTAATACCATCAATAGAAATGTGTTTTAAAAATACACTTCAATATACGATCCTCAATGAAGAAAGACACCTTATTTAAGGGGACGTCATTTCAGTCAGTCAGTAATACGCGCTTAGGCGAACATGTATCTTTCGAGGCAGATTTTTTTCCCGCAGTAGGTGGTAATTTTTTTCTGCGTAGACCAGTTACTATCCAAAGCTATAGAACCCGCTCTGTTCTGCTATTTACCCATAGCTGGGGAGAAGAGGATTCATACCTTTCCCAAGGGTATTAGGACGTAAGTAGTAATGGATTCGATTGGAATTCAAACTCGGCTCTCCGATTCCTCAATCCAAGCCGCTATCCATTATTCCACCGTGCCTCCTCCTTGAATGATAGATATCAGGAAACGTGTTTAATCTCAGAAGGTTCAAACCCAAATCCAAGAATTTTGTCTGATCCAAGATACGCTGGATACTTATAGTGCAGATTTCTCAGCGCACTCGGAGGAAGATTTGCAACACATAATGGATCGCTTCCCCGCCGTTTGGAATGCTTTTCGACGGAAAATTAGCCCGAGAAAACAGAATTGATAATCATTCACAACGACAACCCAATCTATCGTTATAATGCAACATATTAGATCCTGATACGCGTGTAGTAAGCGGTACACAGTTATTGGTTAAAATCAGACATTCTAACAATCACTATTCAGTTGATATGTTTTATTACCAATTTCATAAAAATACAGTATAATTTAAAACAAACCTGCCTCCTTATAGGAATCCAATCTACATTCCCATTTTCTCTCAATTAATCTCCTTTTAAGCTTTGTTTGTTTTAACTTTAAGACACAGAAAGCCATTACAGCAAATAGTACAATTCCCATCAATACCAATTTGTTATTTATACCTTTCGAAATGTATGTCTGGTACCATTTTTTTTCTGCAGTCAACTCGTAAATAAGACAATTTTAAAGTAATTAGTGGAATATTTAAAATTCTGACATTATTTCTTATTAATATTACTCTTTAGTGGGTAGACATGTTTTTTTGTTTTCTTTTACCATAGAAGACGTAACGTATAAGTCATTGTAAATATTTAAAGACAGAATATATTTCAGCTGTAATACAGCTTCTTTCAAGATGCTGCTTTGTGGAAAACACTTTAGAAGATGCTTCTCAGACCACTACAAGATTAAGGTCTTCAAATCAAGTGTCACCTATTGTCTATCCTACATATCCTCAAAATCCGTGCTTCTCACCCCCTCCCCTTACGTCTATAAAACATCCTTATTTCATCTGGGTCATATATTGTATGAACATAGTTTTTAAAAAGAAGACAATAAATAAAACAGTTACATATATTTTCAGTATTTTTATTAATTAAATGAAGTGTTTTTTTTTCTGGTAATGAAGTGTTTTTTTTTCTGGTAATGAATGCATATACATTTCTTGTTTTAAGAGTTGCTATTCAATAATTTTAAATCTAATGCAAAACAAATTCTTAATGCTACAAAGAACACCACGTTATTTTTCTTAGACTACAGGACATTTTACGAAAGACGTTGTAAATAATACAAAATACCTTTTATAATAGCTATTTGTATGTCTCACAATGAAAAATCAATTTGTAATGCATTTCAACTGCGAATGTTTTCAATGAAAAATCGATTGCTACGTATTTTCAATGTAAAATCTTTTACTATTTCTATAATAAATAATTAGCAATTCGCTTCTCTTGCAAATTGTTGCATATCGCATTTCCAGTGCAAAGCATTCTACAATGGATGTCTTTCTGTGAAAAGATATTGAACAACTTTATTATAAAATAATTTGTTATACATTTCCGACAGTGAAGCTGTTACCAAGACCTCTTGAATTAAAAGTCATAAGGTTCGTAACACAGAAAATAAAATCTGCGAGCAAAGTTCAGATTCCGGCTTTGTCTGCTGCGTTTACTTCACAAGAATGCGCTTCTTATCCTAACTATAGGTCAAACAGCGGAGTAGATTGAACTCTCCAACCTTGAAGGATAGCCAAAGTTGGGAAAGGAAATTTCTGATTTCAAACTGTAGAGGAGCTAAACGAGAAACTACTCCACTATCTTTCCCCCCCAAAAAGGACATTAGATAGATAATAGCGAAACGGAATCTGTGTGGAACCATGAATGGTTGCACTCACGAGTAAAATGAGCTCTGAAGCACTGACATTTTTACATTTACTCCTATACTAAAATTACCATAATAATATTAGTAAGTTGATTTACTTACCAGAAGAAATCAATGTAGTATCGTTTCTACCACGATCAATGTATCTTTTTATTAAGTATCGTTTCCCCTACGATCAATGTATCGAATTATTAAGTGTCCTTTCTACCACGATCAATACTCGTTTTATTAAGGGCCGTTTCTATCACGATCAGTGTAGCATTTTATTAAGGGCCGTTTTTACCACGATCAGTGTATCGTTTTATTAAGGGTAGTTTTCACCACAATCAATGTATCGTTTACATGTCAGTGTTTTGTTGCATGTGCCGATCTTCTGCAGGTATCTGTTGATCGGGGTAATCTTCAGGAAATTTCCGACTGAGGACTTTATTTAAACTTCAGAGTTCTGAAGAATTTGTTCTCGTTCCAATATTCCTATCTACAAATGTCCCGAGTTGTCCTTTTTATTACTGCTCAGTTAGAGCCAGTCCTATTTCTACCAGTTTTTTTTGGAATAACTTGCAGATGTGGTTAAACTGTCCAAAATTGATGCTTTCATCCTTTTAATTGAGATTTTTCTAATGCTTCTGCAATTATAAAACACGAAATGTCCTTAATGTTCTTTATTCCCGGGAATTTTGGCTAATTAATACATTTCAAGTTTAAATACAAGTGTATTACACACACACGACACACACATACACACATACTGCACGTGAAACACATGTGCATGTGTCGGTGTGCATTTTCGAATATAATGCATATGTATGTGTATTGATATGTAAGTATAGGTACTACTTTTAAGATAATTACAATGTCAGCGAAAGGTGACTGAGTAAAATATTTGAAATCAAGAATACGAGTTATATATAACTCTTAACAAATTTCCTCTTTTACATTCTCGGTGTTTCTGTATTAGGTCAAGTTAAGATCTATCTATCTATCTATCTATCTATCTATCTATCTATCTATCTATCTATCTATGTTTCTGTCTGATTATTTATATATACATGTCTGTATTATTTTGACTACATGTATATATATATATATATATATATATATATATATATATATATATAGGTAGTCAGATAAATATATATATATATATATATATATATATATATATATATATATATATATATATAAATATGTGGATATAGATCCGACAGTATGAAAAAAAATATGGAAAAACAAAAATCCGAATATGCAAGTTATTAAAACAGCATACTTGCATATTCAGATTTTTGTTTTTCCATATCTTTTCTTATATATATATATATATATAGCAAGCAAGTGTAAATGGATATAAATCCGACAGAATGAAGAAATTTTGAAAAAAACAAACAAAATCCTTAAATGTAGTTAAAATGAAAAATGTCGACGTCCTGACGTTTCGGTTTAATAAACCTTTTTCAAGACAATATTCATCAAAATACAATTCAGTTCAATATGACAAATACGATGGACATAAAAAACAAAAGTCTTATTCAGAACAGATAACTGAAAATTTTCATTTATCTGTTAAGGATTTTTGTTTGTTTTTTCTCAAAATTTCTTCATATATATATATATATATATATATATATATATGAAATGTATATATATAAATATAAATATATATATATATATATATATATATATATATATATATATATATATATATATATATATAATATATTATATATATTATTTATATCAACTATATATATATACATATATATATATATGAAAAGTGTATGCATATAAATATAAATATATATATATATATGTGCAATATATTATATATATTATATATATAATATGTAATCCAACTATATATATATATATATATATATATATATATATATATATATATATATATATATATATATATATGTTTCATCTATATATCTGTATCCGATCTGTATCTCTCTCCCTCTCTCTCTCTGTCTATCTAGATAGCTATATTTATATGTACATGTATATATCTTTCTTTCTTTCTTTCTTTCGACATTGTATACAGAGCAATTTGATATACATCAAAGCAAAAAACTTAACACATTATCAAAAACTCTAACTGTATTTTTTTTATAATTTCGGTATGATGA
>CAHIKZ030005285.1:1905000-2012500 GCA_903632075.3 Acanthosepion pharaonis | reverse complement strand
TTCTTTTTTTCAAAATTAAATCTAACCAAAACTAGATTATTACTAAATCTTACTACGTTTCACCAACCTACAGAGTTAATGACCAGTGGCGTAGCTAAGAGGGGACGAGGGGGGCGGATCGCCCCGGGTGCCAGCACAGGAGGGGTGACAAATTGTCACCCCCAACAAAATTTTTCAACCAGGCTAAGGTGCCAAATATAGTCTGAAAACAGTGGTGGAGACACAGGGTTTCGCAGGCGGGCATATGACCCCCCCCCCGGCAGAAATAATCTATGACCACCCCAGTTTTGTCCCCCCGTCAGAAATTTTCTAATAAATTGTCAGGAAATTTGTGGTTAGGAAAAATAGCAATGTTTTCAGCTTTTGATTTGAACTGATTATTTTGTTGTATTTGATTTTGTCTTAGATCATACATGTAAACAGTAACGTACCGGTCAGTAGAGTAAAAAGTGAGGTAGAGCATGTATGAAAATTTAGCTACAATAACCATTCAGCATAAGGGTGAATCAGGGTCATTGGGGTGACATTTGAGCGGACCGGGTGACGTTTACTCTAGCTACGCCACTGTTAATGACCAAAGACTTTCTCCCCACGCACATAGATATGCACGAGAATATAAAAATCCAACCCAATACAAAATTATTTTGTAACATATCGATAGATTTCACCAACAAAATACGAGGGTACACATCTGTAGACTTCCTTCACATACACACTTACATGAATTAACATTACCGTCTTACATACGGCTACACATACAAACGTTTCTTTACTTACACACTCTTACAATATCACACACTTTAAGGTCCTAAATATTCTTCACATATATTTATATATTATCTATTGCGTTTGTACGCGTAACACGTGTCTGACCAATGAGAACTACCAAAAATCATGACATTCCAATACTCTGTCTCTTTGCTTTTTCATTTCTATTATCGATCTTTGACGAAGCCTTAATAAAGGTGAAATAAGTTAGACTGAGTTTCCTACTTTGTTCTCTATTTCAATTTATCATATATATATATATATATATATATATATATATATATATATTTGTTACATACGTTTTCAAAGATTGTGTTTTGTGTATTTACACATTACTGATTTTTAATTTCGGCGTCTTCACGTCTGATGAAACCAGTTTCAAGTTATTCTTAGAAACGGTACAAATGAATTTTTTTACGTTTATTGTTTTTTTAAAGACTCCTTTCAATATACGCACCCCGACTCCCGGAGAAAGACACCTTACTTAATCTTGGCTGTTTCTCTTTTTATTACAAATACATTCTGAATTTGAACTCTTTTTTGGCACTGTTTTCTCTTCCCCTTTCTCTCCCCATATATATATATATATATATATATATATATATATATATATATATATATATATAAAGCTTTTCACCCCAAGCAAGGCGGGGCCACTAGGACAAAGGGGTTACAGAAGATTTGGAGCAAGATCAGATAGGGGTGATAGAGGAAAGGATGAGGAGAAGTATAGTGGATAGATCAAGGCAACTGGAGATGTCGATTGACATTACATTCGAATAGCTGGAGATTATAGCTCTCAGGGAAACTGGAATAGGGAAGGGGTTCCACAGGCGAGAGGTGCGAGACATGAAGCTATTGGAGTAGAAGAGACGGCTACATTTAATAGTTTCGACAGTGAAAGGGTGAGAGCAGGATGCCAGCCTCGTAGGGCGCTAGAACTCATGAAGTCTGGGAATGCAGCTCCTCGGAGCAATTATATATATACAGATTGATAGATATAAAGTATGTACATAAGGATAGACATTGGATAGTGACTGTCAGTCACTAACAATAATGTAAAATTCACACACACACACACACACACATATATATATATATATATATATATATATATATATATATATATATATATATATACATACATATATATATGTATATATATATATATATATATATATATATATATATATATATATATATATATATATATATATATATTTGTTGAATAGATGTGAGTTTGTGACCCTGGGTTTCGATCGCTAAAAGCGTGAAACTCAGGGTCATCTACTCCAATCTATCAAATATATAGCTCTATCTCTGATATTGAGCTTTCTAATAAGTACCAGGCATATAATATATAAATAATTATACATATATATATTTGTTTATATTTATATACTTTTTCACACACACACACATATGTATATATATATATATATATATATATATATATTAATAATTACACGTATATCTACGTTTACAGTACGACTCAGAGTTTCATGGCTTTGCCAGTTATCAGGTATAAAAAGTTATGAACTGTTTAATACAGTTGTTTTGTTTTTAAATCTTTGTGCCTCATGGGAGCAACGCTACATTGTCTGTGGATTCGAAGTTAAAGATTACTATAAATATAATATAGTATTGGGGGTATAAATTCAAAATATACAGTGTTGGTAGGTGGATATCGAAAAATAAACTGAGTTATTATTAGTTAAATAGAGATATTGATCCGTTAATGTGCATTGAGTCAACAGATAAGAATATTTCAGTATAGTATGAGCTAAAAATGTTGGTAGTTACCAAATAAAATGCGATAGTAGGCAAAAAACAATATAGATAAAGAAAAGAAAAAAATAAACAATAATAAAAATTAAATATTAATTAAAAATAATAAAACGTAATAACAAGAAACGCTAGGTTAAAAACCGTTAAACTCTCAGGTGGTGTAAGGGAGGTAACTGAATACTGAAAAAGACAAAAACAACAACAAAAAAAAAAGATTTTAGAGACAGGTCATTTGGTGCATTGCAGAGATGATAGGATAAATGCTCTACCCAGTACTGAAATATTTCAAGAGAGATTTACCTATGGCTGAAAGTAATCATAACCTCATATCGCTTGTTTAGCAGATTATGATTATCGATGTGTTTAGGAATAGTTCGTTTTTCTAATAGGCACAATGTACATTTATCCTTGTTGAGGTTAAAAGGTTTTATTATAGTGTTGGGATCCCAAGGTGTGTAGTAATCTCTCTTGATTTCCCAGAAACATTTAGAGAGTGCCGTGGTATTTGAATATTGCTTATTAGTAAGAGTTATTTTATGCTGGTAATACTGAGTTTGCCAATAGTTAGCAGTGGAACCAAAATAAAATTTAGTCTCGCCATTATGCTCAATGTTAGAGCTCATATATATGGTTAATCGTATCTTTTTATTTTATCATTTCTACATCTATCTATCTATCTATCTATCTATCTATCTATCTATCTATCTATCTATCTCTTTCTTTCTTTCTTTCTTTCTTTCTCTCTCTCTCTCTCTCTCTCTCTCTATATATATATATATATATATATATATATATATATATAAAAAACTGTTTAAGACAGGCGACAGTCTGTTTCATCAGGATGGCCTGATGTTTGCGTTCAAATATGAACAGTAGCGGATCATAGAGGTAGAGTAGGAGGCGCAGCCTCCCCAGGGCCCACCGTCTTGGGGCGCAACATCGCTCGGTGATTGGCAAGTTTATTACCTGTACTGGGAGCGAATTGCAAGCGAAATGTTCCACTTCAAATATTCCCTCCCCCCAAAAAAAGGTGTAAAAATCTCGCCTAAATAATTTAACCAAGCTTATTTATGAAGTGAAAAATTAAGTTCCAGTTAGGTTATGGTAGGCTAATGTTTTAACGCATTTATCGGCGAAAATATCGGGAAATTAATTCAAAAGTTGTTGAAAGAGGACCTAAAATTTCCTTCTTTTTATTTATTTTAATATTCTTTTATTTACTTTAATATTCTTCTTCTGACTGCCTGTAGATAATTATTTCATTAATGGCGCGTCACGAATTATTTTGCAGACGGCGCTCAGTAGTTCTTCGATCATGTTCAGTGCGGACGGATGTGCATGCTGGCCAAAACGTGAAATGAGTTAAAGAAACAACAAAAAAGTATTGTTTAATTCTGTTTTTCCCTCGGTTGAGTCCAGATTGAAAAGCAATTCATATTAATGTGTATAAGATGCATTCCTAATTTTGTTAAACCCAGAGTTTCTTTTTAAAATGATAATAATGGCAATTTTTCTCCTCGTCCCAATTGGTAGATCATAGCATTTCAATTAATATATAAAAGATTTAGATATAATGATCTTGTTGTAACTCAGTATCGGATATAACGTGCCGTATATTCCCGCATATAGTGTTTTGATGCGAAAAGATTCAAGAGTTTTATGGCACAATTTTTGTCGTTAGCGAAGGCAAAAGCTTTGCACGGTGTTTTTTGTAGCCCTCGCTGCGTTATTATTATTATTATTATTATTATTATACGCAAAGAAAGTCAATGAATGTCTTTAAAGTTTATTACGGAAAACCATGCACTCCCGCGATAGTGATTTTCCAAGCGCAGCTTAGATGTGGTACCAGGTCAAAAGTATGTGGCACCCAGTGAGAATCGAACTCACTATTCAGTTCTAATTGTTCTAGCGAGACAAGCTTACTAACCATTACACCACCTCGAGGTGTCCAACTCCCGCTGAGAATATACGGAAGAATATTTTATTGCAATGTATATACGTATTCGTTTGTTAAGTTAGGATAGATTCTGATACTGACTCCTTTTGATTATTTCAGTTTTCACGGTTGTGTTACCCCGGTTTTATTTACGGGGAAACATTGTCACGGTGTTATGGCGTTCGGTTGACAATAAACACCCGTATGAGACAAACTAGCCTCATGATATTGACTGAGAGGGACAGTTCTACTTTTATTTCAGGCAGAAATTTTAAGAATGGAGCGACATGGGCAGCAAAACAATAAAGAATCGGGCGTGGAAGGCAGAAATCGTAGGAAAAGAGAATGCGAATATGTACAGAAATCCAGTCAAGTTATTTGAAGTTTCTCAAAATGCCACATCCAGATGGAGATGTTGACGATCGCGTTGTTTCTCTGCTTGTACTTGCCACTGGCTTTGGCTACGCAGACAGCACTAGGTTCAGTGAAGCAGTCGTCATCTTCACCATTGCCTCGACCATTGAAGCAAACGGTCATATTGGATGATTCCAATCAGCCTTCATCTTCGTTTCGTTGCCAATCTGATGAACATTCACATATGAAGAAACTAAATATGCAGTATTAACCAAGAAAGATGTAAGTTGCTTAAATTTTGATGTAAATTGTGATAAACCACAAATTTCTGATGATCTACGCGTACAAATGGTGAAGATGGGTGCTAAAGCTTTTCAGAACAAAGACGTACCTTTGTAAAAGTGTACAAATGTTGAAGAACTCCCAATGATGTTGCAAGCATGTGTTCTGATGCTGCCTGCAATCTTACGAGGTTCAAAGAATGTTTGTCACAATTCATAAAGATCGCTTTCGGGCTTCTCTGTGATTTGATTTTCTGGACACCTTCTTAGCCATTGTTGCAGCATGGCCATATGTCTGTACACGACAGTCTTTCAAATCAAGACTATCTCGTTCCTATGAAATGAATTGCTTTAGTCTTTTAATTCAAGTTTTGACAATGCTCAGTGCTTGTTGGTAGTGGCGGATCAAATAAAACATGTATTTGAATTGTATTTAAATACTTTTAAAGAACATTTGTATTTGTGTGAGAAAGCATTTAGATTTAGATTTTGGCCTGTTTTTAGAACAAGTATTTGTCTTTGATGTTGTAATTTTGGAATCTGAAATAAAATTACTTGTATTTATATTTGTATATCGCGTCAATAAACGCGAGAAGTATTTGAATTTCGATTACAAAAAATTATTTGATCCATCCTGTCTTATTGGCCACAGCTTGTAGTAGGGGGCGCCAAGTCGAACTCTTGCCCCACCCTGGACCAAGACCTCGTGACACAAACTGTCGTCTCTTGCTGTTGACTTTTATATTTACATACGCTGTATCCCTGATATTAAGTACTTTTAACCATGAATATAGCATACCATGAAACTTATATTTTATCTCAGCCTTTTCATATCCTATCTATCTATCTATCTATCTATCTATCTATCTATCTATCTATCTATCTATCTCAGTCTGTTCATATGTTTCTCAGTCTGTTCATATCTATCTCATTCTGTTCATTATCTATCTATCTATCTATCTATCTATCTATCTATCTATCTATCTATCTATCTCATTCTGTTCATATATATCTATCTCATATATATAGTCTATTTATATCTATTTATCTCAGTCAGTTCATATCTATTTCAGTCTATTCATATCTATCTATAATTATATATATATATATATATGTATGTATGTATATATATATATATATATATATATATATATATATATATATATATATATATATATATTATCATATATATAACTTCTGTATATTGTACATATAATCATTTACTTATGACTCTTTGTGTGTTCAAAAATATTTTATTCGTGCGTATCCGCAAAATTTGAATTATAATGTTTTGGAAGTTGCATCCTTATTTTATGTTGCAAACAAAACGGTTTATGTATTGCACATGTACGTGTTCACGATAGATATAAATTAGAATATTATATTATATATGCATACGTGCGTATGTGTTTGTGTATTTGCCTAGTTTACCTAGTAATTTCAAATTTAAAAAATCCCATCACATAAAATGCGTTTTGTTCTGAATATTTAGGGATACATAACTCAGGGTATCTCTTGATGTTAATTTCGAATCAGGATAGTGATGCAACTGATAAATTTCAAACTGGCTTGTGAACTACAAATTACCAATTTATCAATATGATAAGATTAAAATATTCTTAGGATGAGTTGTAAGTAACTCACGTTTTGAGGAACCAATTATAATGATGAATGTGACATCTTAAATGACCGTTCCTGAAACCTTATATGTAAAGTACAGTGTGTGTGTGTGTGTGTGCGCGCGCGCGTGTTTGTGCGTGTGTGTGTCCAAGCAACTCCTCCGTTCCCAATGCTCAATCGAAAAAGTTAGGCGCAGGGAACGATTTTCGTTGAGCTCAGTTTCAGCGTTACTAGATTATGTTAAAAATATATATATTAATATATTATACTAGCCATTATTTTTGCTTTCATGGTTCAAGGGGAGTAACTTTTGTTTTACGTTTGTATGCAAAATTGCATCTGCACGTTTTATTATAAACTAGCTTTAAACGCCCTATTGGATTGCAATTAAGCTTTGCTCCTCTGGAGGATTCTTGGTTTGACCATCATTACAATAGCTGGAGAATAGTAGATGCGATAGGCATCAATAAACTACAGAAGAACTCAAAATTGATCGCTGCATTTAAGTATTTGAATTAATGCTTAAGTTTACCTTTCAAAAGTTCAATAATTCTTCTGCTGCCACTTAAAGACGATTTGATGTACGTAGATCCTTATTTTTCGTACAAACAATTATTTCTATTTCATGGGTCAGAGAACAGGGGACAATTCATATAATAAAATTAATATAGTATAAAGATGGGAAAATAGAAATTAGAATTTGTTATATATTTAACATTTGAAGAGTTAGAGAAACATAATAGCTAATTAAGTAAAACCTGTATCATGGAATCTATAAATAAATGCGAAATTAGAGCTCAATTCTCACACAAATTTTGAGATTAAAAAGCCCAAGCTTTACTTTAATTTAGACACGGTATTTACTCTGTCTCCCCATTAAGACAAGATGTGACACAAGGTCTTTTTTAAGGTGGGACCTGAGCCCGAACACCCTGGCAAGGAATAAAAATTGCCCATAGCCCACGCCACGTCGGTTGCGCTGGCCTTAGTGCGAGCACCGATCCCTCTGTCTGCTACCATGAGAGGGCGCGGACTATTCCCCAGGACTGGGCACCTCTCAATATATTTTTTCTCAGTTGCAACTCTGTCCTTTGACAGAGAAGCCTATCGGCGCACTCTGACCAAAGACATAGTTGCAACTGAGAGATGATAAATAATGCGAATTCCCTCCAAGGAGGGATTTACGCGGTAAAGAGCAATTTTCACGGTGTTTATTCATTCCCCCACAAGAATGAGATGTGACACAAGGTCGGATTAATGTGGGGACCCGAGCGCGTACACTCGGGCAGGGGCACAAATTCCACTCAGCCCCCACAACAGTCGGTTGCGCTGGTCTCGGTGCGAGCACCGACCCCTCCCTCTTGTGCAATGGGAGGGCGCGGCCTCGGGCAGCTCTTCCCCAGGGCCGGGCACCTCTTCAGTATAATTTTCCTCAGTTGCCCCTCTGTCCTCAGACAGAGAAGCCCCTGAGCGCACTCTGTCCAAGGACAGACGCAACTGAGAGATGATAAATAATGCGAAATCCCTCCAAGGAGGGATTTACGCGGTAAAGAGCAATTTTCATTCTCAAAACTCAATATCTGTATTATATATTATCTACTTCTAGACAATATCAGACTTCAGGTTTAACTAATTTGCATATTGATTTTAAAAATAGTTTATTTATTTCTTACAACATTTCACCTGTGGGATACTTAATAACAAAACTGATAAAAGCATAAATAAACAGAAATTAAATTAAATTGGATAGCCCAAATAGAACATGTTTAAAAACAAATTAAATTCAAAAGTTTAACATTTCAGTTTCTCCTCTCCTTCATAAAACATATGCAATCACAACAACGTAAATATCACTTTAGTCTGATGACGTCCTAAAGGGTGACGTCACACGAAAAAAAATTTCCATTTAATTTTATGTTATGTTACATCGGATATAATATGGGATCCTTTAACTTAAAGCGATTGTCTTTGCTTTGTATTGTAGTATTTATGAAATGGATTAAATATTTTAATATTTTAAATCTTTCCAAGTATTAACAGGAAATGGTGTTCAGGTAAATATCAAGTAATTTATAATTTTCTCAATAAGATGTTTCATACATAAGTGGTGGTTCAAAAGCTGAAATTTATCAGGTACGCCACAAGAAGCTGGCCATTTTGCACAAGATGCTGGCAATCAGTCTATTAAATAGATTTTGGGACAGTTTGGAAGGAATCATTCCATCTGACCAAGCAGTATATAAATCTGGGTGTTCAACAAATGAACAATACTAACAACCAAACTACTAGCAAAAAAAAAGAAAAAAAAGGCCGGCAACTACAACGTATTTTTGGTAATTTTTGACATGTCAATAGCCTTCGTTACTGTTAAGAGAACAACATATTTAGAAAAAAATTCTATAACCAGACTTCTTCCAGGTCTTTAGAACAGGAGAACGGATTTATCGTTTTGTTTCCCGTTTAAGATTGTATTTCCCATTCCTTCTAAAGTCAACTTCAACTCTGTACTTCTAACGTCTTCACCTAAAATTTTATTTACTATATCTTTCTTTTTTCTCTTCTCAATAGGAGTAGATAGGTTCGTCTATCGTCCGGTTTAGACTCTTTGAACAGGAATAGAAGTTTATCCCTTGTTTCCTGTTTAGGGTTGCGTTTCCTCTTCCTTCTTTTCATTCTATGTCTCTCTCAGTAGTCCCTTGCGTCTTAGTGGCATTATTACCTTCTTTGGGGGTGAATTGATAAAAAATACCAACCTTGCAATTACCAATTTTCTGCTTGAGATTACAAATCCAGCATTTTTCTTTCAACAGACTTAACCTCGGACAGGTGCAGTTGGAATCAACATAAGAACTCATGCAATTTCACATGCAATAATTTATTCTACGTAAGAGTAAAGAAAAAAAACAACAAACTTACTGAATTCAGCATCGTCGGCATCCGTCCGTCTCGAGAGACGATAGAGTAGCTTGTTTGCACTACGAGCCTGGGCGAGATATATGGAAAACTAGAGTTGCAGATTCCAAAGGAGAGGATAAACCAATAGTTGCCGGAAGGTAGCACAAAGTGCCGTCCATCCGCCTTAGGGGATCCACTCCGGGTTTGAATTCAGAGTTGTCCTTCTCCTAGAAGGCACAACTCTGAATAAGCTATAGACTATAATTATAATAATAGACTATAATTATAATAATAGACTATAATTATAATAATAGACTATAATTATAATAATAGGTTATAATTATTGTTCTTCCCAGGTTCACTCTGACCCGGGATAGTAGCACCTGTTGGGTTCCTAGCCATTGGGCAAATAGTGAATTCCAAAGAAAAACAAAATACGAAAATATAAAAATATATTTTATAGTAAAAATATCATATATATATATATATATATATATATATATATATATATATATATATATATATATATATATATATATATATATATATAAAATGCCAATAATACATATTTATAGTAAAATTACCTACAATACATTTTAAAGCAGTAGTTGAAGGCATACAGTTACAGGCAAAATATTTAGATTTCAGCATTAAATAACCGATAGAGGTTGATATGCCGCTAAACAAAATCAAACAACCAACATGAAAGAATTCTTTCATGGCATTAATCCACATAATATCCTATAATTTCTAAAAGAAATCAAACTACATCCCAAATTATAACTTCAAAAATCAAAAAAAAAAAAAAAATAAAACACGCATATCACCGCCTCTAGTAATTATGTCCACACAAACATGTATATTTACAAAATCTGAGTATCATCTACCATGTATTCAATTGTGAAAGCAGAATAAAATACCATATTTTTATTACATCAAAGCTCCCAAGAAAATACAATTTCGGCATTAAATGACCCATAAGGATTTGATATGCCGTTAAAGAAATTAAATCAAATTAAGGCAAGGTTAATACTAATCGAAAAACTAGTTACTAATTAACACGTAGTATCAATAAACTGTCTCTCGTTAACCTGGTTTAATGAAATTTTTTAATTAATAACAAATTTCGAGATTCTAATATTCTAATTTATCATAGCTAAAGAGAATCAAGAAGAAAAATCATTTAAAGATATATATATATATACATACATATATATATATATATATATATATATATATATATATATATATATATATATATATATATATATATATTAAAGATAGATTTAATTTTCTTAATTCAAATGAATTACGACAGTGGTACTTAATTTTTAGCTTATTTATTCATGATGCTATTGAAATAAAAAAAAATACTATTAATGATATGAGATTTCGACAATTTTGGAATCAGTATCAGAGTAAAAGAATGCATTATTTCATATCAAAATCTATGCATAGCAAAATATGAAGAGAAAAAAGCATGTAGATTTTATTTTAAATTCTTTTTAGGTAATTTCTTTAAAACTGTTTTAATCAATTTTTTTTCTAAATTTCAAATGACAGGAACATAGTTCATCAATGAAGGCCGAATGTTTCCTGTATGAAAACGTTTAATTTTACAGTAACCATCATGAAAAATAGAAACTTTTTTGCTTAATTACGTACCAATATTCTGAGAGAATTAGTTAGTAAACTAATTTTGCAGATTGCTACTACTGTAGAGATTTTTTAATCTTATATGGGTACCTTATACTGTAACCGTGCTAAACTTAGTTAATACTAATGGATGTTTTATTGTTGATTAGTGGCTAATCAGTTAAACGAGAGAACTATTAAAATTGAAATTAAATTCGATGCTTATTGACTTCATTATACGTGTGGCTTTTTATTAGATTAATCTAAGTAAATGACGCCTTTTTGATTAACCCACATTGAAGGCCTTGTGTTGTAGTACGCTAAATTTAGAAAATATTACTGAAAAAGAAAGCCATGTACCAGATATAAACATTGCTTTTATTTACTTTATCATCAACCATAAGATGACACGGGTCAAAATAATGAGGACAATTATGTCTTCATATTAATGACTTTTTTGCGATCATCCGAAAAAAAAAAAATTAAAGATTATTAATTCAAGATCTGATGAGAATAAACGCGAGACATAACATTGCTCATTTTATCTCTTACATTCGATACGTGTTCAAGAGCATCACCAACTCGGAAATTAATTCCGAGTAGGAAATCACGTGATCAACAATTCAAGCCACTGAATTTACAATGTAAGAGAATAATGAATGCATAAGGTTTTGTTTTGCCATCATTGTGGCAGGTGCTATCGGTCACAATGGCCGATAATTTTATTATATTCCTATCTGAAGGGAAACATTATTTTTTATTAATAATACATACATACATATATATATATATATATATATATATATATATATATATATATATATATATATATATATATATTATTATTATTATTATTATTATTATTATTATTATTATTATATATACATACGCATATGTCTGTGAATATATATATATATATATATATATATATATATATATATATATATGCATACAGAAATATAGATATAATTATATATATATATATATATATATTGTGCAAGGATTGTATGTGTATATATATATATATATATATATATATATGCAGATACATACACACGAATATATATATATATATATATATATATATATATATATATATATATATGCATGTGTATGTATCTGCATACATAAAGACATATCTATTCATATATATGCATATAAATAAATGTATAAAATAAATATATATACATATATATATATATGCGTTTATTCTTGTATATATGTGTCTACGCGCATGCGCAAAGTGCAATAGATATACAAGTAGTTTTTGCTCTTTATATACTTAATCATATACCCGTTTATGCATGCATACATACATACATACATACACACACACACATATATATATATATATATATATATATGTATATGAATATATATATATGCATATCAATATATATATATGTATGTGTGTGTGTGTCTACAAAAAAATTATATATATGTATATATATATATATATATATATATATATATATATATATATATATATATATATATTATAATATCACTATTTTCCTATTTCTTACCTTCAGGAAATCAGAGTGTGTTATCGCGTGATAACACAGACGTCTCATCGTAAATATGTGCTCCTAACAACTAGTAATCAAATATAGGAAATTGTATCTTGATAAAATCAAACAAACCAAACAAAAAAAGAAAAAAGAAAAAAAAAAGGAAAATGGGAAAAGTAACAGTATTGCTTATTCAGTTCACTTCCTCGGACATTTCAGAAATCTATCAAAAATATTCACTTTGTTCCTTATTTATTTAGCGTTATTATCACTTTTTAATTATTTTTGCTTATATTTTCTAAACTCTAAAGATTTCTTTTCTATATTAACCAAAAAAAAAATCACGTTAGCCTCTCTTTATTTTGATTTCTTTTTATGGCAAAAATAATAATAATAAACTTCATTTTTTATGGATTACAATTATACTAAAGTTTTCAATGCTATTGTACCAATAATCATATCATATACATCTTTCTCAAAAGTTCTAGATATTTTCCAACCTTTTACATTCTTTAACTAAATTGTGTATTCTACAAACAGCTTCAATTTTTAAAAAATTGAATCAGTGTTTATAAAGTCTATTTTCATTCAACTTTCGTTTATTCTACTGACCTTAAAAATCAATATGTCTTTTTTCGAGAATGAGTGCTCAACCACCACACAAAATAGACCCATTAATCTCCTTAGTGTTATTAGCAAACGTTTTGAAGTTATAAGCTTGTTGATCACCTCAATAGGAACAGCCTCTTCAGCGACAAACAGTACGGGTTTCGACCAGCCAGGTCCACTGCTGATACTTCAACAGCGATTACTCACAGAATCATTGAGGCACAAGACAACAAATACATCTCAAAGGCGATCGCATTACATATTTCTAAGGCATTTGACATGATGTGACATAAAGGGTTTACTGCACAAGCTCTCTAGCTATAGAATTCATGAAAAAGTTGTTCAATTATAAAGTCCTTCTTACCTGAAGATACTTGTTAAGCCCCAGTCCTCCGAAGTCCAAGCGATCAATGCAGGTGTCCCTTAAGGTTCGCTTCTCGGTTCACCCTTTTTCTACTTTTCCACATAAATGATCTGCTTAAGTGTATACTCTGATCATTTATGAACATCTATGCACCGCCACAACTTTAGATGACCAGAGCTTGGTTGCTGATCTCTTCTCTGACCGAGCTCAAACAGCTCCGTGGGGAAAAACTGGCTGGTAACATTCTATGCATCGGAAACCAAACTAGTGATATTCCATCGTCATCAATTGGACCGAGAACTTTGACATCACGATGATTGGATGCTTCCCCAGGGTGGTCTCGTGACTTGAGTGTCTATTGGGACTTAAGATAGACCCTCAAGTAGAACTCATACATACGATCCATCGCTAAAGATGCAACGCTGTAGCAGGTACCTGCCTCGTCCTGATATATTTATATTTATATATATTTTATATTCCTTATTTATATATCTTTCCTATTGGGACTTAAGATAGACCCTCAAGTAGAACTCATACATACGATCCATCGCTAAAGATGCAACGCTGTAGCAAGTACCTGCCTCGTCCTGATATATTTATATTTATATATATTTTATATTCCTTATTTATATATCTTTTCCTATTGGGACTTAAGATAGACCCTCAAGTAGAACTCATACATACGATCCATCGCTAAAGATGCAACGCTGTAGCAAGTACCTGCCTCGCCCTGATATATTTATATTTATATATATTTTATATTCCTTATTTATATATCTTTCCTATTGGGACTTAAGATAGACCTCAAGTAGAACTCATACATACGATCCATCGCTAAAGATGCAACGCTGTAGCAAGTAACTGCCTCGTCCTGATATATTTATATTTATATATATTTTATATTCCTTATTTATATATCTTTCCTATTGGGACTTAAGATAGACCCTCAAGTAGAACTCATACATACGATCCATCGCTAAAGATGCAACGCTGTAGCAAGTAACTGCCTCGTCCTGATATATTTATACTTATATATATTTTATATTCCTTATTTATATATCTTTCCTATTGGGACTTAAGATAGACCCTCAAGTAGAACTCATACATACGATCCATCGCTAAAGATGCAACGCTGTAGCAAGTAACTGACTCGTCCTGATATATATATATTTATATATTTTTATATTCCTTATTTATATATCTTTGGGACTTAAGATAGACCCTCAAGTAGAACTTGGGATGCAACTTAAAGATAGACCCTTTCCTATTGGGAAAGATAGACCCTCAAGTAGAACTCATACATACGATCCATCGCTAAAGATGCAACGCTGTAGCAGGTAACTGACTCGTCTGATATATTTATATTTATATATATTTTATATTCCTTATTTATATATCTTTCCTATTGGGACTTAAGATAGACCCTCAAGTAGAACTCATACATACGATCCATCGCTAAAGACGCAACGCTGTAGCAAGTACCTGCCTCGTCCTGATATATTTATATTTATATATATTTTATATTCCTTATTTATATATCTTTCCTATTGGGACTTAAGATAGACCCTCAAGTAGAACTCATACATACGATCCATCGCTAAAGATGCAACGCTGTAAAGAACTGCCTCGTCCTGATATATTTATATTTATATATATTTTATATTCCTTATTTATATATCTTTCCTATTGGGACTTAAGATAGACCCTCAAGTAGAACTCATACATACGATCCATCGCTAAAGATGCAACGCTGTAGCAGGTACCTGCCTCTTTCTGATATATTTATATTTATATATATTTTATATTCCTTATTTATATATCTTTCCTATTGGGACTTAAGATAGACCCTAGACCCATACATACGATCCATCGCAAAGATGCAACGCTGTAGAACTCCTGATATATTTATATTTATATATATTTTATATTCCTTATTTATATCCATTGGGACTTAAGATAACCCTCAAGTAGAACTCATACATACGATCCATCGCTAAAGATGCAACGCTAACTGCCTCGTCCTGATATATTTATATTTATATATATTTTATATTCCTTATTTATATATCTTTCCTATTGGGACTTAAGATAGACCCTCAAGTAGAACTCATGCATACGATCCATCGCTAAAGATGCAACGCTGTAGCAAGTAACTGACTCGTTCTGATATATATATATTTATATATATTTTATATTCCTTATTTATATATCTTTCCCTATTGGGAGTTAAGATAGACCCTCAAGTAGAACTCATACATACGATCCATCGCAACGCTGTAGATGCCTCGTCCTGATATATTTTTATATTTATATATTTTATATATTTATCCTTATTTATATATCTTTCCTATTGGGAGTTAAGATAGACCCTCAAGTAGAACTCATACATAATGATCCATCGCTAAAGATATAGCAGGTACCTATATTTTTATATTTATATATTTTTATATTCCTTATTTATATATATTTTATATTCCTATTTTATACTATATTCGGAGATAGACCCTCAAGTAGAACTCATACATACGATCCATCGCTAAAGATGCAACGCTGTAGTAATTACCTGCCTCGTCCTGATATATTTATATTTATATATATTTTTTATATTCATTATTTATATATCTTTCCTATTGGGACTTAAGATAGACCCTCAAGTAGAACTCCATACGATCCATCGCTAAAGATGCAACGCTGTAAGAAACTGCCTCGTCCTGATATATTTATATTTATATATATTTTATATTCCTTATTTATATATCTTTCCTATTCGGACTTAAGATAGACCCTCAAGTAGAACTCATACATACGATCCATCGCTAAAGATGCAACGCTGTAGTAAGTTCCTGCCTCGTCCTGATATGGGTATATATTTATATATATTATTTATATTTATATATATTTTATATTCCTTATTTATATATCTTTCCTATTGGGACTTAAGATAGACCCTCAAGTAGAACTCATACATACGATCCATCCCTAAAGATGCAACGCTGTAGCAAGTAACTGACTCGTCCTGATATATTTATATTTATATATTTTTATATTCCTTATTTATATATCTTTCCTATTTGGGACTTAAGATAGACCCTCAAGTAGAACTCATACATACGATCCATCGCTAAAGATGCAACGCTTTAGGTACCTGCCTCGTTCTGATATATTTATATTTATATATATTTTATATTCCTTATTTATATATCTTTCCTATTGGGACTTAAGATAGACCCTCAAGTAGAACTCACATACGATCCATCGCTAAAGATGCAACGCTGTAGCAGGGACTACAAGTAGTTCATGATACCTGCCTCGTTCTATTTATATTTATATTTATATATATATTCCTTATTTATATATCTTTCCTATTCGGACTTAAGATAGACCCTCAAGTAGAACTCATACATACGATCCATCGCTAAAGATGCAACGCTGTAGCAGGTACCTGCCTCGTTCTGATATATTTATATTTATATTTTTTATATTCCTTATTTATATATCTTTCCTATTGGGACTTAAGATAGACCCTCAAGTAGAACTCATACATACGATCCATCGCTAAAGATGCAACGCTGTAGCAGGTTCCTACCTCGTCCTGATATATTTATATTTATATATATTTTATATTCATATTTATATATCTTTCTATTGGGACTTAAGATAGACCCTCAAGTAGAACTCATACATACGATCCATCGCAAAAAGATGCAACGCTGTAGTAAGTTCCTGCCTCGTCCTGATATATTTATATTTATATATATTTTATATTCCTTATTTATATATCTTTCCTATTGGGACTTAAGATAGACCCTCAAGTAGAACTCATACATACGTTCCATCCCTAAAGATGCAACGCTGTAGCAAGTAACTGACTCGTCCTGATATATTTATATTTATATATATTTTATATTCCTTATTTATATATCTTTCCTATTTGGGACTTAAGATAGACCCTCAAGTAGAACTCATACATACGATCCATCGCTAAAGATGCAACGCTGTAGCCGGTACCTGCCTCGTTCTGATATATTTATATTTATATATATTTTATATTCCTTATTTATATATCTTTCCTATTGGGACTTAAGATAGACCCCCAAGTAGAACTCATACATACGATCCATCGCTAAAGATGCAACGCTGTAGTAGGTACCTGCCTCGTTCTGATATATTTATATTTATATATATTTTATATTCCTTATTTATATATCTTTCCTATTGGGACTTAAGATAGACCCTCAAGTAGAACTCATACATACGATCCATCGCTAAAGACGCAACGCTGTAGTAAGTACCTGCCCTCGTCCTGATATATTTATATTTATATATATTTTATATTCCTTATTTATATATCTTTCCTATTGGGACTTAAAGATAGACCCTCAAGTAGAACTCATACATACGATCCATCGCTAAAGATGCAACGCTGTAGCAGGTACCTGCCCTCGTTCTGATATATTTATATTTATATATATTTTATATTCCTTATTTATATATCTTTCCTATTGGGACTTAAGATAGACCCTCAAGTAGAACTCATACATACGATCCATCCCTAAAGATGCAACGCTGTAGCAAGTTCCTGCCTCGTCCTGATATATTTATATTTATATATATTTTTATATTCCTTATTTATATATCTTTCCTATTGGGACTTAAGATAGACCCTCAAGTAGAACTCATACATACGATCCATCGCTAAAGATGCAACGCTGTAGCAAGTACCTGCCTCGTCCTGATATATTTATATTTATATATATTTTATATTCCTTTATTTATATATCTTTCCTATTGGGACTTAAGATAGACCTCAAGTAGAACTCATACATACGATCCATCGCTAAAGATGCAACGCTGTAGCAGGTACCTGCCTCGTTCTGATATATTTATATTTATATATATTTTATATTCCTTATTTATATATCTTTCCTATTCGGACTTAAGATAGACCCTCAAGTAGAACTCATACATACGATCCATCGCTAAAGATGCAACGAGCAGGTACCTGCCTCGTTCTGATATATTTATATTTATATATATTTTATATTCCTTTATTTATATATCTTTCCTATTGGGACTTAAGATAGACCCTCAAGTAGAACTCATACATACGGATCCATCGCTCAACGCTGTAGCAGGTACCTGCCTCGTCCTGATATATTTATATTTTATATATATTTTTATATTCCTTATTTATATATCTTTCCTATTGGGACTTAAGATAGACCCTCAAGTAGAACTCATACATACGATCCATCGCTAAAGATGCAACGCTGTAGTAAGTTCCTGCCTCGTCCTGATATATTTATATTTATATATATTTTATATTCCTTATTTATATATCTTTCCTATTGGGACTTAAGATAGACCCTCAAGTAGAACTCATACATACGATCCATCCCTAAAGATGCAACGCTGTAGCAAGTAACTGACTCGTCCTGATATATTTATATTTATATATATTTTATATTCCTTATTTATATATCTTTCCTATTTGGGACTTAAGATAGACCCTCAAGTAGAACTCATACATACGATCCATCGCTAAAGATGCAACGCTGTAGCAGGTACCTGCCTCGTTCTGATATATTTATATTTATATATATTTTATATTCCTTATTTATATATCTTTCCTATTGGGACTTAAGATAGACCCTCAAGTAGAACTCATACATACGATCCATCGCTAAAGATGCAACGCTGTAGTAAGTACCTGCCTCGTCCTGATATATTTATATTTATATATATTTTATATTCCTTATTTATATATCTTTCCTATTGGGACTTAAGATAGACCCTCAAGTAGAACTCATACATACGATCCATCGCTAAAGATGCAACGCTGTAGTAAGTACCCTCATCCTGATATATTTATATTTATATATTTTTATATTCCTATTTATATCTTCCTACTGGGACTTAAGATAGACCCTCAAGTAGAACTCATACATACGATCCATCGCTAAAGATGCAACGCTGTAGCAGGTACCTGCCCGTTCTGATATATTTTATATTTATATATATTTTATATTCCTTATTTTATATCTTTCCTATTGGGGACTTAAGATAGACCCTCAAGTAGAACTCATACATACGATCCATCGCTAAAGATGCAACGCTGTATAAGTACATATATTTATATTTATATATATTTTATATTCCTTATTTATATATCTTTCCTATTGGGACTTAAGATAGACCCTCAAGTAGAACTCAACTGATCCATCGCTAAAGATGCAACCTGTAGTAATTACCTGCCTCGTCCTGATATATTTATATTTATATATTTTATATTCCTTATTTATATATCTTTCCTATTGGGACTTAAGATAGACCCTCAAGTAGAACTCATACATACGATCCATCGCTAAAATGCAACGCTGTAGCAAGTAAGTCCTGATATATATATATTTATATATATTTTATATTCCTTTTCTATTGGGAGTTAAGATAGACCCTCAAGTCCTGATCCATATTTATATATTTTATATTTATATTTTTTATATTCCTTATTTATATATCTTTCCTATTGGGAGTTAAGATAGACCCTCAAGTAGAACTCATACATACGATCCATCGCTAAAGATGCAACGCTGTAGCAGGTACCTGCCTCGTTCTGATATATTTATATTTATATATATTTTATATTCCTTATTTATATATATTTTATATTCCTTATTTATATATCTTTCCTATTCGGACTTAAGATAGACCCTCAAGTAGAACTCATACATACGATCCATCGCTAAAGATGCAACGCTGTAGCAGGTACCTGCCTCGTTCTGATATATTTATATTTATATATATTTTATATTCCTTATTTATATATCTTTCCTATTGGGACTTAAGATAGACCCTCAAGTAGAACTCATACATACGATCCATCGCTAAAGATGCAACGCTGTAGCAGGTACCTGCCTCGTCCTGATATATTTATATTTATATATATTTTATATTCCTTATTTATATATCTTTCCTATTCGGACTTAAGATAGACCCTCAAGTAGAACTCATACATACGATCCATCGCTAAAGATGCAACGCTGTAGTAAGTTCCTGCCTCGTCCTGATATATTTATATTTATATATATTTTATATTCCTTATTTATATATCTTTCCTATTGGGACTTAAGATAGACCCTCAAGTAGAACTCATACATACGTTCCATCCCTAAAGATGCAACGCTGTAGCAAGTAACTGACTCGTCCTGATATATTTATATTTATATATATTTTATATTACTTATTTATATATCTTTCCTATTTGGGACTTAAGATAGACCCTCAAGTAGAACTCATACATACGATCCATCGCTAAAGATGCAACGCTGTAGCAGGTACCTGCCTCGTTCTGATACATTTATATTTATATATATTTTATATTCCTTATTTATATATCTTTCCTATTGGGACTTAAGATAGACCCTCAAGTAGAACTCATACATACGATCCATCGCTAAAGATGCAACGCTGTAGCAGGTACCTGCCTCGTTCTGATATATTTATATTTATATATATTTTATATTCCTTATTTATATATCTTTCCTATTCGGACTTAAGATAGACCCTCAAGTAGAACTCATACATACGATCCATCGCTAAAGATGCAACGCTGTAGCAGGTACCTGCCTCGTTCTGATATATTTATATTTATATATATTTTATATTCCTTATTTATATATCTTTCCTATTGGGACTTAAGATAGACCCTCAAGTAGAACTCATACATACGATCCATCGCTAAAGATGCAACGCTGTAGCAGGTACCTGCCTCGTCCTGATATATTTATATTTATATATATTTTATATTCCTTATTTATATATCTTTCCTATTGGGACTTAAGATAGACCCTCAAGTAGAACTCATACATACGATCCATCGCTAAAGATGCAACGCTGTAGTAAGTTCCTGCCTCGTCCTGATATATTTATATTTATATATATTTTATATTCCTTATTTATATATCTTTCCTATTGGGACTTAAGATAGACCCTCAAGTAGAACTCCACATACATACGTTCCATCCCTAAAGATGCAACGCTGTAGCAAGTAACTGACTCGTCCTGATATATTTATATTTATATATATTTTATATTCCTTATTTATATATATATCTTTCCTATTTGGGACTTAAGATAGACCCTCAAGTAGAACTCATACATACGATCCATCGCTAAAGATGCAACGCTGTAGCCGGTACCTGCCTCGTTCTGATATATTTATATTTATATATATTTTATATTCCTTATTTATATATCTTTCCTATTGGGACTTAAGATAGACCCTCAAGTAGAACTCATACATACGATCCATCGCTAAAGATGCAACGCTGTAGTAAGTACCTGCCTCGTCCTGATAAATTTATATTTATATATATTTTATATTCCTTATTTATATATCTTTCCTATTGGGACTTAAGATAGACCCTCAAGTAGAACTCATACATACGATCCATCGCTAAAGATGCAACGCTGTAGCAAGTAACTGCCTCGTCCTGATATATTTATATTTATATATATTTTATATTCCTTATTTATATATCTTTCCTATTGGGACTTAAGATAGACCCTCAAGTAGAACTCATACATACGATCCATCGCTAAAGATGCAACGCTGTAGCTTATTTCTGATATATTTTTCCTAGGTACCTGCCTCGTCCTGATATATTTATATTTATATATATTTTATATTCCTTATTTATATATCTTTCCTATTGGGACTTAAGATAGACCCTCAAGTAGAACTCATACATACGATCCATCGCTAAAGATGCAACGCTGTAGTAAGTTCCTGCCTCGTCCTGATATATTTATATTTATATATATTTTATATTCCTTATTTATATATCTTTCCTATTGGGACTTAAGATAGACCCTCAAGTAGAACTCATACATAACGTTCCATCCCTAAAGATGCAACGCTGTAGCAAGTAACTGACTCGTCCTGATATATTTATATTTATATATATTTTATATTCCTTATTTATATATCTTTCCTATTTGGGACTTAAGATAGACCCTCAAGTAGAACTCATACATACGATCCATCGCTAAAGATGCAACGCTGTAGCCGGTACCTGCCTCGTTCTGATATATTTATATTTATATATATTTTATATTCCTTATTTATATATCTTTCCTATTGGGACTTAAGATAGACCCTCAAGTAGAACTCATACATACGATCCATCGCTAAAGATGCAACGCTGTAGTAAGTACCTGCCTCGTCCTGATAAATTTATATTTATATATATTTTATATTCCTTATTTATATATCTTTCCTATTGGGACTTAAGATAGACCCTCAAGTAGAACACATACATACGATCCATCGCTAAAGATGCAACGCTGTAGCAAGTAACTGCCTCGTCCTGATATATTTATATTTATATATATTTTATATTCCTTATTTATATATCTTTCCTATTGGGACTTAAGATAGACCCTCAAAGTAGAACTCATACATACGATCCATCGCTAAAGATGCAACGCTGTAGTAAGTACCTGCCTCGTCCTGATATATTTATATTTATATATATTTTATATTCCTTATTTATATATCTTTCCTATTGGGACTTAAGATAGACCCTCAAGTAGAACTCATACACATACGATCCATCGCTAAAGACGCAACGCTGTAGTAAGTACCTTTTGCCTCATCCTGATATATTTATATTTATATATATTTTATATTCCTTATTTATATATCTTTCCTACTGGGACTTAAGATAGACCCTCAAGTAGAACTCATACATACGATCCATCGCTAAAGATGCAACGCTGTAGCAAGTAACTCACCTCCATGTCCTGATATATTTATATTTATATATATTTTTATATTCCTTATTTATATATCTTTCCTATTGGGACTTAAGATAGACCCTCAAGTAGAACTCATACATACGATCCATCGCTAAAGATGCAACGCTGTAGTAAGTACCTGCCTCGTCCTGATATATTTATATTTATATTTATTTTATATTCCTTATTTATAAATCTTTCCTATTGGGACTTAAGATAGACCCTCAAGTAGAACTCATACATACGATCCATCGCTAAAGATGCAACGCTGTAGCAAGTAACTGCCTCGTCCTGATATATTTATATTTATATATATTTTATATTCCTTATTTATATATCTTTCCTATTGGGACTTAAGATAGACCCTCAAGTAGAACTCATACATACGATCCATCGCTAAAGATGCAACGCTGTAGCAAGTAACTGACTCGTCCTGATATATATATATTTATATATATTTTATATTCCTTATTTATATATCTTTCCTATTGGGACTTAAGATAGACCCTCAAGTAGAACTCATACATACGATCCATCGCTAAAGATGCAACGCTGTAGCAAGTACCTGCCTCGTCCTGATATATTTATATTTATATATATTTTATATTCCTTATTTATATATCTTTCCTATTGGGACTTAAGATAGACCCTCAAGTAGAACTCATACATACGATCCATCGCTAAAGATGCAACGCTGTAGCAGGTACCTGCCTCGTCCTGATATATTTATATTTATATATATTTTATATTCCTTATTTATATATCTTTCCTATTGGGACTTAAGATAGACCCTCAAGTAGAACTCATACATACGATCCATCGCTAAAGATGCAACGCTGTAGCAGGTACCTGCCTCGTCCTGATATATTTATATTTATATATATTTTATATTCCTTATTTATATATCTTTCCTATTGGGACTTAAGATAGACCCTCAAGTAGAACTCATACATACGATCCATCGCTAAAGATGCAACGCTGTAGCAAGTAACTGACTCGTCCTGATATATATATATTTATATATATTTTATATTCCTTATTTATATATCTTTCCTATTGGGAGTTAAGATAGACCCTCAAGTAGAACTCATACATACGATCCATCGCTAAAATGCAACGCTGTAGTAAGTACCTGCCTCGTCCTGATATATTTATATTTATATATATTTTATATTCCTTATTTATATATCTTTCCTATTGGGACTTAAGATAGACCCTCAAGTAGAACTCATACATACGATCCATCGCTAAAGATGCAACGCTGTAGCAGGTACCTGCCTCGTTCTGATATATTTATATTTATATATATTTTATATTCCTTATTTATATGTCTTTCCTATTGGGACTTAAGATAGACCCTCAAGTAGAACTCATACATACGATCCATCGCTAAAGACGCAACGCTGTAGTAAGTACCTGCCTCGTCCTGATATATTTATATTTATATATATTTTATATTCCTTATTTATATATCTTTCCTATTGGGACTTAAGATAGACCCTCAAGTAGAACTCATACATACGATCCATCGCTAAAGATCCAACGCTGTAGTAAGTACCTGCCTCGTCCTGATATATTTATATTTATATATATTTTATATTCCTTATTTATATATCTTTCCTACTGGGACTTAAGATAGACCCTCAAGTAGAACTCATACATACGATCCATCGCTAAAGATGCAACGCTGTAGCAAGTAACTGCCTCGTCCTGATATATTTATATTTATATATATTTTATATTCCTTATTTATATATCTTTCCTATTGGGACTTAAGATAGACCCTCAAGTAGAACTCATACATACGATCCATCGCTAAAGATGCAACGCTGTAGCAGGTACCTGCCTCGTTCTGATATATTTATATTTATATATATTTTATATTCCTTATTTATATATCTTTCCTATTGGGACTTAAGATAGACCCTCAAGTAGAACTCATACATACGATCCATCGCTAAAGATGCAACGCTGTAGTAAGTACCTGCCTCGTCCTGATATATTTATATTTATATATATTTTATATTCCTTATTTATATATCTTTCCTATTGGGACTTAAGATAGACCCTCAAGTAGAACTCATACATACGATCCATCGCTAAAGATGCAACGCTGTAGCAGGTACCTGCCTCGTCCTGATATATTTATATTTATATATATTTTATATTCCTTATTTATATATCTTTCCTACTGGGACTTAAGATAGACCCTCAAGTAGAACTCATACATACGATCCATCGCTAAAGATGCAACGCTGTAGCAGGTACCTGCCTCGTTCTGATATATTTATATTTATATATATTTTATATTCCTTATTTATATGTCTTTCCTATTGGGACTTAAGATAGACCCTCAAGTAGAACTCATACATACGATCCATCGCTAAAGATGCAACGCTGTAGCAAGTAACTGCCTCGTCCTGATATATTTATACTTATATATATTTTATATTCCTTATTTATATATCTTTCCTATTGGGACTTAAGATAGACCCTCAAGTAGAACTCATACATACGATCCATCGCTAAAGATGCAACGCTGTAGCAGGTACCTGCCTCGTCCTGATATTATCTACCTTTACAAGAGCTAGATCAGACCGAAATTGAAGTTCTACTGTTATATATGTGTAGGTTCTCCCTGTCTTCTCTTGCCACTCTCGATAGAGTCCAAAATCGTCTCCGCATCATTGTGGGTGACAAATTATTTTCAACCTTACAAATTCTTTCTAACAGAAAGTTGTTCGATCGCGATTTCCATGAACTATATTCCTTAGTTTCCCCAGTTTTAACCTTCACTGCTAAGACTCGCCATGCCATGCACATTGTATTCCATTGGTGAGATATAAATTCCACTCGAGAAGTTTTTTTTCCCCATGAACCGCTGCTTTTGGAACCGACTCCCAAGAGGATGCTTCCTTGATAATTGCAATCTTCACCTGTTCAAGTCTTGGCTTAACCGTTATCTTTCCCATATATGCACATAAATTATGTCTCTAACTCTGTAAACATCTACCACGTGGCTCTCGGACAGAGTAAACCTTATTGTAAACAAAAATGTATGGTTTCGTATTCTGATAATTTGGTCCATTTTCAGTGCTATTCTCTCAAAATACCCATCTATCAAATTAAGTTTCTATCAAAATACCATTCTATCGAAATATATCGGATTTACTTCATTTCTGTAGTTAATTTATATTTATCGATCTCGTTATATTTTTCCTTTGCACATGAGTCCACTTTTGAATCAGAAATATATGTTATTTTTGGTTGTTGGACTGATGGAATCGATTGCAAAATTATGATAGGAAATCAATGAGAAAATTATTATTATTATTATTATTTTTTAAGCATTCCACCCCAAGCAAGGCGGGGAAGCCACTAGCACGCAAAAAGAGTTTCAGAAGGGGAGCGAGAACAAAGATGAGTGATAGAGGAAAGGATGAAGAGACGGTTAGGGGATAGATCAGGGCATCTGGAGACGTCGACTGACGTTACATTTGAATAGTAGGAGATTATAGTCATCAGGAAAACAAGAAATGGGGAGGGAGTTCCACAGGCGAGAAGTGCGAGACATGAAGCTATTGGAGTAGAAGAGACGGTCATTTTAACAGTTTTGATAGTGAAAGGGTGAGAGCGAGATGCCAGCCCAGTTGAACGCTTAAATTCATGAAATCTGGGAACCAGCGAAAGCAGCTCCTCGGAGCAGTTACCATGAAAGTATTTGTAAAAAGACAGGAGGCAACGGCACGTCTGTGAGAGCCACTGCAGACGAGATGCCAGATCAGGGCCAATTATATTGCATATCCGTCTTTGGATTTTATCAAGGATTTTGAGACAATTAGAATGGGCTCAAAACTATATATGGCAGCAATAATCCATCCAAGGCCGAATGGTTGATTTGTAGATTTGAAGGATCGACTCCGGGGAGAAAAATTTCCTGGCGCGGCATAGGGAGTTTGGATAAACAAATGAGCTATAATTATGTTTTTACATTAATCACTATTGTTATTGCAACTCATTGACCTTTCATATTATTAGTAACTTTTATGAAACTGGAAAATACATATAACCATATTTTCGAGATTGCAATGTTGAAATATAAAGAAGGAGTGACGTATTTCCCCCAATAAGCGTAATAAGTAATTTTAAAATAAGCACCCCACCAAGTAAGTGACCCCATAATATGCAAAATCTGTGTTTTTCATTTCAGATAAGCGCTTTACCGCTTAACAAATGTGTAAAAGATTTGCTAAAATCAAATTACAAGACAGACAAATTAAAAACCCACATAAAGAATTGCACAATATTGAGATACAACATTTCTAGTGTGTTATCTTTTACCTATATTGAGATAAATTAATTTTATTTCATTTTGGTCTGCTTATTTCAAAACTGGAAGAAACCGGTTATGATATATAGAGCTATTAAAAAGAAACTGAAAACATTTTCATTTCAGTTTTGTCTCTTGTCTTCATCAATATCTTTTCAAAAGTTTATTGAAGTTGTAAAATATTTTTCGACACCAGTTTCAACGCACAGGTTCTATTGTCTTGTTTGCCAATGTTTCGTAAGCATTTTTCTCACTTATTATTAATCATAATAGTATTTGAAAGGCTCATAAGTATTGTTGAAAAACGTTTTGTTATACTTGTTTAAAGTTATATTGTTTTGATTTAAGGAAATACGGTATGCAAATAATTCACGGTGTTGAGAATACCATAGACAAAACATGTAGGCAACGACAAATTTTAGAGAAAATATAAATAAAAGGGACACTTATAAATAACATCAGAAAAAGACAGTTGAAGTTTTAGGCTGCATGATGAAGAAAGAGGGCTTAGAAAATTTGACACTCATAGGACATATTGAAAGCAAGACGGTCAGGGAAAACAGGGCATAATCTATCTAACTTGCTTGTGTAAACTGATGACAGAACAAGGTTTAGGAGAGATAGCACAAAGACACAATTTATTAAGAGCTACAAAGGACAGGAAACTGTGGAGAGCCACGATCGTAGAAGAAGACGAAACAGTTGTGTAAATAGTTGACAAAACAGTGGATAGGAGATAAGAGCTACAAAGGACAAGAAATTGTGGAGAGCCATTATCGCCAACGTCTTGAAGGGTCACGGCACATAGAAGAAGACAAAAGAGTTGTATAAATAGTTGGCAGAACAGTGAAAAGGAGACATAGCAAAAAGCCAAAATTTATTAAGAGCTACAAAGGACAGGAAATTGTGGAGAGCCATGATCGCCAACGTCCTGAAGGGCCACGCCAAATAGAAGACGAAAGAGTTCTATAAATAGTTGGCAGAACAGTGTTTAGGAGAGATAACAAAAAGATAAAATTTACTAAGAGCTACAAAGAACAGGAAATTGTGAAGAGCCATAACCGTCAACGTCTTGATAGGCACATAGAAGAAGACGTAAGAGTTTGTGTAAATGGTTGGCGGAACAGTGGATAGGAGAGATAACAAAAAAGACAAAGTGTATTAAGAGCTACAAAGAAAAGGAAATTGTGGAGAACCATGATCGCTAACAAAAAACAGAAGATGACGATTTACATGGCGGATATTTTAATATAATTTTTCATTATTTCACCTGAAGTAAGACAATAAATTCACTAAGGCGTAAGAGGTTAATGAGTGTGAAAGAATCTAAGAAAAAACGTTTTTAAGGATAAAAAACGTTTTTAAGGGCGATAAGAGAACGGAAATTAAGTAGACAGACGGCGATTGACATTGCATTTAAAGTTTTGAAGATCAAAGTTGACTGTGAAGCAAGAATCCAGAAGAGATTTCTACAAGCGAGAATTGCGAGAGAATAAACACAAACTTTATAATTACATCTAGCAATTTCAACTGGGCAATTTCGATAATGAAACTATTGTCAATAATCAGAAAAAATGGAAATGGTGTAAGTCTTGATATGAGTGGTGATCAGAGGGGAAAGGAAGAGAAACAGAGAAGCAAAGGAGAGAAAAAAGATGTGCTATTTAATATATCCAGTCGAAATCAGATAGTAGATAGGTCAAATGAACCTTCAGAAATTAATGAAAAAAACAAATATTATATAAAATAATAAGAGGTAAACCAAAATATATGAAAGGGAGATAACTCAGAATTAAAGAGTATTAACTTAACAATATGCCAGAAAAGAATATTAAGGAAAATATTAAAAATGTAATATAAAGGTGGTTGAGGGTTTAATAAATAGAATGATATGAATACATCCAAATTAATATATATCAAATTATATTTATATTAATAAGCATCCACAAGGAAAATAATTATATTTGAAATTTAATATATAATATAATAAAAAAAATTAAAATTGGAAAAAATGAGTGAAAAGAACCTCAAGAACAAAGGAATTAAAATATGCCTTTAGAATCAATAGATAAGACTATATAAATATAAATAATATATAAATATATTAACTAATTAAATAATAGTAACAAAATGTTTTTAAATAAATATAAAATATTACAAAGAAACCTTCACTGAAATTAAAATATTCAATACAAAACAAAAATACCCCCCAAATATAGAAACCCCTTAAAATTTATACTAAGATAAATATTCAAATGCTACTTCATCAAACCTCATAATACAATATATATTAATACAAAACACTTCAATACCACATCGTATTATGATATATTAACATATGCACTACATATAAAATATAAAATATCCATAATATTAAAAAAATAACTAAATACTTAAAATTAGACATCCAATTGATAGAGAAAAATTATAAAAAATTCAAATATATATATATATATATATATATATATATATATATATATATATATATATATATATATATATAAACCAATATATGAAATAGAGCTTATAAAAACATATAATTAAGTATTATTACAGAATAACAAATTAACTCGAATATTCAAACATATATTCTTAAACATCACCGACAATGAATGTCTATTATGCTGTCCCTCGATCTAAGCATTCGGCTCACAGGAGCCATCATCAGAGTGGTCATATGGACATTACAATAGAGATGTTCGCATTCAAAGATGACATCGTGTTATGTTTACATAAAAATTAGACATCATGTCTATTCGTTGCCTGTTATATTTAACAATATATGTTTGAATAATGATTTGCTGCCGATACACTAAACACACACACACACACACACACACACACACACACACACACACACACACACACACACACACACACACACACACACACATATATATATATATATATATATATATATATATATATATGGGGTGTGTATGTCACCACGAAATGTATCTTTATGCATTAGACATCCGACAACATTCATATTTTTCTTACGTAAACCCCTTCCATTCACCTCTCCTAAAATTCTCTCTGTTAAGGTTTAATCTCCCTTCTTCTCTAGTATGTTACCCCTCATACTTACACTCTCTCTAAATTCTGTTTTTATTTCCGGAATTGTTTTTTCTGTTTTCTTTTTGAATTTGTAGGTCTGATGAATTGGATCGTATTTAAGATTCCAATGGAATAAATTATGACCATGGAATATTAGTGTTTAAGCCTTTTTATTATATCCTTACTCTGTCCCAGACATTGAGTTCTACCTGGATTCTATCCTCTTGGAATTTTAATTCAAAAATATACATGTATGGGTATTTATATATTTTGCATATGTATGTATATTTACCACTAATATTATAAATATATATATATATATATATATATATATATATATATATATATATATATATATATATATATATATACTCAAATGGATAAATAGAAATAAATGTACGTGTAAGTGTTCAAATACAAATATGCACACACACATATATATCCTCTGATGTTAGAAAAAAAGGTCCTTAATGTTAAATAACAGAACTATTAAGTATATATTAATAAATATGTATATTTATTAATATATATATATATATATATATATATATATATATATATATCACTCACCGATGAAAGTAGTAATCAGTATCAGCCAATATCAGAGTCAGTATTAAATAAGGGTCTCAACTTCATACAACCATCAGACGAGGGCAGTACTTGGACATCATTGCCCAAAGCGAGGAAGTGGCCTTGAACTTACCTCAGGTGCAAGGGGAAGAGCTAAGATGGAAGGTGAGATAGACCTTGGAGAAAGCCAAGCCGCCCAAGTCAAACATCACGAAATTGGAGATGTTGGTAATCGGGTCCCTACAGAGGAACGAAAACATAATTATACTACCAGCTGAAAAAAGCAATGCTACTCTAGTGATGGACAAATTAGAGTGTACAGGAAAGCTGGAAGACCTCATTAGAAATGGTAGCTACAGCAAAGTAAAAAAAAAGATTCTGAAATGAAAACAGAACGCATACTCTTACAGATACTAATAAAGAACAAGGGTCACTTCGCACCTAAGATGTATAGCCAGTTATCGCAGCGTTACACCAAGCTACCTCACATATACGGTCTCCCTAATATACACAAAGACGGTAGTCCGCTCAGGCCGATTGTTAGTTGCCAAGGCTCTGGGTGCCACCATCTGAGTCGCTTCCTTGTAGATATTATTGACCCATTGATCGGAAAGTCTCCTTCATATATCCGAAACTCCGCCCACTTCGTGGAAATAATCAAAGATGCCCCCATCCTATGATGGTGAGCTTGAACGTGGTGAGTTTGTTCACCAAGGTACCCACGGAGGAGGCACTCTCAGTAGTCAGAGACAGATTGGCCTCTGACTCATCCCTAGAAGTACGGACCAGTATTTCAATAGACAATCTGAAGAAGATGTTGACTTTATCTACACAAACAACACACTTCGGAATGGGATCACATATATCGACAAGATAAGGGTTTAGCAATGGGCTCGCTATTATCACCAGCAATGGCGAATATATACATGGAATACTGTGAGTAAATGGCATTAGAATCTATATCTCTATGGATAAGATACGTAGATGACATCTTCATACTCTGGCCATATTTTTAGAACCTTCGAAATTTTTGTTAAAAATCTTATTTTTCTAGCATGGATGTAGTACCATGAAAATGTCCAGGAAATTTGAAATTTTTTTCTTTTTCTTTTTCGGTGAAAAACTCATTGATTTGGAAATTCTTGCAAAAATCAAATAATTACCGGATTTTAATGAAAAGTTAACGACTTATTCACATACAAATATAATTGCTATTGAAATGGCTTCTTTTAGAAACCTTACTAATATTTTTTTTCATCTGTTACAGCCACTCATTTAATTTTATGAAAATTCTTGGGTCAAACAGAATCTCCAGCTAGAAAATTCTGCTCTAAATCGTAAAATGAAAAATGCAATAAAACTAAGACATAATTAAAAAAAAAAATTAATTACTTTTATTTCTAAAATATATTATGGACACTATTGTGCTACTAAGAATTTTATTGCAATTATCTTCTCATTACATGAATTAGCCAAACATCAGGCTGTCGATAAATGTGTCAATACCTCATAAAACAATCATTTCCATGTAAAAAAAAATGCTTTTCTGCTATATTTTAAACTAAAGGTAAGTAATATTTGTTTTAATTTAGATTAATTAAACTTTAAATCAGATCATTTTTCTCAAAAAACCTTTCAGAAACGTATATTTTCTTTTTTTCTTTTTATTAAATAATTATGTTGCGTTGACAGAATTGTTCATATGGACGATTTTATCGATCTTACGGATAATCATAAAAAATTTCAATCAATTTAAATTCAGTTCGAAATATTCTAAGATATTTTACTTATTAGAAATATTAAATTTATCAACTTGAAATTAAAAGTAAAATAAAATATTTAAGAAAGATTTTTTCATGATTAAGATGCATTTTAAACTATATGTAAAGGGTTCTTACAAAACAACACACTAAATGTATTAATTGCTCATTGTAATGAATCTGGCAATAATTTTTATTTATAAAATGCTGCTCTAACTAAAAAAGAAATGTTTGGTAGCTGCTAGATCATCCACAGTAAATTTATGTCCAGGTTCTTACAATATTTTACCTTTCTTAGCATATTCACTCTTATTACAATATGAGATATTTAATAACAAAAGCCATTGAAACATGAAAGAAAAAGAAAAATGAATTAAAAAAAAAATCGGCTAGATTATTATATCACCAGATTTATTAATATCTTTGACAATACTTTCAAGATGTTTTTGGAAAGCATTTTTATATTTATAGAAGGTTAATCCCTTGACGGTATCCATTAGTTCATTTTCAAAAGCAGATAATTGCTTAATATTTGGTGCAGTTTTTAGGCTTTTAAAACCATAATTTTCGCGTTCACACAATGGTTCCTTGTCTTGAAGAAAGAAGTAAGCTTTCCATCTCATTCTTCTGATAAGTTTTTCCGTTTGTTGAGTTAAATGCACGATATATATAGTCTTAAGGTATGCTGTATTTATGGTATAAAGTGTTCAAAATCAGAGATAGAGCGTGTGTAAATATAAAAGTGAACATTGAAGTCAACACTTAGAGGCTACAGTCTGTTTCATGCTAGACGCAATCGTCAGGCCGGTTGATTTCAATGTTCACTTTTATATATATATATATATATATATATATATATATATATATATATATATATATATGTGTGTGTGTGTGTGTGTGTGTGTGTGTGTGTGCAGGGATACTTGGCGTTTGTCGGAAGATCTTTGAATAATAGTATATTGACAATTGATTTATATTTTCATCTATCTTATGGAAAATAATTGTTTACTCAATATTTAAAAAAATAAATTTCACTGTTAGTTTTTTTTTGTGGTGCGGATTGTTACAAAATAACTATTTTTTTTATCTTATAATAGTATGCAAGTTCACACTTATACGTTTTTTTACAATTTCCACAGATGATAATTACAATTGGTACTAGGAAATATTTACTTCATTCATTTTCAAATCATATACTGATACCTTACCAAGAGTCTTCGATCATAATCAATTTTATTTGGAGACTGATTATGTGAATGAAAGCAAAAAAAAAAAAAAAGATAGAAAAAATTAGCAACTTAAATGTTTAATTACCATTTTGTTCTCTTTTACACTCGCTTCAATGAACCTAATTACTTTCATTTCCCCTCTGCATGGGAATGAAGGTATGAGATCTGACTAAAGTTGCAACAAATAATTTTGAAGAAGCTTCCGAGGTGTTTATTCTTATATTCCCATTTTGATTACTTAGAAGAGGAACCAATCTATACAAAAAAATTATAACAAAAGAGAAGGTATTTTTGTTTATCAGCGGCAAGCGTTTCACTAGTTCAATGATCTCAAAATGACCTTCGCACTAGCTGAGGTTAATGATGCCGATGAGATTGTTTTTGAACTCTCAACCTCACAGAGAGCCAAAGGACCGTCATGTTTAGGGTCAAACCTAGTACACCTCACCTGTCAGTGGCCTGGCTATCCCTTTGATGTTATACCGTATCTATGCTTATACGTACGTACTAAGACACCCAGGTATATTATAGTTTACCTACAATTGTTTATTTTAGTAGTGTTCTCTTAGGTTCGTTGTACCGGATGGCCATATTTTCTGTCATCTATTTAGTCCTTAAAGGTGTCTGATCACACAGTTCGACCATTGAATTGAAACCGCTCAAAGGTTTTAGGACAATTGTTCGCTTTGGCTCTGGGCCAAAGAGAAAGTGTTCATAAAATTTCGCAGTAATTACTTCAATGGATTGAATATATCTACAGGTAAAAAGATATGATTATATGAACAGTTACACCAGCTTTTATTCTTTAAAGGAATGTTGGATATGTTTACCGATATTATAAAATTAGAAAAGCATTTTGATGTATTCTAGTGCAAGATGTTTCACCACATTCTAAATGGAACGGACAAAGTAACTTTTTAAAAAAGATATTCCTTAACTTTTGTCTTTGCAGTGATTTAACCATATAAATAAATTTAAAGATAAAAAAAAAAACAGATGTTTCTCAAATATTAATCCAGAAGTAATTAATACCAGGAACAAAGGTAAGAAAATAAATAATTAATACATAACGGAACAAAGAACACCTTAAACGTTAAACAGTCATTGATAAGTTGCATTGCAATATCAAATTATTTTATATATATATATATATATATATATATATATATATATATATATATATATATTTAAAATGTCTATTATATTTGATCATGAGGCATTCTAAGCTTAGTGTAGTGGCTTTAGTTTCGGAAGAAAATAAAGACAAAATCTGTCCAACATTTTGATATTTTTTATTATGTTGTTCCTCGATCTAAGCTTTCGGCTCACAGGAGCCATCATCAGAGTGGTTATATGGACATTACGACAGAGATGTTAACCATCAAACATGACATCCTATTAAGTTTAAATAGAAGTTTCCTCCCGAGACATCATGTCTATTCGTTGTCTTATATTTAACAATATATATTAAAATAATGATCTGCTGCCCCAATAAACTAAATATACATATATACATACACATGCAAGCGTACACACACACACACACACACACACACACACATATATATATATATATATATATATACTCAAATGGATAAATATAAATAAATGTACGAGTAAGTGTTCAAATACAAATACATACATACATACATATATATATATATATATATATATATATATATATATATCCTTTGATGTTCAAAAACTGTGCTCAATACTAAATAACAGAGCTATTAAGTATACCCTGGTCAAAATCTTAAGACTAAGATACAAAAGGGTTTAACAAATGTAAAATACACTTACTTTACTCAAAATATATTTGCGAAACATTCACATTTAATTTGAAAATGTAGTTTATCAATAAACAAGTCAACATTTTAAGATTTAATTGATTAATTTAAACAAACATTGAAAAAAAAAATTTAGTTGGTCATAAAGATAAGACCATGTGTGAAAAAAAAAAACAAATTACTGCACAAAAAGTTTTGGACTAGTAAGTGTGTTCATAGCTTCAGGTGTGTAGACATCTACGCAGCTCATTTCCAGTGTTAAATTTCAGATTTTAAAATGGGTAAGGGTAAAATTTTATCAAAGTTTGAACAGGGCAGGATTGTTAAACTTCAAAGACGTTGTCTTTCGCAACGAGACATTGCAAATTAAATTGGCCATAGCAGAACTGTCATTGCTAACTTTATTAAAAATCCGGATGCGTATGCTTCTAAAAAATCAAGCGCATCGCTGCAATAAAATCTCATCACCTCTAAACAGACGCATTAGGCGAGAATTTAAGAGAGATTCAAGCCTAACATCAAATCAGATAAAAGCGAATACAGATGCTGAATGCAACTCTCAAACAATTCGACGGCATTTAAATAAGAAAGAGTTTAAGATCTTGAAACGGCTGCATAGGCCTCACTTTCTTCTTCGCCATAAAACCTCAGGTTTACAATTTGCTTCCGATTATCAAACTTGGGATTTGAATAAATGGAAGAAAGTATTGTTTTCAGACGAGAAAAATTCAATCTTGATGACCCAAACAGTTTTCAGCGTTACTGGCATGCAAAAGATGTCCCAAAAGAAATTTTCTCAACACGACACAGTGGAGGTGGATCAATTGTGGTCTGGGGTTCATTTTCGTACAATGGAACTCTTGAGTTACAGGAAGTAAAAGATCGTCAAACAGCTGCTAGTTACATTAACATATTAAGAAAGTTTGCCGTCAACCTAGTACTCCGCTTAAATTCATAAAATCTAGGTACCAAAGAGAAGAGCTAATGAGAACAATTACTATTAAAATATTTATAGAAAAGGCAGAGAGAAGATACAAAAATCTGGAAATAGAAAAATGTAGCCCGTAAATACTAAAATTGTTCCTGTTTTGGTTGGTGCTTTGGCTTTCATAAAAAATTATTTGGGTCTGATAGAGAAAATATTTGCTTAGTTTTCACAGAGATGTTTTTGTTTTATTATTATATTTAAGTTAGATGTTTTATTATTATTATTATTATTATTTAATTTATAGCACTTTCCTTAGTATATGAGATGTTCCTAATAGGGCAATCTTCTGGGCAACTTGTATGTTGATGTTACCTGTGATGTTACCTGTTAGTAAAATTGTCCATTCCTTTTCTTACGAGGCCCAAGGCTCCGATTACTATTGGTACAATCTCAGTTTTCATTCCCCCACATCCTGTTCATCTCGATCTCCAGGTGCTTGTATTTGGGCAATTTCTTGATAATTTTGAAGGAGGTGTTTCTCTCAGATAGTACTGCTACGTCAATAAGCATGCACTTTCTGAATTTCTTGTTTTTTATGCTAATATCAGGTCTGTTGGCATTTATTTCCCTGTCAGTTTGAATTGGCATGTCCCAGAGGATAGTTACATCGTTATTTTGGGTAACTGTGCCTGGTTGGTGCTCATGCCATCTCTCATTGGTTTCAATTTTGTGCTTCTTGCATATCTTCCAATGCACATATGACGCTACCTTGTTGTTGTTGTTGTTGTTATTATTATTATTATTATTATTTCTGTATGTTATGAGCCCTCTAGGGTATTGTCAATTGATTGATAGCACTTTTCTTCGTATATGGGATGTTCCTAGTAGGGTGATCTTCTGGGCAACTTGTATGCTGATGTTACCTGGGACACTGTTAGTAAAATTGCCTATTCCTTTTCTTACGAGACCTAGAGCTCTGATTAGATTTTGAGGAGAATTTGCGGGCAAAACATTCAGTTTTATCAGCAGAGGATCATAGCACCTCAAATTAATCGAAGAAGGGGGGGGAAATAAAGACCTTGCACTTATTTAATAACCTATTACAGAGCCACCAGTAAATGACGAGAGCCAAAGTTGTTAGAGTCTATGCAGTGCCTCATCTTCTCGGCAAACATAAACGTAGCTCCTTCGATGAGTCGCTTAGATTTATTACGAGCAGTAACGAGAGCTGTCAAGTTGGTATAGCCGGAAATAGTGGTTTCTGTGTGCTATGGCAGCTGAGCATGCTGGTATGAATCAGGAAGAGAATTAGTTTCATCTGGCATTTCTGAGAAGGGATGAAGTCGTCCATGCCAGCTTTGACCCAGGAAGAAACCTCAGTGGTGCAATTTTCAATTGGGAGGTTAACGATGTCAGTCCAAGGAGCGTTACAAAGTTAATTATGGCGCGAGTCCAAATCAGCATGCTGGTAACGGAAAGAGGTCTTATGGATAGGACTTTACTGTTTAATGGATGATTGGAACGGATTATTAACAGAGTGGTCCGAGTTATCAAGACGGTAGTATTGCGAAGCTCGTGTTGCGAAGCTCGTCAAGAGTGAGTAGAGGAGGTAAGAAATAAATTAAGTAGAGATATCTGTTCCTGGATTTTGCTAGGAAAACGACTAGGGATGTCAACGATTTGAGTAAGCGAGTAACCAATGGAAAAATTTAATATCGAAATTCCGGTAACATTAGTAAAATTTTCAGCCATGTGCCATACCAAGCATTGAAGTCACCGAAGACAAAGATGGATGGAGAGAAAGTGCCTTTTCTATACTGCCAGCTATTATGTCATTTAAACTGCAGTTCTGAGAGGAGCGATAAAGGAAAACGAGATAGCTAACAGAGTTTAGTAATAAAAGAGTAGTCATGAGCCTCGAGAAACAACCGCATAGCATCAGAAGATTATCTTGGCTGTAGATACCAATGCCATGCATGTGAATGCTGGAATCTTTTTCGGCAAAATGGAAGAATTATCCATCAGATACATTTGTAACTTTTGAGCATGTAAGCAAATTAGTTGTTTATCTTAGAAGGCCAGTAATGATAATTCATGAAAACAGCAGAGAAATAAATAAGAAGGAAGAAAGGAGGAAAAGAAAAAAGAAAACATTCAAGTCCTGTAACATTAAAATTAGCATTAACTAGTATAGATCTTTGAATAGAATGATTATTATAAGGAATAGAATGAAAGAAAGAAAGAAAGAAAGAAAGAAAGGAATCAATAAATAAATAAATAAATAAATAAAGAAAGAAAGAGCCAGCTTCATATGATACAGAAGGTTATTACATTCAACATTAAGTTGTATAGACCTTTGAATAGACTGGTTTATTATAAAGAATAGAAAGAAAGCAAAAAAAAAAAAAAAAAACAAGCAAGTAAGTAAGAAAGAGCTTCATGTGATACAAAAGGTTATTACATTCAACATTAACATTAACAAGTATAGACCTTTGGGTAGAATTAGGTACATCCACCTTTTCACTGAAAAAACAAAAAACAAAACAGCATAGCATGATGAAAAAATTCACCAAACTTAATAAAAACAAAGTTTCATTGTCAAAATGTTTATATTATTATTAAGAGGAAAGAGCAAAGTATTCATTAATTACTTTATTTTTTTTTAATCCTTTCTAGCACGTTCCAAATCTTGGTTCCAAATCTTTTGACGTAATATTTACGATTAGTGTCTTAGCGCCTTTTTGTCCAGTGAAAAACATTGGAAATTCTTGCAAAAATCAAATAATTGTTTGTTCTTAATTAAACTTTCAGGACTTCTTCACAAATGAATGAAATTAATTTTGAATTCTTTTTTCTTTTTTTAAAAATCTTGGTAAAAATGTTTTTGTTTTTACATATGTAACCCACCAACTTATTTAATTTCATGAAATTTTGAGGAATTAAATTTTCATCCGAAAGTTAAAAGCAGGTCTCCTTGGAGAATGTAAATTATCATTTTTCTTTCAAACTACTACTCATTTAAAACTTAAAATAAATAATATATATATTTTTTTCAAATCAGATTAATTTAAAACAGCTAATATTCCTCAAATAAAGTTTCAGAAAAGTACATTTGACTTTTGAAAGACTTTTAATACAGAGAATTACAATGCGATGGGAGACGACTAAAAAAGGGCTTTAATCAGCTATTTTAGTAAAAAAGAAAAATGTAAGTCAATATAATTTCTGTTTGAAATACGTCAGAAAATTTTGCTTACTAGAAAAAGTAAATTTAATCCTTCAACTTTCAATTAAGGCTAAAGAGAATGCTACATGAAAGCTTTTTCATTTATAAAAAATAATTTGAAACCTTAAGTATTGAAAAGTGGTGGAGGGACCTAAAAGTATGATTATTATAAAGAATAGAAAGAAATATAGAAAGAAGCGCAACTTAAAATGCACGAATCCGAATTGAAAGTTTATTCGCTTGAACATTTTCAAAATAATGTTTTCAAGTCAGACAATACAATGATAATTGTTTATATTGTATTGTGTCTAGCTTTATCCTAGAATCGTGCACTTTTTCTTTGCATCACTGATGAATAATATAAAGAGTGTTTTATACTAAAATAAGCTTAATATTAAGCCGATTCGAGTTCATACAATTTTGAGCAAACCTATTTTAATTTGTATCGTTGAGCTGGTGCACTTTGACTGACAAGTGTCTTTATAGCTCTCCATGTAACTCCTAATCAGATATAACAAATAGATCATATTAAGTCTGCGGTACTATTTTTCATGACAGTCAAATATAATATGATAATCAATAAACATGAGAGAAAATACAAGATTTGTGCGTCATGAACAGCAGGTGGGTTTACATGGCGGTCAGTAGGCGGGTGTCTCTATTCTTGTCCCGTGACACATTTGCAACACACATTTTAAACTTGCGATCTCTTTAAGGGACTCCGTCGGCTAGCTCTAGAATTAATAAAAAAAGAAAAGAAACTTTAATGAAGGAATATATCAGACGTACCAAGAAGTAGAACTTAGACGTTAGCATGACGTTAGATGAACTTGGAAGCCGTACCAAATAAGTGCAACTGAAACTAGAAGATTAAGAATTGTAAAAAAAGAATTGTTATGATTTGATCTGTGAGTAAAGTGTTGGAGATGTGAAGACTATTTGTAACTCAGTCTCTAGTGACAACCACCAGAGATACGACATGCTAATGAAGAGCTTTATCTATGTATAATGTGTGTGATCTTAGTTTGTTATATTTTTCTTTTAAAAAATGATCAGTGGAAAATGTCATGAGGCTATTTCTCATCTTACGTCTATCTGGTTGAAACTCAGAAAGACATGTGTTGACAACAGAAAACAAAAGAAATAATAATAATACAACTGAGAGCTTTAAAAGGGCAATATCTATGTAAAATGTATGTCATCTGATGTTGATTATTTTATTTTATTTTTTTATGAAAATGTTCAGTGCCATTTCTTAACTTAGGTCTCTGGTTGGGACCCGGAAGGAAATGAGCATACAATAGAAAACAAAGGAAATAATAATAATACAACTGACACCTTAAGAAGGGCTTTATCTATGTCAAATGTGTGTCATCTGATGTTGATTATTTTATTTTTTACAAAAATGTTCAGAGAAAATTGGCCTGATACCATTTCTTAACTTAGATCTCTGGTTGGGACCCCAAAGGAATTGAGCATACAATAGAAATCAAAGGAAATAATAAGGGTACTAATAATAGTAATAATACATACCATGAAACTATACTAAACTTGGTCCTCAAGGCTTCTGATCTTAATTGATTGTAAGTCTTAACATGTACACATTTTATCCTGGGAAATTAAGAAGGGCTACAATAAAAATCCCACCCAATGCAACATACTTGCATGTCAGTTGCTTGATCTTAATCAGGTGGATATGTCCCTCTTAGGAACTGACTCACTGTATCTCCGTTCTTGAGTGGGAGTAGCAGACTTGTGAGTGACATCTAGATATATTCTCAATCAATAACTATCTGTGCATAATGATTTGTTGAATATGAAGGAATAAAAATTAATAATAATAATAATAATGATAATAATAACAACAACAACAACATAGCAACCAAGGAATTTGAAAAACTATCAAAGTATAAAGTTCTGGAAAATGAAATAGAAAAAAATGTTGAAACTGAAAACAAAAATAGTACCAGTCATAGTAGGTGTGCTTGGATTGATAAAAAAAGGAATACAGCAACACATTGAAAAAAATCCATGGTAATCCCAGCTTACAAGAAATACAAAAAATTGTCTTGATAGGTACAGTCCACACACTAAAAATAACTTTTTTCCTTGTAACGCTAGCGATGTTATGGAATTTAGAAAAAAAATCATGAAATATAAGCATAACAGCACACTGGTACGTGTCTTAGGTCTTCCTGCAGACTTAGTGTGACCATAGTAGAAATCAAAGTATAATAATAATAATAATAATAACAATAATAATGATAATAAGGACATGGCAGTCTCTGCAGACTGTAATGCATCTTTAAAGAGCTTTAAAAATCTATCAAAGTACAAAGACACTGAAATCAAAATCAAAAAAATGTGGCATCAACAACTCCAGTTGTGGTTGGAGCACTTGATTTGATTGGAAAAGGTTTTGATAGATTCATTGAAGGGATCCCCGGTACCACAAGCCTTAAAGAAATGCAAAAAGATTGTACTCATAAGTATAGTTCCCACCTTACGAAGGGCTTTATCTATGTCAAATGTGTGTGATTTTATTTATTATTTAAATGTTCAGTCAAAAATGTCATGATGCTATTTCTAACCTTAGGTCTCTGGTTGGGGAAGAAATGAGTATACACCAGAAATCAAAGGAATAATAATAATAGTAATAATAAGAGAGAGAGAGAGAGAGAGAGATTAATCATTTCACCCCAACCAAACCAATAAAATCACTAAGATGTAAGAGGTTACTGAGTGCAAAAGAATAAGAAAAATAACAACATTATTAAGGAGCGAGAACAATAAAAGATAGAAATCAAGAAGATGGTAGGTGATGATGGACATTGCATTTAAATGTTTAAATATCAAAGTTGACTGGAAAGCATAGAGAATGAAAGGAGTTTCACAAGCATGAAGTTCAAGAAGAAACTGTTTAGCATATAACTTACAGTTGCATCTTGCTAATTCAACTGTAACTTGATGAGATCTTTTTGCCAATCTAGTACTATGCTTAATTTCACAAAATCTAAGTATCAGAGTGGAAAGTTCATCAGAATAATTACAAAAAATATTTCTTTTAAAAATCTTAATAAGAAGTGTGGCTGCAGAAACGTACTGATAGATAACAGAATACCCTGATTAGCATACAATATCTACTTCTAGCTGCCATATCCGTTCAGGGCATAGGCGATCATGATTCCACACATTGTAACACTTGATAAAAGTTTTCTTTATGCTATCAACCCTAATTCCTGTTCTACTAACCATTTGCATGATCTCGTTAAGTAGATTATATGCTGTTTTCTACTTTCCTTCTTGTTGTCAGCTTACCTTGTAAGTTAAATTTTCTAAACCTAATTCCCTCATTATGTGCTCTAGAAGTTTCAACTATCTCTTTCTGATGCTAAGCATATGTGTGTCTTGTTTGCTTCATTTTTCTCTTGAATTTTCTAAAAAGATATCTCAGATGTTCATGGTATCTTCAGCATCCTTCTTTAGAGCAACTTTTCATCTGTGAAGAGATTGTCCTGCATTCACTGCCATATAGGAGGATTGATATTTCATAACAGTTCAGAATTCTTTTAATCGTTTCTGTTGCTTCAAGTCTCTTCTTCATCTGTGAAGAGATTGTCCAGGATTCACTGCCATTATAGGAGGACTGATATTACATAACAGTTCAGTACATTTTTCTTTGTTTCTGTTGCTTCAAGTCTCTTCTTCATCTGTGAACAGATTGTCCTGCATTCACTGCCATATAAAAGGATTGATATTACATAACAGTTCAGTACATTTTTCTTTGTTTCTGTTGTTTCAAGTCTCTTTCAAAAGCATTTATTATTATTATTTTTATTTTGTTGTTATTTCATAAAAATTTCCTATACCAACCATATTTTGACAATAATAAAAAAGATATTTGTAATCTATCTTTTCCTTAATTTTAATATATCACCTATTTGCCTATTTTAGTTGCTAACTGCAAATGAATGAGGAAACATTTCACTATAAATTTTAAACTGTGTATTTTAATACTTGATGGGCAATAAACATTTTATAAACAGTTTAGTTACATAAACTGATGCAGAAACAAATACATAAGTATTTACTAAAGCATAATTTATTTGAATATTATTACGATCATGAAATCTTGGATCAAGTTTCATTTAAATATCTAATGTGGACATTCTCAAAGATTTCATGGATACATATTTTGTAAACCTACATATATCTACTGTTTTTATTTCAACAATAAAGCTAAGTATTACACTGAACAATATATTTGTCAATAAAAGTTGTTGAGAAGGCAATGTTTGACTGGCTTTATTTTAAAAGGAAGGGGAAGGGGAAGACTGCATAATCAAGGGGGGGGGGTCAAAGAGTGCCCAGCAAAGAAAGATTATTCATAACAAAGAGAACTGCACTAAAATGAAAAGAAGGGTGAACAAAAATCCTGTTAATGCAACAATTTAAAAAAAAAATAAATAAATAAAAATGAAACATTTCGAGGCAATGAATCTAAAAGAATGAGAAAAATTAAATATCTCGATATTGACAAATTGTTGACGAGATTGCAGAATGTGAAAGTGAGAGTCATACCCACTGTATTGAAATGTTGAGGACAGTATCAAGGAGTATAGGAGAAAGGTTAGAGGAACTCAAGATTAAAGGGACATTTGATAATGAGAGTATCTGTCTATATTTCTGAGATGAGGTATTATGTACACTATTTACATTATTCAAGACTATTGTCCTCATCTTTGTCACAATATTTATCACAACGTTTCGGCTGTTGTATGCTCCGTTCTTCTTCAGGTGGTTAGAATTTCAAACTGAACCCTTTATTTCGCTCACTGGGGTAGACTGTTCTAGTTCCACATACCATGTTTTAATGGATGTCAGTTATCAGTTATCTCCTGTTAATTCCCCTTTCCAAATTCTCCATTGCCTTAACTGGATATCTAACTAACACCTATATCCATTGTGCCATGTGTCCATGGCACAGTGGATAAAGTTGTTAGTAGGATAATGACAGCTCTGCTGAAAAATGTTAGAACAAAGAGAAGTATTCTGGAGTAATTAGGAGACTAAATGTGAGTTGTGTAAAACCACGAGCTACATATCAGGAGCTGTTTGACAAACGAACATTGCAAATCACTGTGATGTCTCTTCAGCAAGATTGCTGGTTTCTGGGCATTATTTATTGCTCAGGCTTATCTGAATTTTGTCATCACCTACAGTGCCAAATTGTGGTTTATACTGCAACAATGCTGAAAGGAATAATAGTAATATAGCCCAAGGTCACATGGAGTTATATGATATATACATTACTATATATCAGGAAAATGTTGTGTAATAGAATGAGAAAATGAAAATCTTGTGGTTTTATATTGCAATTATGTTGAAAGGATCTTAATATAGCCCAGGGTCAGATACATTTATATGATATATACAATTCTATATATGAGGACAATGTTGTGTAAATGAATGGCAAAATAATAAAAAAAAACTTTTGTTTTATACTGCCAGTATTCTAAAAGTATCTTAATATAGCCTAGAGTCCATAGAGTTATAAGATATACACATTTCTATACATCAGGAAAATATTGTGTAATTGAATGACAAAATAAAAATAAAAAAACTTGTGGTTTATATGGGAACTATGCTGAAAGGATATTAATATTGTCCAGGGTCACATACAGTTATATGATATATACATTTCTATAAATCAGGTCAATGCTGAGTAATTGAATGAGAAAATGAAAAAAAGTTGTGGTTTATACTGCAAATATACTGAAAAGCTCTTAATATATTCCAGGGTCACGTACAGTTGTATATATACATTTCTATATATTACAGCAATGTTGTGTAATTGAATGGCAAAATAAAAAAAATTGTGGTTTATACTGCAACCATGCTGAAAGAATTTCTTGCTTGTGAAACTCCTTTCATTCTCTATGCAGTCCATTACCACTTACAGTTATTTGATATATGTTATGATATGATATATATATATATATATATATATATATATATATATATATATATATATATATTTGTATATATCAGTTCAATGTTGTGTAATTGAATGATAAACTGAAAACTATGCTGAAATGATCTTAATATAGTCCAGAGATATAGTTGATATACAGTTATATAATATATACATATCTAAATATCAGAACTATTTTGGTAATGGAATGACAAAGATAACACATTTTTTCCATTTTGTCATTCAGTTATTAACAAACTAAAGAACTGTAATAATAACAATCTATATGTATTGATGATATCTGTCAATATTTCTGAGATGAGGTATTATGTACACTATTTACATTATTTAGACTATTGTCATTTTATATTGGACTATTGTCATCTTTGTTGCCATATTTATCACAATGTTTCAGCTGTTGTAGACACCGGCTTTCTTCAGGTGGTTGGAATGTGTATGAATTTCTGGGTATCCTAAACCTAATGTCTTCAGCAACCATTTTTTACCAGTGCTCATATTGCAATTTTTCCTATTATCATTTTATGTTTTTTTACCAGAGCTCATATTGCAACTTTCGTTGTTATTTTCGCTTTTCTCTAGCACTCCTTATTACTGGTTCCCATATTGTATTCATTTCTATGATTGGTCGGCCCAGGAGATTTTTGTGGCCTAGCATATGTGCTGTTTCTTTAAGTTTACGAATTTTCCAATGATGTTCTTTGTCTGTGATCTCAACCTGATCCTTCAGAGGGCAGTGATCTCCCTTTTATCTCCATATGTGGTCAGCCATGCCTGATTTTTCCACTTCCCCTCGTGTTACAGATTTCTGGTGTTCTTGATGCCTTACCTTAAAGGGGCGGCCTGACCCCCTTTATATTTCTTTCCGCAACTGCACGGGATGGTGTGCACACAGTCTTTAGTCATGGGGGGTTTTACTCGGGAGAGATATCTGTGAAGTGACAATAGTACAAATAATGTAAATAGTGTACATAACACCTCATCTCAGAAATATTGACAGATATCATTAATACATATAGATTATTATTATAGTCCGAATAATGGAAACAGTGTATAAATGATGTCTTTTTTTTCTGAATTGCAAGTACTGATCAGATAGATGTTTCATATTTTCGCATACATAATCGCAATAATTGATGTTTCAGAATATTTTATGCGTCTCTCTCCAGGAAATGGGTATCAGTATTTTTTTCTGTTACAAAAAAAATTCACCTACAGATTTGTAATTAAAAAAATGAAAACGTATTTCAATGGTTTAAATAAATATAAATATCTTTGAGGCTTTAACTTATGTCTGAATTTGAAATAAATGTAAATTTAGTCGTAAAATTTTAAAATTACTTCTATGTACTTAATAACCTTAGAAGAAGACATTAATCCTAATACTTCATGAATTTTTTTTTTAATTTTAAAACAATCTATGAAATTTAAATATAATAATTTTTCACCTGTGATATAAAGGTGAATTGTGTGTGTGTGTATGTCGGGATTTTCTTAATAACTATAATTTCGTCGTGTAAAACCAGACATATTTTGAATCAGCACTATGCAGAAAATATTTTTTATTTATTTACATTTATTTATATATTTTATTTACTTTTTATTTCGACTCAGGCTTCGTAATTTTCCAAACTTCAGCACAACGCAATTTAATTCAAGATTTTAAGTGAGGTGCTCTAGCATCTACAATGGAATATTCAAAGGGAAAAAAGTACTTTTAGAGTAAGTGATCAATATAAAACATAATAGAGCATAAATAATATGAATAGGGTATGCGGATGGTGTAATAAAGTGCGGTTCAGAATAGGAAATCGAAGAACAGAGTTCGAATTTCAGCCGACTCCGTAACATTCACTTAGGCTCAAATGCATTTGGGGAACGTATACATCTGACTCTTCTTCAGTTATGTGTTAAATAGTAGGAGAAAGGAGATTCTATAACTTTGATTTGCAATCATTTTAGAGCCAGTGGCTCGATAAAATACCCCATCTCACAGCAAATTTGTGCCACTGTTGAGCGAGTTGCGTATCTTGCCGTAGATGGACAAAGAGTTTAATGTTTGATATATTAATCAATCGATATTAATAAGGTTGGTGCTTTTAAAACAAAATTAGAACATTTCCATTTGCGTTGACTGTCTATTGCAGTGTTTGTCAACAGGTTCGCTCGGCCGCAAAAAAGCGCCCTGAAATGTTGCCAGATGCACTCCAAGTTAACAGAAGAGTAATTTATCAATTATTTTTAAATAAAAAAAAAATATTTTTAAAAAGCTTGATACACCAAACACATGGCTTCCATGTCCAAGTCAAGTCTCTGTCATTTGATATTTTAAACTGAATGCTAAATTCCTTAATCTTTCAGAAGGACTGGATAATCCTTTCCCTTTTTCCTTCCTCGACGGATTTAAATTAGTCATTATCGGCCACTCTAAAAAATTCTTCATAAATCCATTTAAAGGAAAACTCTACTGCTTAAATATACGATGTAATGTCGTAAAAATAAATGCCTTTTTCAGGAGACTATTATTTTCAAATTTCACTTATTTTTCTTTATTAAAATTTAAAGTGCACACCAGAGTTTTAGTTATTCTATAAGTACGTCCTGAATTAAAAATGGTTGAAAAACACTAGTTTATCGTATAGCATAAACAGTATAGGGTCTGACAATAATCACCTTTCTGAAAAAATTTAACTGAAACAAAACACGAATTAAATAGTTTCTAAAATTTATTTAAAGTAAAACTTTTTTTTTTTTAAGGAAAGCTTTATGTTACGTGGTTTTCTTTAGCTTTTTCAATAAAAAAATATTCTTCTTCAATCGTCTTAGATAACACATTTGTCTTTGATGCTACCAGAAGAGTGACTTCACATTTTCGAGCTTTTTTTTTTTTTAAGGAAAGCTTTATGTTACGTGGTTTTCTTTAGCTTTTTCAATAAAAAAATATTCTTCTTCAATCGTCTTAGATAACACATTTGTCTTTGATGCTACCAGAAGAGTGACTTCACATTTTCGAGTTAATGTTTTCCACAGATATGAGGTAGAACGATTATATTGAATCAGTTGCTAGGTCTTCTGCTAGGAAAGTTAGTTCACTGTGTTGTGCTAGATAATTTTTTTCGCCAGAATCTATCTTACATGTTTAAAAGTCTATCATTCGGTCTTGCTTTGAATATTGCTGCCACATCTGGTCTGGTGCTCCACCTATATATTTTAGAAATTATTGAAAAAATCTAAAGAACAATCTGCAATGTTATTGGTCTTGAACTGGCACCGCGGTGTCACTCACCTTCCCACCGCATTAACGTAACATCCTTGTCCCTTTTTTTATAAATATTTTCATGATAATTATTCGGATGAGCTTTCCTCTATGTTACGTAGATTTTATGAATTTAAGGGCAGTACGGTTGAGTAATGCATAGCGGCTCGGGTTGAGGAATCGGAGAGCCGGGTTCGAATTCCAGTCAAATCCATTACGTTCACTTACGTGCTACTAACCTCTTCTTCTTCCACAGCTATGGGCAAATAGCTGGGCAGAACGGATTCTATAGCCTTGGATGGCAACTGGTCTACTGTAGAAAGAAATGGCAACCTACTGCAGGAAAAAAGTCTGCCTCGTCAGTCATGTATCGAAAGATACAGGATCGCCTAAGCGTGTGTCACGTATGGCACATAACTGATTGAGTAAATTGACGGTATGGTCTCATCATTTTACTATTGAAATGACTAGATGCAACCGTAAGTTCTATGTTATGTTTTCCCTTGCATTTCTCCCTTGCGGAACTTAATTCCAGTTTCTTGCTTTACCATCAATTTTTAACTTCAAAAATTTAAATGCAATTTCAATCGACATCTTCTGTCTCCTTAATTCCTGTTCTCTTATCGTCCTCTCTCCTTAATAATGTTCTTTTCTCTCAGATTCTTTCAAACACATTAACCTCTTACGTTTTAGTGGCTTTATTGTCTTGCTTGGGGTGAAATGATTAAAAAGCCTATTAAAAATTTTTGCGGGAGTAAGTTTAACTTTGATGTATGTGAGTATGTGAGTTTATATGCGGCTTGTCCAGAAGTTTTTCAAAAACTATAAGAGTTAAGCTAAAGTGTGTACTTTGGTAGGAAAAATATTAATGATATCTGTTTTGAATTTATATGACCTCCGTTTTTTCACACTTTTAAGGGATGGTTCGATTTACAATGGAATATGTAAACGATAAACTCTACTCTTTATGTCCTAAGCTCTACCTTTGCTATATATGCAAATAACATATATTTTTTGCTACTTTATAATGTCTCTATATAATAATCATGGTTCAATTTAGCAATAATTGAAAATTGTAAATTAAACGTTCAAGCCAAAGCTGGACACAAAGTCAGACTCTAGTTTGATATTGTAAATATGTAAATAATTTTAATATATAAATATTTTAATTGAATTCACACTTTATTTATTTTGCCTGCATTTACTTTAAAACAATTTTTCTGTAAAATTTCTTAAAGAAATGAAGATCACTTACAAAAGAGTAAAACAAACTAAATTTGAAAATACATTTTTCTACAAAGTTATTGATATGTCCCGGAAAGATATATATTTGTTCGAAGTAGCAAAGTGATTGTTGACTACTGTAACCGAGTAGGACAATCTAGAAGGTAATCGTAATGGACTGGTCCTCGTCGTAGTGGTAGGCAATAGGCGTAGGCAATAGGCGAAGAAAATAGGCGTCCTCCTGTACCTCCATATCAATCTGTATTTATGGCTGACACAAGCCAATCATATAGTCCACATGTAAATATTATAAATAATAATAACTCCTCATCCCAGAAATTCAGACAGAAGGTGATCAGGTGATAACAACAACAAAGATGAGGACAATAGTCCACATGTAAATATTATAAATAATAATAACTCCTCATTGCAGAAAATTCAGACAGAAGGCGATCAGGTGATAACAACAACAAAGATGAGGACAATAGTCCACATGTAAATAATATAAATAATAATAATTCCTCATCCCAGAAATTCAGACAGAAGGTGATCAGGTGATAACAACAACAAAGATGAGGACAATAGTCCACATGTAAATATTATAAATAATAATAACTCCTCATCCCAGAAATTCAGACAGAAGGTGATCAGGTGATAACAACAACAAAGATGAGAACAATAGTCCACATGTAAATAATATAAATAATAATAATTCCTCATCCCAGAAATTCAGACAGAAGGTGATCAGGTGATAACAACAACAAAGATGAGGACAATAGTCCACATGTAAATATTATAAATAATAATAACTCCTCATCCCAGAAATTCAGACAGAAGGTGATCAGGTGATAACAACAACAAAGATGAGGACAATAGTCCACATGTAAATATTATAAATAATAATAACTCCTCATCCCAGAAATTCAGACAGAAGGTGATCAGGTGATAACAACAACAAAGATGAGGACAATAGTCCACATGTAAATATTATAAATAATAATAACCCTCATCCCAGAAATTCAGACAGAAGGTGATCAGGTGATAACAACAACAAAGATGAGGACAATAGTCCACATGTAAATAATATAAATAATAATAACTCCTCATCCCAGAAATTCAGACAGAAGGTGATCAGGTGATAACAACAACAAAGATGAGGACAATAGTCCACATGTAAATAATATAAATAATAATAATTCCTCATCCCAGAAATTCAGACAGAAGGTGATCAGGTGATAACAACAACAAAGATGAGGACAATAGTCCACATGTAAATATTATAAATAATAATAACTCCTCATCCCAGAAATTTAGACAGAAGGCGATCAGGTGATAACAACAACAAAGATGAGGACAATAGTCCACATGTAAATAATATAAATAATAATAACTCCTCATCCCAGAAATTCAGACAGAAGGTGATCAGGTGATATTAGCAACAAAGATGAGGTCAATAGTTTATATGTAAATAATATAAATAAGGATTACTTTTCATCCCAGAAATTCAAATAATAAATATTTCTGTTATACATTGTTATCAAATTCATTATTTAGTATAAAAGTCATTACAATTTCCCAGTCAGAAACCAAAGCTAATACCTATTTGCTGTCAAATTTTCATTTGTTTTTTTTTCCATGGTTATTGGAAGATCAAATTTAAAAATGTCGTGGGGCTGTATTTCTATTTGTCATAGAAACAATAGCCAACAGTAGATCATATACTTTACCTATTCAGCGAGGTCCATACAAAATATTGTTCAGTTGAAGTCTTCAAAATGATTTTCTAAGCGTAGCTTATACACGGCACCTAGGCATCTAGTGAGAATCGAACTCATTATTCAGTCATAAGTTATTTAGTTTTTGTTGTTGGATATAAAAATCCAGTAAAAAATGTAGCTTTTCCAAAGAATGTAGTCATTTGAAAACCTTTTTTTAAGGTACCTAAATTTTTTTTTTAAATTTAAGCTCAGTACTAAACTAACGTCAAGATCTCATCAACTTAGATTTGAACAGGCTAGATGTAACCGTAAATTTTATGCTAACACTTTCTTAGCTCGCACTTCTCGCTTGCGGAACACAAAACTGGCTCCATGCTTTACAGCCAACTTTAATCTGCAAAAATTTAAATGCAATATCAGTCGCTATCTACTGCCCTCTTGATTACCCTTTTTTCTTTCCGCTCATTATTAATATTTCTGTTTTTAATTCTTCTACACCTTGTAACACCTTGTGCCTTAGAGGCGTTATTGCCTTGCTTCTGGTGATTCTGATTTAAAAAAAAAAATAGACCCACTAGCTTTTAAATTTAATGTAACCTAAAAATTCATGATGATGGTGTTAATTTTCTAAGCGTAGATTAGATATGGCACAAGATTGAAAGTATGAGGCACCTATTCAGTCGTAATTGATCGACCGAGACATGCCTGCTAGCTATTACACGAAGTTGAAGTGCCCAAAATGATTTTCTAAGCGTAGATTATACAGGATACAGAGTTGAAAGTATGAGGCACTTAGTGAGGATTGAGTTCATTATACAGTAGCAATTGATCTCCTGAGATAAGCTTGTTAACAATTACATTACATCGAAGTACCTACATTCATGATGATAATGATTTTCAAATAAGGTATGATTCAATAAATACTTATGTAGTGTTTTCAGTTTAAGTTTATGTAATCTTTATCATATTCTGAATGATTATTGTACTGCAAGTAATTTAATTCACGCATGATTTAAAATCTATAGTGAGATGTTTTATCATTCAATTACAGTCAGATATCAATTCAAATATAAGTGATGGATTAAAATTTAGGGAAAAGACAACTGTCAAGTGCTATCTTGACAAAAAGTTATGGACTCTAGAAACCTTTGCTGAATATATAAACGAGTAAACATACTAACCATTCACTCTATAAGCAGTTTCGTCAGAGTGAAGCCAACATGTGCAAGGACTCACTTTCTCTTTCCAGCTAAACAATATCACCCCAACTAATCTGTTATCTGTCAATACTGTTTTTGTAGCTACGCAGCTTAGGATATTTTTAAAAAAATTATTTTTTATATCTTTGTCTCACTTATATATATATAAAAACATCCTAACCAGTTAACACAATGCTGCTGCTACAACGTTTGTACAAGGTTACATAGATGTTACAAGATAATATCTTTTTTGTGGACTCCCTACAATGTAATCAGTTGCTGTATCTACTGCTAGGAATGTTGGTTCAATGTGTTGCGCTAGAAAACTTTTCTCGTCAGCATCCATCTTGTACATTTCTGAATCCGCCGTTGGTCCGTGCATTGAATATTGCTGCCATATCTGGTCTGGTGCTCCTGCTGTATATTACGAGATTCTTGACAAAATTTAAAGAATTCATGGCAATTGTTCTAATGAGCTTCTAATGAGTGCATCGATTACCCGAATTTAAGCGTGCTACTAGATTGGTAACAAGGTCTCACTGTTTTATTGTTGAACTAGAAACCACTACTTCCCTTCTAATAGTTTCCTTTCTCGCATTTCTCATCTCTGGGAGTCCTTTCCGATTTCTTGCTTCCCTGATAACTACAATCTTCAAATATTTAAGTGCAACGTCATCCTCTATGTTTTGTCTTCGTGAATCCGGATTCCTTTATTGTCCTTTCCTCGCTTCTTCTCACTAAAGTCTTCTGACTCTCTCCCTCCCTATAACCACCTGCGTATTAGTCGCATAATCGTCTTACTTGCCATGAAACGATAAAAAATATGCTGCCTTGTAACATGCCAAGTACTCTGCACAAAATAGATAATAAACTTCAGTAAGATATTAGAACATGCATTTGTCATCTAAATTAGTAATTCTCAACTTAAAAAAAATATGAAAACTAATATTATACCATCTATATTTATTGTTAAGTGAAGAAAAAGTATCCTGATGTTGTTGAAAGAGCAGAGATTTGTTTTGCAAATTAATTTTAATTAACAAACAAAATATCATTGCTACGAAGTTTCTGCAGCAATACATAAAAGTTACACAAATGGGTCTCTCAACATGCCTGCAATGTTACCTTGTAACGTTCCAAATACGCTGTTTTGTAACGTTGCACATTCGTTGTTTCGTAACATTCCAAATACATTGCCTTGTAACGTTTCAAATACGTTGCCATGCAACATTTCAAATACATTGCGCTGTAACGTCGCAAATACACTGTCTTGTAACGTTGAAAATTGGTTGCCTTGTAACGTTGCAAATACATTGACTTGGAATATTGCAGATACGTTGCCTTGTAACGTTGCAAAAACATTACCGTGTAACATAGCAAATACGTTGCGTTGTAACGTTGCAAATACATTACCTTTTAACGATGCAAATTCGTTGTCCTGTAATGTTCCATTAATAGAAAATGGATAATAAATTCCAGGAAGATATTAGAACGTGCATCCATCATGTAAATTAATTCTAGTCAAGTAAAAAAAAAAATCGAAAAACATTTAATAGTTTCTACATATTGCTGAGTGGAGAAAAGGTATTCTGATGTTATTTGACCAGTACGGAATGTTTCAGTTTCCATAACAGTGTGACAACATTGGAGATGAGTGGTCAGTTTGGAGTCAGGAAAAGAGATGATTGCAATGTTGCAGTAACGTCGCCACAATGTTACATATCCCTCAACCAAAATAAAACGTATCAGCAACATTGCAAACATATTGTTCCGTATTAGATGAGTAAGCGTTACTTACGACCAAGCTTAATCATGACGGGAGCTGACGTAATGAGAATCTGAATACTATGTTCGAATTCCGGTTGCGCTTGTTTATATTACTTTCACCTTTTGAGAAAGGCATGAAACTAAAAAAAAAAACCCAAAAAACTATGAATGTTATACATTCTATATTTGTTTTTATGTGTGGAAAAAGTATTATGATGTTATTTGATCAGTAAAGAATGTTTCAGTTTCCATAACGGAGTGACAACATTGGAGATGAGTGGTCAGTTTGGAGTCAGGAAAATAGATGATTGCAATGTTACAGTAACGTCGCCACAATGTTACATATTTATTATTAAATATATTTAACATGTTTCTGCCAGTATTAAATCCTATTTTATTTATGTTGGGTTTTTGGTTTTAATTGTGATGTCTTAATGAATTTGTAAGCGTTTTATGCATTTGTTTTTGTAGTTGATTAGGATTTTTCATTTTTCGGAGGTTTTGAATCTGTTATTAGTGATTTTTATGGTGTTGGTTTCATTAAGATGGTATATAAGACACCAGCGCCATGAAAATCACTGTGACTTGTTTCGCTTGGTAGATCTTTTTTATTACATATATATATATATATTATATATATATATATATATATATATATATATATATATATATATATATATATATATATATATATATATATATATATATATATATATATATATATATATATATATATATATATATATATATAAATATATAGTAAGTGAAAGAAAGTGAGACATGCAGACACAAAGATACAACCCCAGTGAGACTCAAACTCCCTCCAATTGTCATAAGCTGTTTAGCAGCGAAGCATATACAGGTACAATCAATATTTTAAAGGTACAATCAATATTAATCCCCGAACCCATCCTATAGGGCAAAGTGTTTGTATATTATCAATTTTGTTTGCATAATACCAACTGTACAGAAATAACAATGTATATCCTCTTATAATTTTGATATCTACGAATGTGTATAGGATATCAACTATTCATATCTATGTGTTGCTATGTTAACACCCTTTAACTGTTTTATATCTTTAAGTGAGTGTCCCATGTATGATGATTATAAATAACAGGAGCATGCATGTTTTTTGTATGTTTGTGAGGAACGTGTTGCTATTCCTGACTATTCCTGATTTGATAATGTAGCATTTCTTCCTCGCATAGCTCCTGGATCCGACATCGACCGGAAACAACCGACGTAGGACCTTCGATTCAGCAATCTTCTTTCTCACTGTGAAAATTTACTTTCGTTTTCAAGATCTGGCTTCTCGCTATCAAATAACGGAAGTTTGTCACGAAACCGCTTACAGGTTTCGTTCAGTAAATGACAATGTGACAATTCCATTTCAAAATATGACTTCGTTCCAACGATAATCAGCTTCTGCGAAGACGCATTACGATTTTAAATCGTAAATGCATCTATAAATAAATAAATTATACAAATCTATATATATGTATATAAATATATATTGATTGGTTGTTATGAACCTCGTGTCATTTTATGGTAGTTATCGATCAAGTACGCCGTGACATCCTGAGGAAAATCTCCAGTTATCTGTAAACACTGTAGTTAGAGATGTAATTAAAAAACAAAACATAATACTAAGTCAACCCGGAATAAAGTTTTAATCTCAATGTCGGTTCACTATGCTTTTGTAGGTATTTTATTATATTTCTTTGTATCGACTTGTTGACTATGAAACATTTAGTGCCTCCTTTTCGCTGAATGTCTATAGTAAATCTTTTACAATCTACTTTTATAGTAATATTTTATTTCTCGAGAAAAAATTACATTTAATGCATTTATTTTCAACGAACTAAGCCTATTATGTCAGAAATTCTTAATTTCTTACTAACAATAATCACGTACTTTGGTATTTTCATTGTATAGAGAGCCACAATGAATTTACAGAATACTAAAGTATACAATATATAAAAGGAAAAGGCACAAACTCTCTCTCTCTCTCTCTCTCTCTCTCTCTCTCTCTGTCTTCTTTCTCTCTCTGTCTTCTTTCTGTTTTCACTGCAGAATAGCTTAAGGACAAGACGTGTCTCATTTTCCCTGCAAGGGACATCTTAGTCCTCAGCAAACCGCGTGTCCCATACAAGGCAAGACAATATATTTCTTCAACAATTAATAACGCTACAATAAAATGTTAAGTCACCACATTAGGGGTGTGTCATGGGTCCTTACCTATAACTACAGAATGAACTCTTCCTAACACTATGCATACTACGCCTCTCAAGAGAGAGGGACGAATCGAGTCGAGCCGATAGTAGTTCACTCCAAACCAGACTGACAGTCATACTAACACCTTCCACATCTTGTATTGTTATTTCGTGTAATATACCTTCGTTATTTCTACTCTTGTGTTCGTGTTGTTCTTCTTTGGTCCTAACCAGGACCATAACAGTGAGAATCGAGTCGAGCCGATAGTAGTTCACTCCAAACCAAACTGACAGTCATACTAACACCTTCCACATCTTGTATTATTATTTCGTTATTTCTACTCTTGTGTTCGTGTTGTTCTTCCTTGGTCCTAACCTGGACGATAACAGGGCGTCTGACTCATTTTAGTTCACGGGCCACATATCAATCCAATTTAATCTCAAGCGGGCCACACGAGTAAAATCCTGGCATGAGAACCTATAAATAGCAATTCCAAAATTTTCCTTTTTCTTTTAGTGTAAAAAAGTACATTCTGAAATGTTCCTTGTAAAAGTATATAATTTCTAAAATAAAAAATAAATAAAAACATTTTCAAAAATACTTTCATTATTTTTTATCATTTATTTTCAGTATGTTCCTGAAACTTGGCATCTTTTTTCCTCTACAAGTGCATCAATATCAGGCGTGAAATCTTGAGTAGCATCCAATTTCTTGACATCATTTTGGTGCTTATGTATGAGCTTTTAGTGCAGCTTTGTTTCATTGATGCTCAATTACAGAGAAAACATGTTCATAAAAGTAAGTAGTCCCGAATAGGTGCAAAACATTCGCAGCAAGGGCTGTCAATTTGGCGTACTTTGACCATCGATACTGATAAAATGTGTCAAAGCCAAATGAGGTAAATTTCTTCTTAAAATCTGATTCACACTGTAAGTCAATCATTTCAAGTTGACGGGCAGATCAGAGACGTTGACTGTAAATGGCGAGCGAAAAACTTAAATTTATTTCAAGTTCATCAAAAATCTGAAAACGTTGCTGAAACTCAGCAGCAATTTCGTAATATTGTTTTTGTGTTGATTCATGTAAACGTTATCTACGGTCAAAACCACATCTTTTAGACAAAGAAAATGAGCACCATTTTCTTTAGATTATTGAAGCGCTCTGTAATATCCACGATAAATGCTAAATCTTGCAGCCATTCTGGTGATTGAAATTCTAACACTGGTTTACCCTTTTTCTCTGTGAACTGTTCAATTTCTTCTAGTAGATTAAAGAAACGCTTCAACAGAGCACCTCGGCAACCACCTTACATCGGTGTGATAGGGCAAGGCACAGGTAACACCTGTATCGCTGAGAAGATTGTCAAACTGACGGTGATTCAGATCCCTAGTTCGGATGAAATTAACAGTTGGACAACCACTTCCATGGCGTGATCCATTTTTAGAGACTTGCAAAACAATGATTCCTGGTGAAAAATCCAGTGAAATATATATAAAAAAATTACGTCCTCCATTTGCAGATTGTACATTCTCTCTGAGCCGCGTCACAACACTTGCTCCCCACCAATCATTGATAGAGTGCCATCTATAGTCAGGCTGACAGCAAGGGCCTAGGCCACTCCGACCCTGTTCAGCGCTCCAAAGAGAGAGATGAGAATGTCATTTGCTATTATGATGTCCATCATAGGAACCAACTTCCTCAGTGACGGTCAAGGACTCGTCTACACCACGAATGAATATGACCAATTGCGCAACATTTGTAATGTCCGTGCTCTCACCAATTGCAACCGATAATGTAATAAATGACTTTACCTTGTGATTCAGTGACCCTGTTAAAATCTGCAGAAAGATCTGATATCCTATCTGCCACAGTGTTTCTCGTCAGGCTAATGTTGACAAAAATTTGTCGCTATTCAGGTCGTACAATGTACGGCTTTGATGCTAATGTTATTTCTCTAGTAACAAGATTGCTAGCTTTTACTGCTGCCTGACTGATATCTCCGCTTTGGGTTAAAGTAGACTGTTGTTTCTTCAGATCCACTAACAATTTACTTACCTTCTTTCTTTTCATTTCTCCTTGCAAGTTATTGTATATGTCGGCATGATGTGTGGCACCGATTTTTATATTCTTTGAGCACTAAAACCTGCTGTGAACACACCAAGCACACAGGATTACCATTTACCACCACGAATAAATAATAAAAGGACCAATTTATTTTTAAATGATCTACACTCTGTATGCACTTTTCTCCGTTTTGACAAAGACGTTTTGGTTAAAGTAAAACAGAGCGAATTGTTGACCTCCAAAAAAACAAAAAAAAAGTTGTTAGTCATTGAATTAATTTTAAACAAATAAGTAAATATATAATATAGTTTTTACACTTTTCAAAGTCATCTCGCGGGTCGGATGAAACCCTGCATCTGGCCAGTTTAGGCTCGTGGGTCGTATGTTTGACACCCCTGCCCTACACAGTAAATAGTGTATATGTATTTTCATCCCTAAATAATATCACTTTCAGCACCTGGTCATTCCGCAACACGATAGTAAAAACATTTTGACTGATCTTCAAAGATAGATAGATAGATAGATAGATAGATAGAAACAGACTGATAGATAGATAGAAACAGACTGATAGATAGATAGGAATAGATAGATAGATAGATAGATAGATAGATAGATAGATGTAGATAGATAGATGTCTATATTTCACCAACACACACATACTTCTGGCTCCCAAATTTGCTTCTAAAGATTATTGTGCTGAACAACAGCAAACCCACAATACCTCAATTATCCACCCAACAAGGCTAAATGCTTTGCTCGGAAATTCTCATCCAATTCAACGCAAGACTTATCTGGTGTATCCACACCCGGTTTTCCCCCTAAAATGCAGGCTCTACTGAGTGTGATGCACATAACCACAACGATGGTATCGGACATCATCTCTAAATTAGACTCCCATAAGGATAGTGGTGGGGATGGGATACCGGTCCATGTCCTGAAGAAATGTGCTCCTGAACTGGCTCCTGTTCTCTCTAAACTATACAACACTATCTCACCAACTCTTGCTTTCCAGCCTGTTGCCTGACTTTAAGAATTCTGGAGACCCTTCTGACCCATATAAATACCGTCCTATCAATCTCTTACCATTATTAGGCAAATTCTTTGATGCTTTAATCAACGCCGAAGTGATTAAACACCTTACTTCCCATAATCTATTCACCGACAAGCAATATGGTTTCCGCTTTGCCCGATCTACTGCTGACGTGCTTGCGGAATAACTGAATTTGTATAACAAGCACTTCACAATTATGGAGAAGCTCGGGCCGTGGCTCTAGACATCTCTAAAGCCTTTGATAGGGTTTGGAATGCTGGCCTTTTCTGTAAGCTTCAGGGATACGACATTACAGGACGATTATTTGACTTAATACAATCATTCTTGTCAAACCATGAAATGAACGTCTTCCTAAACAGCTTCTCATCTAGCTTCTTTATCACGAACGCTGGTGTTCTCCAAGGTTCTATCTTAGGTTCTACATTGTTCCTGATCTTCATTAACGACCTTTCCGCTGTCATCAGTTCCGAAGTAGGCATCTATGACTAACTACTATTTACTCCGCCCTCAATAGTAAATCTGGTATGGTTGATAAAACTAACCTGGCCGCCGGTCTCGAAAAGGACCTCCAATCTGGTTGACTTGGGCAAGAAATGGCTTGTAAACTTCAATGTCTCCAAAACGAAACTGCTCTCATTTACCCACCACTGAGAACCCTCCCTGGCTCTCATCAGAATAACTGATGCCCAACTCCACGAAAGCATCTCGTTGCGCCTGGTTGGTTTCAGGCTGTCCATTGATATGAGGCGGAACAAATACATAGATTCAATAGCTTCTTCTACCGCAAGGAATGTTGGGATCTTTGTGTCGTGCCAGAAAGTTTTTCTCGTCTGAGTCTCTCCTTCAAATCTATAATTCAACCATCCATCCTTGCATAGAATATTGCTGTCATATATAGTCTGGTGTCCCCGTTGTAAGACTAGAGGTCCTCGACAAAACCCAGAGACGGATATGCAATGTGATAGGTCCTTATCTGGCATCTAGTATACATTTTCTCTCTCACAGACCTGCCGTGGCTTCCCTCGGTCTCTTCTATAAGTATTTTCACGGCATTTGTTCCGATGAGTTGCTTTCGCTGGTTTCCAGACTGTATAAATTTAAGCGAGCTACTAGGTTGGCATCTCAGTCCCACCCTTTCACTAGTGAGACGGTTAAATGTAACCGTCTCTTCTACTCAAACAGCTTCTTCTCTCGCACTTCCAGTCTGTGGAATTATCTCCTTGTTACTTGCTTCTCTGATAACTATAATCTTCAAATATTCAAGTGTAATGTCAATCGACATCTTTTGATACATTGATTGTGTTCCCTGTTCTTCTCTTTATCCTCAGGCCAAAAACGCCTCTACTCTTTTTCTCTACCCTCTGTAACCCCTTGTGTGCTAGTGGCACACCCGCCTTGCTTGTGGTGAAATACAGCTTTTATATAAGTGAGTGTAATTTGAATTGTTTAAATGTTAAATCAGTCAATTTAATTGATTTATTGAACTAACTTTTGTGATTCATAGAAAAGAGCCTTTAATGTATAAACAGTGGAACTGACTCCCAAGAGGATGTTTCCCCGATCACTAAACTTTTAACCTATTCCAATCTAGAGTTAAGGATTATCTTCCCCTCCTATCCATATAAACCACTCCTTACCGTAACACTCTACTTCGAGTGGCTCCCTTGTACAGGGTAAACCATACTTTAAAAAAACAAACAAGCATTTCCAGTGCTATTTCTTTGGTTTAGCTATGAACATGGCGATGCTCGGACACTGAATGCAACGTTACATGGGAAAGGTGGCTTTGATCAAGCAGCCAAATCAGTTTATGAGTTAGGAAACTGAAATAATTTTCTCAAGGCGTCTGACGAAGTAAAATCTGAAGATTAGATAGGAATTGTGATGGGTCAAAATGAATGTCAGAAAACATTCCCCTAATGATACTAATTCAGAATATATATATATATATATATGTGTGTGTGTGCGCGCACGCGCGCGTGAGTGTGTGTAATGTCATCCACATAATGGTTTTATATATATATACACACACACACATATATATATATATATATATATATATATATATATATATATATATATATATATATATATATATGTATGTATGTATATATATATTTTTGTAACATTTACAGTTTTTGAGAAAATGTCTGCGAAACACGTTACCGTACAAGCGCACGCAAGTAGGGACAGACACATACATATATACACAAATTATGATTTATATTAAACATTTAGTGACCAGCGTTCCGCTAGTTGAATATATTTAAAGATATTTTTTAATACCAGAGGAGCATTATTTGCATTTTAGTCCTTATTGTCTTTTACGAGCATACTATCGATAAAATAATCAAAAGTAATGTTAGTCTGTTACCGGAATACATCACAAGGAACCTTTGGATAATCTCGAGATAACATTGACATTTTTTATACCACATGAGCATTATTTGTATTTTATTCCTTATTGTCTTTTACGTGCATACTATCGATAAAATAATCAAAAGTAATGTTAGTCTGTTACCAGAATACAACACAAGGAACAAGGAACCTTTGGATAACCTCTAGATAACCCTGACATTTCTGAGAAGGATATTGAATTAATCCAGAACGTATACCCCGACCAACCCTTCTGTATACGTGTAGATTTATTCAGCCTAGATAGTGAGGTGATTTTAACAGAATTAGAAGCAGTCCCAGGATTCATTATTGCCGATCACAAGCTTTCAATTGCAAAATGACAATGGTAAATCAAATTGTCCAACATGAAAATTACAAACAGGAGATAACAAAATCAAACAAGTACACCAACTTAAATATCTGGGAAGTGTTTTTAACAGAGGACGGAAAATGCGACACTGAAATCTGAAGTCGCATTGGGTTGGCGAAAGGTGCATTCCAAAAGCTAAGTAAAGTATAAAGAAACAGGAAAAATTTCTTAAAACTATATTTCTTCATATATATATATATATATATATATATATATATATATATATATATATATATATATATATATATATATATATGTGTGTGTGTGTGTGAATCTAAGAATTTTATGATTTATTACTTACACGTATTGAGTAGACATACTGTTTTGGAGCAGGCCGTTAGGCGTAATTATTAATTATTTAAAAAGTGGGACCTCTACTCTAATAATATGGGTATACACGAGCAATAACTTTTGAAGTAAGACCACCCACACACACACACAAGCATATATGTACACACACACACACACACACACACACATATATATATATTTGTGTTGTTTTTACATACACACCCATATATATATATATATATATATATATATATATATATATATATATATATATATATATATATATATGGTGATTTTTAAGCGTAGCTTAGATGTGGCACAATGCCGAAGGCATGGGGCATCGAGTGAGGATCGAACTTACTACTCACCCGTAATTGTTATAGTGACGTCGTAGTGCCACCTCTCTCTCTATATATATATATATATATATATATATATATATATATATATATATATATATATATATATATATATATATATATATATATATATATATATATATATATATATATATATATATATATATATATATATATATATATATATATAAATCAGCGATGATTCACGTACTCCACAAGACTCATACTTTAAATTTTTTTAAACTAAATAAATAAATTAATAATAATAATATTAATAATAATAATAATAGCCGAAAAGAAAAAGAATTATTACGTTAATTGATAAAGCATCTACTGTCATGGGTAGTTAATTTAAAGTAAATCAGTTATTTTGAAGATAAAAATAATAGCTCACATTTTTAGAAAATCATCAACAATTAAATCGAGTTTTATATGCATACACAAAATGGCTTATCCAGTTAAATCTTTTAAAAAGAAGAGGGATTGAGTATTTAAGTAATGTACCCGATCCGAAACTATGCAAGATGACGCTCGTTACACTGTCTACGATTTAGCGTCTCGTATGCACTTGTGGACCAAGTTCGTATGAACTCTCGGGTTAAAGGTTAAACTTCTACAAAGGTTTACCCGTTGCGACTTTTAAGGACACTGAACTCGCCACCCGACTTGGCCCCCTTGTTCTATACGGGGCCGTTATCCTATCATGGTAGCGACTGTTTACGACGGCCTTAGAACGAACTGGTTCCGTCTGACAGGGGCCCGACAGGCTCCAGTCTCTGCACCGACAGACTCTGACGGCTAGGACCCGCCTCTTCATACTCCTTCCCAATACCCTTGATTTTGTCACGTTGAGGCCCGTCTGTTATTGTTCATGACCTTCCCACCCCTCATTTGGCTTCCCTCCCAGGTCAAAGAGTGCACAATGCTGATTAAAAGAATGCACAGAGACGCATATTCTTTTATTTCTTACTTACCTGTATATACACATTCATTTGCCCTTACGCATGCATATATAAAGGCAAAAACATGCTCACTTTGCCATTTAAAATGTAAACATGCAAAATGGCATGTACCTTTATACACGCATACGCAAATATACACACATAAACATACGCACAAATGCATAGATACAAACACATACACGTGTATATATATGCACATACATACATACATACACGGAATAAGCATAAAAACACTAACTTCTATGTTTAGAGATATTCAAGCATGCAAAACACGTATGTTTTGTACATTCCCTCTTCTTTCTCAATGGTTTTTCTTTAGTTTTTTTAATGCAATATCTCCTTAGGACATAGGGGGTCATAGCTCTCCACATTTTCTTTTTTCTGGATTTTTTTTGTGGATTACTCAGACTTTGTGGGTAAGGAAGTATAGTGGTTTCTCGGGGTTTAGAGTTAAGAGTTTTCTCTTTTACGGTCACCGAAGTTAAGCAACGTCGAGCCTAGACAATACCTGGTTGGGTGATCAACTGGGAATACTAGATGGTGTAAGCTTGGTAGTGCTGGTGGTATAATGAGTAATCGGATTTGTTAATTAGAGAGCCGAGTTTCAATTCCAGTTGAATTCGTTATATTCACCTACGCGCAAATATTCTTGAGTAAGATATGAATCTCACGTCTTCTCCCCCAGCTATGGGTTAATTAAAAGAACTAAAACCATTATTATCCCCTCCCATAAAATAAAGTAAAAAATAAAATTGCATGCAAAATATTTAGATTTCGACATTAAACAACCCATAGATGTCGATATGCCGCTAAACAAAATAAACAAACCAATCTTTATCTCGGAGTGCAGTCTAACCTATTTAACCCATAGCTGGGAGATGAAGTAATAAATTCTATCCTTTTCCATTATGAATAGTACGAGATAAACAAAACAGATGGGCCGGAATTTTAACCCTTTCTCCGCCCATAATCTTTAGAATTTAGTATACACATATAAACCTAATCTGATGTTCAACACATGATCAATAAATTTACTTTGATATAAAAGTATTTATATTTACTCACAAGTAAACTCCTATCCATCTACGGGTGCTCATTGTGTTCATCTTCGTGACTTTTTGTTAACTGCTTATGTTTGACTGTTCATATCTGAGTATATTTTCTAGGGCGGCTAGACAATCCTTGTTACACTTGTTTGCTCAGGTATATTTGTGCCGACGGAGCCTACCTGTGGTTTATACTACATTTATGCTCAGCGAGCCTTATTTACAGTTTCTAGGAGAGAGGACAACATCTGACGTGATCAAGTACGCTCAAACTCTCGGTCACGATGACTTGTGCTAACACAACCATCGACGAACAATTACCTTTACCTAATTTCATTCACAAGGAATGGATCAACCTGTGATATAGTTTCCAGCACTTTCCAACGGTTTTGCACGCTGAGATCCCCCTCCCGACAAAGCTGATAGCATCAAAAAATTACCTTCTTGCCAAATTGAGCATGGTGAAATCTGAACGTGTCTCATGGTCGGAAAACTGCCGTTCAAAACACTCGGTAATTAACAGAAATAAAGACGTCAATACATTGATAAACATGACATTCTCGTATTCAAGATGCACTACAGTTCAAAAGTCTGAACTGGTAATTTAAAAGTAATAATTTTCAAAAGTCTACTGGTAATTTTTTAAATTACACCCAAAACTAATTGTTTTGTACTTGAAATAAGAGAAAATTATTATACATGGTTAAAAAAGTGATACGTGATTTTTTATTAGAAATTTTATTACAGTGTAACCCGGATATAAGAGAAACCCGGATATAAGAGAGATTTTATCTGGTCCCAAATTAGAGCCTGTGTTAATGTACAGTGTAACCCGGATATAAGAGAGAATTTATCTGGTCCCAAATTAGAGCCTGTGTTAATGTACAGTGTAACCCGGATATAAGAGAGATTTTATCTGGTCCCAAATTAGAGCCTGTGTTAATGTACAGTGTAACCCGGATATAAGAGAGAATTTATCTGGTCCCAAATTAGAGCCTGTGTTAATGTACAGTGTAACCCGGATATAAGAGAGATTTTATCTGGTCCCAAATTAGAGCCTGTGTTAATGTACAGTGTAACCCGGATATAAGAGAGATTTTATCTGGTCCCAAATTAGAACCTGTGTTAATGTACAGTGTAACCCGGATATAAGAAAGATTTTATCTGGTCCCAAATTAGAGCCTGTGTTAATGTAAAGTGTAACCCGGATATAAGAGAGATTTTCTCTGGTCCCAAATTAGAGCCTGTGTTAATGTACAGTGTAACCCGGATATAAGAGAGATTTTCTCTGGTCCCAAATTCGAGCCTGCGTTAATGTACAGTGTAACCCGGATATAAGAGAGATTTTATCTGGTCCCAAATTAGAGCCTGTGTTAATGTACAGTGTAACCCGGATATAAGAGAGATTTACTCTGGTTCCAAATTCGAGCCTGTGTTAATGTACAGTGTAACCCGGATATAAGAGAGATTTTCTCTGGTCCCAAATTAGAGCCTGTGTTAATGTACAGTGTAACCCGGATATAAGAGAGATTTTCTCTGGTCCCAAATTAGAGCCTGTGTTAATGTACAGTGTAACCTGGATATAAGAGAGATTTTATCTGGTCCCAAATTAGAGCCTGTGTTAATGTACAGTGTAACCCGGATATAAGAGAGATTTTATCTGGTCCCAAATTAGAGCCTGTGTTAATGTACAGTGTAACCCGGATATAAGAGAGATTTTCTCTGGTCCCAAATTAGAGCCTGTGTTAATGTACAGTGTAACCCGGATATAAGAGAGATTTTATCTGGTCCCAAATTAGAGCCTGTATTAATGTACAGTGTAACCCGGATATAAGAGAGATTTTATCTGTTCCCAAATTAGAGCCTGTGTTAATGTAAAGTGTAACTCGGATATAAGAGAGATTTTCTCTGGTCCCAAATTAGAGCCTGTGTTAATGTACATTGTAACCCGGATATAAGAGAGATTTTCTCTGGTCCCAAATTAGAGCCTGTGTTAATGTACAGTGTAACCCGGATATAAGAGAGATTTTCTCTGGTCCCAAATTAGAGCCTTTGTTAATGTACAGTGTAACCCGGATATAAGAGAGATTTTCTCTGGTCCCAAATTAGAGCCTGTATTAATGTACAGTGTAACCCGGATATAAGAGAGATTTTATCTGTTCCCAAATTAGAGCCTGTGTTAATGTAAAGTGTAACCCGGATATAAGAGAGATTTTATCTGTTCCCAAATTAGAGCCTGTGTTAATGTACAGTGTAACCCGGATATAAGAGAGATTTTATCTGGTCCCAAATTAGAACCTGTGTTAATGTACAGTGTAACCCGGATATAAGAAAGATTTTATCTGGTCCCAAATTAGAGCCTGTGTTAATGTAAAGTGTAACCCGGATATAAGAGAGATTTTATCTGGTCCCAAATTAGAGCCTGTGTTAATGTACAGTGTAACCCGGATATAAGAGAGATTTTCTCTGGTCCCAAATTAGAGCCTGTGTTAATGTACAGTGTAACCCGGATATAAGAGAGATTTTATCTGGTCCCAAATTAGAGCCTGTGTTAATGTACAGTGTAACCCGGATATAAGAGAGATTTTATCTGGTCCCAAATTAGAGCCTGTGTTAATGTACAGTGTAACCCGGATATAAGAGAGATTTTCTCTGGTCCCAAATTAGAGCCTGTGTTAATGTAAAGTGTAACTCGGATATAAGAGAGATTTTCTCTGGTCCCAAATTAGAGCCTGTGTTTATATATATAAAATAGACCAAACCCGGATATAAGAGAAACCCGGATATAAGAGACTTCTTCTCCGGTCCCGACAACTTTCCTATATCCGGGTTACTCTGTATAACAAAAAGAAAAAATTATGATTAAATTTTGCTCTCGTCAAAATATCCTCCTTTAGCCTTGATTACTGCAGTACAAATTTTTGGCATTTGTTGAAAAAGTTTCTCAAAGTGTAAGTTTGATAATTGATTGCATTCTTTATTCACTGATTCTAAGTGCTTCTTTTTCTTTTTCTTTTTTTTTCACTAATCAGTCATGTTTATCTCATGCTAATTCAGGAGGTGGCTTCAAATTTTGAACTGCAGTGTATATAAAGAAGTCTATAACCTAATGATGGAAAGTCGTTTACGTTACACAATAAATATTAATTTTTTTTACATAATCTTCCCAATCTTCACTTTTATGAATATTAATCAGATACAGGAAATTTTCAAGTCAATATTCAATTAATAAAAGCACTCAATGGGCTTACTGAAAATTAATTATATACACATATCTTTTCAGTATTTAGTTGATCATAGCTCTCCACAACTTCCAACATTTTGTAGCTTTTTTGCCTTTTTAATATTGATCCATTTTCTCGTTCTGCCATCCATTTACATAACCTCATTAGGTAGGTTACTCACTGTTTCTAACTGTCCCTTCTACCCTTACTACGTCCTGTGAGTGCCAAATTCTTCAAAACCTCCTCCGTCATTATGTCGTTTCAGAAAACAAGTTTCCTTTGTTCTGATACTAAGCTTCACTTTCGTTTCTATTTTGCTTAGGACTTAATTGCTGACTCGTTCGGTTCATAGTATTCTCAGCATCCTTCTGTAGTACCACATCTCTATTGCCTCATGTCTCCCCTTCATCTGCGAGGAAATTGCCCATCATTTTGTGTTATATAGAAGGATTGATATTACGGCGTAGTTCAGAAGACATTTTTTTTGTTTCTAAAGGAATTTTTCTGTTTTTTTAATACTTTGCTTAGCGTTTGGAACAGGATATTATATAGTAAAAACATTAAGATAAAAAAAAATACTAAGTTATTAGTTACGTGTCCAGTTACAGAGTTATTAATGCTCCCTCGTACTCAGCAAAATTCATTTAATCTTTTTATACTGGGGTTAATTTATACGATAAAGAGTAACGTTTTCTTTGATTACTCAAACTATTGTAATTGTAACTAAACATGACGGTAATTCAAATGATATCATTTAAATATTTTTTTTCGAAGATCAATATATATTGGAAATGGATTCATGGCGTCAGGAACGTTCAACAGTTTGCTGAAACCGAGAAATTTGATTTCATGGTCAGAAGGTTGTACACGCTCTATGCTGATACTGAACACTTTAATCCATGAATATAGCATATACTATATATATATATATATATATATATATATATATATATATATATATATATATATATATATATATATATATATATATATATATATTTGTTTGAATAAAAGACAGACCACGTTAAGATTCCATGTAATAAACTATTTCACCATAACCCCTTTAACAGGGTTCTTAACGTGGTCTGTCTTTTTTATTCAAACATATCTGCTCTGAATTTTACATTGAGCTCTCTGGATATCATCCTCCTCAGGTCTACCCATACGGATTACCTAAATTTGCATAAACTCTCTCTCTCTCTCTATCTCTATATATATATATATATATATATATATATATATATATATATATATATATATATTATAGGGTAAGATATCTGACTGATGTCAAATCAGTCGGGTTTTCGATCCCGGCTTGAGGAACTGTCTGTAGATGACTATATATGATCCTGGGAATCCGGTTGAGCTCTCTGGGGAAATGGGTTAAAAAAAAAAAAAAAAATTAAGCATTACTCTTCAAGTATGAATTGAGTTCTCCAAGAGTATTTCCTTCCCTTTCTGCCTTCCTTTCTAAAATTCCCTTCTAGGGGTAAGATATCTGACTGATGTCAAATCAGTACGGTTTCGATCCTGGCTTTAAGCAGTCGGATATCTAGCCACACTGAGGAGCTGTGATACGAAACAGTCTCTCTCTCTCTCTGTATATATATATATATATATATATATATATATATATATATATATATATATATATATATATATTTTGTTCGTGCGTGTGTGTGCATCAATGCTAAATTATAGGTAATTGGGACAAACATTAGTGTCCCACAGAGTTGGAAACTAATAAAATACTCCCTTTATATTGCAATAGTATTGGCGGCAAGGTCTCATCACCATGTAACCGCCAGTTCTGTGCTAAGGGTTTCTTCCCTCGCACTTTTCGTTTGTGGAACTTTCTTCCAGCTTCTTGCTTCTCAGTTGACTCTGATCTTCAAAAAAAATTGAGTCTTTATCTTCTGTCTTCTTAATTCCTACTCTTTTATTTTTCTCTCGCCTTATTAGTATTTTTTCTTTTTCATATCGTCCAACACTCAGTAAGCTATTGCGGATTAGTAGTTTGATTGGCTTACTTGGCTTGAAATGGCATATATATATATATATATATATATATATATATATATATATATATATCATAACATTCATCGAGAGGTTTATGGGTTAATGTAACTTTAATAAATTTGTTTGCGAAGATGTTTTTCGCAATTTTATATCATTAACTTTACTAATATACTTTTTGTATGAATGATTCATGTTATATAAATTGAACTGCATCACATATTTGATTTAAAAATAACTGATCCGAGGTGCACATTTTCGGGATAACAGCTGAGACATTACTCTATTTATTGAACAATTTAGTTCATGCCACATCGACTGAAAAACTTCTACAACAAAAAAATTCTCAAATTACCATATTAGTAAAAATCGCACTCTATTAAATTTTCAAAAAAAAAATTTAAAAAAAATCAACATAACTTTACTAATCTACTTTTTGTATGAATGATTCATGTAATATATATATATATATATATATATATATATATATATATATATATATATATATATATATATATATATATATAGTTAGATCTGTGTATGTGTGTGTTAAATTATGGGCACCTGTAACAAACAGTATCACACAGGACTAGAAACTGAATACTACAATAGTTAAATAGTAATACGTAAACATCTTAGGATACAGAAGCTCGTCATAACTTTTTATTGTTGTAATCTTATGTCTCTCTCTTTCTACCTTTCTCTCTCACACACACATACACACATATATATAACTTGATTATCGAAAATATTGCAAATAATAATTTAATAAATTTTTCGATGATTTAGGCCGTTGTTCAAAAAAGTCAAATATGCCTACAAATCATATGTACCAATTAAAATGAAAATAGTATTACTAATACTAATAATGTTTTTATATATGTACAGGTGAAGATGTTTTTGAAAATGATGGCTAATTCTCTGTCAAATTGTTAAGCATCTCTGATTATTATACCAGTGGAACTTGAACCTTTCCATACATAACACACATACTGCATTTTTGAAATCATACGGTTAAACACTCATATAAAAGAAATTTAAAAACAAGTGTAGGAAAAATATCTATTAAACTCACTCATAAACATTTCCCAGTACCATAACAATTAGTATCATAATTAGCTGCATCCACTACTTCGCTAGGGGTAAACAATGTTACAAAAGCTAGAATGACCAATCAAAACCCAAGTATAGGAAAATTCAAAAGCTTGACAAAGAAATCATGTTATAATAGCTATTCAGATCTTTAAAATACGGGTAATATTAAAAAGAATTTATTCTAACCAATAATTATTAAATTATATGATAAAATTTGATATTAAAATTAAAAACTGCCAATTTTAAAATCCAAATTTAATCACTATTATGTTTAAAAACTATAAAATTACTGAGGAGAAAAGAAAAAATACATATGTTATTGTTATTGAAATTTATTCTGTACACACCAATTATATACTTATATATATATATATATATATATATATATATATATATATATATATATATATATATATATATATATATATATATATATAAATTGCCAACAGGATAGAATCCAGGGGTAGAACTCAATGTCCAGAACAGAGTAAAAATATAATATAAAAGGCTCAAAGACTAATATTCCATGGTTATAATTTATTACATTGGAATCGTAATCACGATCCAATTCACCAGACCTATAAATTCAAAAAACATTTTTTTCAAAAAAGTTTTCGAATTTGTAGGTCTGTTGAATATTAGCCATTGAGCCTTATATATATATATATATATATATATATATATATATATATATATATATATATATATATATCAAAAATATCATTTAATAGAAGAAAAGAGGACCAGCTTATAGCACCAACTGAAAATGTATTTTTTGAACTAAAAGTGAAAATAGCGATAATCACTTTTTCGAAAGATAAACTACACAAAACATCAGATCTCGAAAACACAAAAAACACTACATACAAATATATCCTGATTTAAAATACCATAACCTAAATCTCTAAAATACCATAACTTAAATCTCTAAAATACCATAACTTAAATCCCTAAGGAAACATTGTTTGATCAATACAATATTGTTTAGTCTCGTGCTAATAATCTATATGCGCCTTAAAAGTGGAAAATAACGTTATTTTAAAATTGCAGATCCAATTAAAAATGAAAAGAAAATATGTATAGTTTGAAGGGGAATGAACGGGATGTAAAATATAAAAAGCAAAAACGAATGAGAAATAACGTTTGTTCTTTTGTCAACAGGGATTCCTTGCTACCTCATAATTTTAATGTGATGAAAATGACGCTGAAGCATCTACATGTAAAAAAAAAAAATCCGTCTATGCGTAACTTTTTTCTCTTTTTACTATTTTTTTTGTTAAATTGATATATAAGTGGAAACAGTTTTCTATGCATACCAGACGTCCCACATCCTTTTGACCGTCTCAAGATCAGTCGTGCTGATCTCAGAGTCCCAGGAGATTACGTATGTAAAGGAAACTGGATTTTTCATGCTTTTTTTCCGGGCTATAGAAACTGCCAGAAAGAAATCTAGATTAGAAGCAGATTGTTGCTTAGACCTAAAGCAAATGACCATGAATTTAAATCTAAAACTCCCCTCCATCGTCAAATGACAGTAGAGATATAATAAATATCTCCATGAAAGGAAATGATAGAATTAGTTCTTTAGTCTGAAAAGAAGGTGGTTGTTTTTAACAAAATTTTATTTTTTATTTTAGATAAACTTGTGAGTTCGTGTCCATTGAGCTTATATTTAAGTAGGAACGGTGGGTTTTATGTTTTTTTCTTTCATTTTCTCCCTATAATCACTTTCATCACTTCTTTTTCTTCTTCTGTGTGCCGTGTCCCTTCAGCACATTGATAATCATGGCTCTCCACAACTTCCTATCATGTGTGGCACGTAGCAGTTTTTTTTTTTTTATCTCCGTTCTGCCATTCACACAAGATCGACAGTTTGGATTCGCTGCCTTTGCATTCCCCTCTTGTTTTCAATATGTCCCATGAAGGTTAACTTGTTTTCATTGCAAATTTTCGGACAACTAGACTGATCGTCCGTGAGAAATGGGTACATTTTTAGCAGGAATTGAAAGCTATTTTAACTTTCTTATTTGTTCCTTTATTATCACCCCAGTTCTTGTTCTGCCAGCCATTTGCATAGCATTTAGGTTATTTGATGTTTCATTCTGCGGCTCAATATGTCAATATGAGTGTCAAATTCTCCCAGCCCACTTTCTTCATTATGTGCCTCAGAAATTTTAACGTAAAATTTATTTTTTTTAGGTATTATTAAAATTATTAAAATACGTCAGGCAGTTACGGGATATTTCAATTTTAAAAAGGAAACGATGAAATATGTCAACTGAATTGGAAAATGTCAATGTTGATTATTGTGGCGAAAGCTTTTTACTGTTAGTGTTAATATCAGGGAAATAAGGTAATTGTGGGCGAGTGGTTCGGTCCTATGCTCACAAATACATACTTTCATATATATAAATGATTATGTATATGTTTATATATATTATACTATAATTAGAAAAAATATATATATATAGAAATGATTATATATATGTATTATAGTATGATTACATGAAATATATATGTATTATAGTATGCTTATAAAAATATATATATATATATATACAGTATGATTATATATATAATGATTATATATATATAGTATGGTTATATATATATATCATATATATATATATATATATATATATATATATATATATATATATATATATATATATATATATATATATATAATAATGGACACTACCGTTGGTTTCGACGTATGAGGATCTGGCAGCTTCTTTAATTCAGTTATGAAATTTTGTGCGATAATCTTAAGTGGCATTTAAGACCCGCTAGTGATTTACAAAGGAGGCCACATATGGAGCAAGTGTCAGGATTGTGAGATGAGATAACAGTTAGATTGGCTGACCTTTTAGATCTTGCTATCGTTTCTTGAAGATGATTCAGACAAGCAGTATAAGAACCAATCAAGCTAATCCCCCAGAAAACCCACACAAGTGATTTAATTAAAGTGGTGAAGGCTTGTGAAGAACCATCCACACTTTTAAATATATAAATAATCATAATATATATATAATCATATTATATATATATAGCGAATAACCTTACCTAACAAGCTTGTATAAATGGATGACAGAACAAGGAATAGGGAGGATGGTGAACTAAGATTACTGAACACTTATATGAATTAATAATTGTCCATCCATTATTTAGAACGACTGTTACCCCCTGTCAATGCCTCATAAATAAGGGATTATTCCATTTTAATCGCATGGAAAGACGGAAATTCATATCAGAGACCTACTTGGTTTCAGTGAGAAAGAAAGAAAGAAAAAAAGAAAGAAAGAAAGAAAGAAAGAAGGGACGTCTCCTGCCAATACTTCATAAATAATGGACTATTCCTTTTTGATCGTGTGGAAAGATTGAAAACTCACATCAGAAACGCTACTTGACTTCAGTGGGAAAATGAAATAGTTAAACAAATAAAGATGGGAAGATAGAAGTATTTATGGTCTATTTTAATGAAATGGAAAAAAAAGTTTAATTTGTATCCCCTTAAAATAACGACCGACATTCATATTTATGATTACTATTGCATTATAAATTTTTGTTAAAGTTGTTAAGCACAAATAATTAATGAGAGGAATTTCTGCGGATATTTCATTGTTGCAGAACTCGCTATGAGCTTATTCAATCATTAAGAATTAAAACCCATCAGAAAATCCAATTAGAAAAACTGGAATTTACACGGGTATTTCTAGTATGAATTAATTTATCATAAAATATTTCTTATTTTTATGACTGATTATTTTAATAAGATTTGATTCTAAGTTTCGTCAAAATTAATACGAGCGTTCAAGATTCAAAAGAATTTTTCCTTGAATTTACTCCTCCATCAGCCCAACACATGTGAAATCATTATTTTTTTTAAATCGTTGTCCATTTCTCTAAGCTAGGATTTCAAATAAAGTTTAGTACTTCACTGTAAAAGAGAAAAAAATATGTCCATTTAAGTTCTTCATTCTCTCTTGCAAAATACTCTCAGGGGAACTCTTTTTGCATCAGATACGGCCTGGAATAAATTCTATTAAATATATTTTAACACATTTTATCAAAATTGCTCAACCTTAGAAACAGCATATGCTTACTTGCTCGGCAAATTTTTAAATAATTTGACATCAAAGCAAAATTTTGTGGATTTAGCTCAATTGTTGTAGATTAGAAAAGTAAGGAAAGAAAGAGTATATTTTTTTCAAAAGTTCATGTCGCTTTTTAACATTAAAGAGGAATATTGATTTCAAACTTTATAGATATTGAATGACTTTTAAAGTCTGTGATACCCGCAAAATCAACACGTGGCAATCTTCTGATTGGCACATGTGGATATGTCAAATTTTAAACTAGTGATTTAGACGATTTATATCACGAAAATTACATATATTATCACGATAATAATTAAATGATAAATTTATTACAGTCACTGGTTTTAACTGTGCGTATATTTTTAAGCAGTATCCACATGCGAAAAATGTCTAGCCAAATTATTATTTTGAAGGATGTGCTGTTACAGATGATACTATCAGTTTTTTTTTTCTGTGTCACACTTATTTTTCATCATCATAATTACCACCCCCAAAAAAAATAAACAAACAAAAAACCCCTAAAAAACAAACAAAAAACAAAAACAAAAACAAACAAAACAAAAAACAACAACAATAATAACAAAAAACAACACTAACGTCATCGGTACCATATCCGTGTTTTTTGTAGGAGTGCTACGCAGTTGACCAGTTTCCTTCAAATGTCTTGGTTGTGTACCAATGTCTGGGATTCTATGAAGGATTTTCCAGTTCACTCATTGCAGTCAATCCATTTTTCCTCTTTATGCTTTATATTCTGTTACCAAAAGTGGCACCTTATCGGATGACAATGATTGTGGTCTCTTATGACGTGGCCATAACATTTCCAATTTCTCTCTTTAACGATGGTAATGAGGTCTTCTACAGGTTCTGTTTCCTGTTTCATAGTGCCTCACACTGTATCATTTGAGATGCGGTCTACGCAGGAGTTGCTTTTTTCATTCAATTCCTTTCATTCGTACGTTAAACTCTTTCCGTTTCTTTCTCATTCGCATAACTCAGTTCAAATATATTTAGATTCTAAATTATTCCTTCATTTATTCCATATTCATAATTCCTTCATTACATTATTCTTTATCTAAGTATTCATTACTTAACTGGTCATCATCATCATCATCATCATCATCATCATCATCATCATCATCGTCGTCGTCGTCGTCGTCATCATCATCGTCGTCGTCATCATCATCATCATCGTCGTCATCATCATCATCATCATCGTCGTCATCATCATCATCATCATCATCATCATCATCATCATCATCATCATCATCATCGTCTTCTTTCAATTGCGCGTTTCCTCACAACACTTTTATCCATCGCACCAGGTAGTATCTGTCTATATTTCTGAAATGAGGTATTATGTACACTATTTACAATAGTCCGAATAATATATATAGTGCACCAGGTAGGTTTTCAATTTGCCATCCTGTGTCTTCGAATATTTGCTAGGTCTGTATTTGGAATTGGCCACTAATATTCGTTTGTTAATATTTAAGGGTCCACAACAGAACGTCACTGATAGGCCCATCTTTAATTTTCCAGGAATGTCCTGCAAATATTGTTTTTTCCTCTGCCCAATGACTTGTGAGGTGGTAGTTAAATTTCCATAGAGTTGCTTTTTTTGTAAGATAAATTCAATGCAACACGCAACATACATGGTATTTAGCTTCTTTTTGTCAATGCCCACGTGTTGCTATCATGTAGCAAGATAGATACAATATTATCTTGGATAAAGTATCAGCAAACATGGACCTTTGGACTATTGTCCTCCTCTTTCTTGCCATATTTATCACAATGTTTCGGCCGTTGTACGCTCCGACCTTCTTCAGGTGGTTGGAATGTCGAACTGAACCCTTTATTTAGCTCACAGCGGTAGACTGTTCTGTGATAAATATGGCAACAAAGATGAAGACAATAGTCCGAATAATGTAAATAGTGTACATAATACCTCATCTCAGAAATATAGACAGATACTGAAAGGCTGAAACGTTGTAAAAAATATGGTGACAAAGATGAGGACAATAGTCCGAATAATGTAAATAGTGTATATAATACCTCATCTCAGAAATATAGACAGATACTGAAAGGCTGAAACGTTGTAAAAAATATGGTGACAAAGATGAGGACAATAGTCCGAATAATGTAAATAGTCTACATAATACCTCATCTCAGAAATATAGACAGATACTGAAAGGCTGAAACGTTGTAAAAAATATGGTGACAAAGATGAGGACAATAGTCCGAATAATGTAAATAGTGTACATAATACCTCATCTCAGAAATATAGACAGATACTGAAAGGCTGAAACGTTGTAAAAAATATGGTGACAAAGATGAAGACAATAGTCCGAATAATGTAAATAGTCTACATAATACCTCATCTCAGAAATATAGACAGATACTGAAAGGCTGAAACGTTGTAAAAAATATGGTGACAAAGATGAGGACAATAGTCCAAATAATGTAAATAGTGTACATAATACCTCATCTCAGAAATATAGACAGATACTGAAAGGCTGAAACGTTGTAAAAAATATGGTGACAAAGATGAGGACAATAGTCCGAATAATGTAAATAGTGTACATAATACCTCATCTCAGAAATATAGACAGATACTGATGGACCTTTGGGTATGCAAAAAAAAAGTGTCAAAAGGACTGTTTTCTCCTGACACGACTTTTATTTTAATTACTTTCACTCCTCGACAATGCTTATTGTTTTAAAAGGGATGACTACAATTGCAATAAAACCTAAACATATGATGAAAGGGAATTTATACATTTTTTGTTCTTGAGAATTTACATAAAAAATATAAACACTATGTATATATCAGATTGTTTATTTACAAGAATAATTTTACATTTTCAACATTCAACTTTTTACTCTTTGAGAACAGACACTGTTTCATAAGGGTGCTTATTTTGTTATAAGAAAAATGCATAAGAATATATATCATTTACCAATTTATAAAGAAATAAATATGAAAAACATGTTTATTCAGAAATTTATAAAGATTTATTAAATTGTTAAAATGCAAAATCAACTAAAAAAAATCTTATTATTTATCATTTTATAAATTTCGAATTAAATAACAATTAGCCAATGTTTTGCTAAGAATTCCAATAAACAATATTAAAATAAATAAATAGTGTAAATAAACAATCAAATAAACAGTGTTTATTATTTTTGCTGTCAATTTCTCAAGAACAAAGAAAATGTATAAATTCACTTTCATATGCTGAGGATTTAACTAGAATTCTAATCACTGCTTTTTAAAACAATAAACATTGCCGAGGAGTGAAGGTAGTTAAAATAATAGCGGTGTCATGGGAAAAACCACCCTTTCCACATTGCGTTTCTTTTTGGGGCACGAAAGTCCATGTTTGCTGAAGCATCGTTTTATTTGATTTCGGTAAAACAGATTTCCAGATTATTAACGGCTTGTCCATTGCATCTCTTTTTTTATGTTTACTATTTAGGTATTAACTTCTTCATGTAGCTATTTTTAGTCGTTAAAACACAGTTTTGGTCCTATTTCCATCATTTATTCCTTACACACTTCTTTCTCAAATGGCTCCCAAATACAATGCACTTTTAAAAAGGAAAAATAATTAATGTAATATAGAAAAATAACTTGCATTTTTAATACAGAACCATTTTATATACTACAATTATTAGCATTATACATACACTGCATCTTGCAGAATTTACAATTTCATATTTCATTGATATAAATACAAACTGGAATCTAAAGTTTAATGGCGACATATATCTGCGCAGTAAAGATGAAAACCTGTTTATTCTGCACAGATGTAAAGATACAGCAAACATTTACTTTAAATATTATGTAATTTAAAGTTTAAAGGATCCAAATTAATGCTTTGAAGAGGTAGCTGGTAGAAAAGACTAAATATCAACTGTAATAAGACAGAATGTGTGGTTTTCAGCAAAAGAAACCAACCAACATGCCAATCACAGATTAGAAATACCAAAATTAAACAAGTACAAAAATTTAAATATATAGAAAATGTTTTAAAAGAGGACACAAATTGGAGAGTGAAATCCCAAGACGAATTGGAATAGCAAAAGGTTTTTTAAAAGCTATGCAAAGTATAAAGAAACAGGAAAATCTATTTAAAAACATGGAAAACTACTAAACGGATATGTAATATCTGTCCTCCCTGATGGCAGTGAATGCTGAACAATCTCCTCAAAGATGGAGAAGAGTAAACAAAAATGTGTTTCTAGAGAAAGATACTGAAAGTAACATGGAAACAAACAAGGCTCTTATACTTAACATCAAAAAGTAACAATTTGTATTTCTAGGCCATATAATGGGGAAAGAGAACTTCAGGAATTTGACACTCACAGGATATTTTGAAGGCAACTAGGACAGCGCATAAACTTACCAACGAGTGTATAGGAAATTGCGGAGAGCCATGATCCCTCACTTCTTGAATGCACACGAAAGAAGATATAAAATGTGTCTTAATAAATGTTCCACTAGTGGAACAATGAAGACTAAATTGATAAACTAATTGACAAACTTTGAAATGCTATTAGGGATGCTGTGCCCTTGATTCATATGTAGAAATACGACAGTTCATTATGGATTTCTGAAACTAGTTTAAAAACAATCCTTTTTCTTCTGTTCGATAAATTACTTTAGTAAAATCATTTGCATTTCATTGTTATTGCAATTATATAGTAAAATCATATTCACTGCGTTTAGATTATACAAATATCTCTATTAATTCAAGCTTGTTTTAATTTTTCGCTTCTGACACTAAAAAGCATGCCGATTAAATAAAAATCATTCTAAAATAATTTTGGATAAAAATATTGAATATTACTTGCTTAATTTTTCCATGTCGCGGGAAGTATTTCTCTCTCACTCTCTCTTTCTCTCTCTATGTTATTTCCATTTAGGATATAAGAGATCATTTCTCTCTACAATTCCCCCTCTTTGTTTTCTTTTGCTGTCGATATACCCTATAATTATTATGTTTTTCAAGGTTTCTTTTCTCATTATTCAGGGTATCCCTAAAGCCTGGACATATAACAAATCTCATTAACGATATATTTTTTTTTACCTCCACAGATTAAACATGGTTTTGTCGAAAGAAGAAAGAACCAAACTGGTGTGTCTCATTGGACGTGAAGGATGGTCATATCGAAAGATTGCAGATTAATTTAATGTACGTCTCCCCAGGAGGGTTTCATCTGGCTTATCCCACTGTGGCGAAGGTAGCTAAAAAGTTTAAAGAAACGGGTAATGCCATGGTCATACTCCATTCTTGACGACCGAATGTATCAGACGAAACGAAAGAAATTGTCATGATCAAAATGTATGCTAGACTCCCAAATTCACCTCGCAGGATATCCATGGAGCTGTGTGTTTCCAAAACAACCTTCAGTCGTATCTTAAAAGAGAAAAAGTTTCAACAGTACAAGTTACAAATCTTGCGTCTGTTGGGATTATTAAGAGTTTGAATTTGGTACCAGAAGGTTTTTATATTAAGATAGTTAGTTTACGGGCATGTTCACCATATTAATAATCCATAACAATATAGAATATAGACATTTAAAAACGAATCAATCACAAGGCAATTGAGTAAGAAACACCGATTATGAGATTTCAATAAAACAACATTCATTTATGTACTATTAATATACAATTTGAAAACTTGTAGTTTGATAATGCAAGAAATTGACCATTGATAAATTGGGTTTCTTATTGATTTACAGTTCAAAATTGTTCAGGTGTTTAAGAACTGGTCAAACAGAGTAAAATGGAAAATATTATTTATACAGAAATGTGTGTAGTTTGTATGCGTGAATAAAGTAGGGTTTAATTGTCTAAATTCTCCAGAGTTGTTTACCTTGGATTGTTCTGCGTTTGTCTTTGTTTAGAATACAATTTCTATTTTAGTAGTGTGTAAGAACACTTTTCTTAGAAAGTTGTAAGTGAGATGTGAGAGATTATGTTGATGTCTGAGTCAGCAGTTGACGCGCGAAAAGTATCTTAAGTCAAAATAGTGACACGCGTGGATTCGTGTGACATCTCTCTGAAGTTTATTCACTGACTGGTGAACTGGGTTGAGATAGTCCTTTTTACTTGTTTCTGGAAACCAAAATAGGCGCCAGTGAATTAGGCACAAAAACAGTTTTTCGACAATTGTTACATGTCTCGACCAACAGAAAGTCGAGATTTGCAATGCGAGATGTTGGTTGGTTAAAACTGATTCTGATGAAAGACTGTATTTTATCTCGGACGTGAGTATAAAATATGGACGATTCTATACATCATTTAACCGAATATGACCCTGAGAGACGACTCGAGATCATATTGAAAATGTTATTTGTTAACATTTCAATCCAATAAAATGCTAAAAATTTCATTTCTTGAAAATATGCGTTTTTTTGCCTAAGTTTCCCTAATTTACGGACATCATGCATATACCGAAACTAGATGTCAACAACAGTTTCTTGTAATCCCATTCTGCTTAAAAATTTCTCGCTTCTCACATAACCTGTCAATGGTATTTTAAACATTCGTTGTTAGCTTCAGATATTTTCAGACATTTTTCAGGATACGCTGTGATTGAACATTTTATAGAAGTTACGGTTATAACAATAATTATGGCGCCATAATTTTTTGTTCATTGTATAAAAATAATTTCTCAATATTTCTATGTGCCTTCTATCACACTTTCTGACGTCCCCGATACGTAACCAATATCTTGTGCTGTCCCTTTTGCTGACAACCATTACAAGCAATTATTATTCTTATCTTATTCAGATTGTCTTCATTGATCATTTATGACCAATTTTCTTATTTCGAACACAGTCGTACAAGTAATGATTAGATTTTTCTCATTTTTCTCATCGACTTCTTTAAATTTAAAAAAATCTGATCTAATAAAATTGAGAAAAGAATGTACATTTAAATCCTTCACACAACTTCTTAAATTGTTTACCACATTTTCTCACAATGTTTCTTGTCATCATCGATTTTCTGAGACTCAAAATCATTTAATTATTTCATCGATATGTAGTGATATCAGAAAAATTGTTAAGAAAGATACAAACCAAATTATTTCTTATTTTTAGGGTATTCTGTAAATTAAGATAAAGCTGAAATAATAATTAAAAAAGGAGTGTTTATCCAAAAATTTATTTTCTTTCTAAAATAAAATTCCTTGCTCATATGTATGTCACTTCAATACTATCATATTAATTGCTTTGAATATTAAAATATACGTAAAGGAATTTATTTTGTCTCTCATAAGATACGTGTCTGAACATTTATTTTCCGAACCATTTGGGATAGTTTAAATTTAGTCAACGCATAAAACCTAGTACTATGATTTATTACACCGAGAATTGGTAGCGTTGCTAAAAGATAACGTTTCAAACACAAACTTGATATAAAGATGTGTCAGATGAGTGATGTCGGCCTGACCTGACTTGGGTATGTGAAGTCCACTGCTTGAGAGAGAGAGAGAGAGAGAGAGAGAGAGAGAGAGAGAGAGAGAGGTCAGATTTCTCTGCAAAGTAGAAAAAATGTACATCCTTACGTTGAATACACTGCAACTGCAATTGGTCAAAGATCGACCAAACCTGTTCACTACGTAAAAGCGATATTTTTTATTGAGAAAAATGCAGGAAAATTGATCTAGCTTAAAATGAAGATATTTCAGAGATTCCTTAAATTACTATTGTTTACTCGTAATGTCAAATATTTACAAAATATGAAAATAATATTAGAATTTTATTATATTAATAGACTATCTAAAATTTATTGCAGTTAAGGTTCTGATTGTATTCAATGCTTTTTAAAAATTAAACAAACACCGCCCAACAAATATTATTCAGTACTAAGTTTAACATAAATTAAATTTCTATTCCTATTGCATATTTCAAAAATCTACTACAAATGATAGGTGTCTATATTACTAGAAGAAGCCACTATATAATTGTAGAAAAATGTTACATGTAAATATATATATATATATATATATATATATATATATATATATATGTCTGTGTGTGTGTGTCTGTGTGTCTGTGTGTGTGTCTATGTGTGTGTGTGTCTATGTGTGTGTGTGTCTGTGTTTGTCTGTGTATATATATATATATATATATATATATATATATAAAGAGAAAGAACACTCAGTTTTAGAATCTACATTGTAACTAAAAATCATATTCTTAACCAGATATAATTGGTGACATGTTTAAAAATGGCGGTTCATCAAGACAAGTTTGAGTAACACATACACTCTAACCTCTAAACTACATTTTTTCACTTTTCTGCTTTAGCTTTGACCTGTCTTTTCATTGGTCAAAGAAGACATAATCAGAAAAATTTTAAAATCTTGTTCCGCCCTCCTTAACACTTAAATAAAATACCATTCTGTTTTCAAAAGTAAACTAATTTCATTAAAAGTTAGCCAACATCGCTTGATAAAGGAACAGATTTAAGTTCCGAAACATAAAAAATTCCGTTTCGCGATGTAAAATATTTTTGAAATAAAAAATATATATATATATATATATATATATATATATATATATATATATATAAAATATGATTCAAAGGCTACATAAGAGTTTTCATGTTTCAAAACGAGAGCCGAAAACTTCATTATATAATTATTTGAATTAAATTGAATTAAAGAACCAAGCTCTGTTCCATCTTCAAGCGAATTTTTTTTGATGGAACAGAGCTTGGTACTTTAATTCAGTTTAATTCAAATAATTATATTGAAGTTTTCGGCTCTTGTTTTGAAACATGAGAACTCTTATGTAGCGTTGGAATCATATTTTTAAATAAATAATTATATTTATGCTCTACTTTTGTATCGAGCACTATTTTTTTTAAATAATAATAAAAAAATACTAGAGAACTTTGGATTATTTACCTAACGAGTTCTTTCCTATTTTCTATATATTTTACACACACACACACACACACACACACATATATATATATATTTTTTTTTGAACAATAAAAATATAAAAAATATTATATATATATATATATATATATATATATATATATATATATATATATATATATATATACACATTCTGATGCGACAGTATGTTTCAGGCTTAGGCGCAATCGTCAGGTCGTACCATCGACAAACTCTCTCTTTTCGATATTTATCTCACTTGTCTCAAAATATATATAAAATTTTAAGCAATACAACTTTCTCTCTCTCTCTCTCTCTCTCTCTCTCTCTCTCTATATATATATATATATATATATATATATATATATATATATTCATAGGCATATGTGTATACATATTGAATATAGAAATGTACAGGACGTTAGCGTATTTTTCAATCTATGACTTTATTAACTGAATTTGAATTATTTTATCTCGGGGTAAAAAAAAGAAAAAATGACATATCAGTATTGTAAATACTTCAGTAAAACCGTTAACCTTAACTTGGTTGCCTACTGCGTGCACAAGTTTTAAACATACCACTAATTTTACCTACTAAATATGAATAAATTAAATCGCTCCAAATAGTAAGAAATATCTACCTTATAAAGCATAGCTTTTCTTTCGCCTGAAGAAAGGTAGCTCCGTGACATAGTATAATCTATATGTTTCTCGAGCTGCTGAAAAGTTACACAATCCAGGCATTTTAACTGTCAATAAGATTTTTGAATGTGAGTACATGGAATTTAGTTAGTTTTCACGTATCTTCAACGTGTCGCTATCCTTCAGGACACAGTCGATCCTACATGACACAGGTGATCATGTTTCTCCAAAACTTTCTATCTCGTGTGGTTCTTCTCCCTTTTTCTCCCTTTGCAAAGTCCCCAAACACCACACACAAAGGTTTGTCACGGAAGTGGTTCGTTGCTTGCTTTTCAATTATCTCCCCTGCCCATAATATACAACGTGAAGGTTCTGCCTAATGAGGAGATATTCATATTCATCGTTTCATTACAAGCAAACTATTAGAGTAGAAGAGGCAGTAGAATCAAGCTAGTTCAGCAGTTAAACGGAGAGTAATGGATGATACACATAAATTCATATAAAAGGGACGTCAGGAAAAAAAAGCTCATCAGAGCAAATGCCATGTAAATACTTGTAAAAAAGACAGAGAGAAGACACGATATGTCGGTGAGAAAAGGACTGAAATGCCTGATAAGGATCAATTACGTTACAAAATCTTCTTTGGATTTTAGCAACATTATTTAATGCACATAAGAATGATAGATATATAAATGGGCAAGGTAGAAAAAAATTGTCAAGGTACAGTGACGAAAACTTGCATATAGTAGACGTAGCAATTGATTCGATTTAGTCGTTCCACTTCATGTCATTGCAAAACGTAAGACCGAGAAGTTTTAGAGTTTTGTTGTTCTGGAGTCTAGCATTAGCCATACTAAAGACAGGCACAAATGGTTGTCTCTGGTGATTAAATGAAAGCAATTCTGTTTTGCAGGCACACTTATTTACAAGCTATTTCTTACCAAAAAACAAGAGCAGTTGCCAGGTAAACAATATATATATATATATATATATATATATATATATATATATATATATATATATATATTTACAAACACACATGCAAATATATATACATATACATGTAAATATATATATATATATATATATACATGCAAACAGATGCACACATATATGCAAACACACAATCACACACACACACACACACACACACATATATATATATATATATATATATATATATATATATATATATATAAAGACTATACTTAGCAGATGAGTAACATCCACAGATTAAATTATATATATATATATATATATATATATATATATGCACATGTATTTATATTCATATATACGTATGTATATGCATTCATGTACGCATACACACACACAAACATATATATATATATATATATATATATATATATATATATATATTCAAATCATGCCTTTACGAAATCGTAATATGCAATAGACTGTTGGTGTTGTTTTGATTTCTGGTGGCTGAGCAGACCAGCCCTGGACAGACATACACAACTGCATTATGAACATAGCCATGTTGGTACTTCATAGCAATTCAGGGATCCCTTCTGAACTCCTCTCTTCATTTCTGAATATTTTTGTGATGACTCATAAAAGATCTTGACGCCATCATCAATACCAGCTCTTCAAGAAACCCGGCTTTGGCAAGATTCTCCCAGTTACCTAGACCAATAATACACTTGTATAGTGGCTCTTTACGGCAATTTTTGTAACGAATATTTGGCTTGTGCTGTGGGCTTTTCCTCATTATATACATAAGCCATTATATATATATATATATATATATATACATACGTATATACATGAATATATATACGTATATATGAATATAAATACATGTGCATAACCAGTTCGAGGTCCTGAGCTCCTCTGCCGACAAGGCCGAATGCTTTGCTCGGAAATTTTCATTCAATTCAACGCTCGACTCTTCCGATGTACCCATACCCGACTTCCCGAACTGAGGCCCTATTGAGCGGGTTACACATAACTCCGTCTTTGGTATTGGGGATTATCTCCAATTTAGACCCCAACAAGGTTACTGGTGGGGATGGGATACCAGCCATTGTCTTGAAGAAATGCGCACCTGAACTGGCGCCCGCCCTCTCTAAACTATATAACTACTGCCTCAAGGAATCTTGTTTTCCTGACTGCTGGAAATCCTCATCGATTGTTCCTGTCTTTAAGAAATCTGGCGACCCCTCTGACCCTTCTAATTACCGTCCTATTAGTCTCCTACCTGTCTTCGGCAAAGTCTTCGCAGCCCTAATCAACGCCGAATTGGTTAACCACCTAAATCCCATGATCTGTTCTCAGACAAGAAATATGGCTTCCTCTTTGCCCTATCTACAGCTGATGTGCTTACGGCCATCACTGAAACTGTCTACCAAGCTCTTCAAACTAACGGAGAAGCACGTGCCGTGGCCCTAGACATCTCCAAAGCGTTTGATAGGGTTTGGCATGCCGGCCTTCTTCGCAAGCTCCAGGGTTATGGTATTACAGGTCGATTGTTTGACCTAATACAATCATTCCTGTCAAACCGTAAATTGAAGGTCGTTCTCAACGGATTCTCCTCCAGTTCCTATCCCACGAACGCAGGTGTTCCTCAAGTCTCCATCCTTATCTTCATCAACGACCTTCCTGACGCCATAGATTCCAAAGTTGGCATCTACGCCTGCCTCAAAAACAAATCTAGTGTCGCTGACAAAACTAACCTGGCCGTGCGTCTCGAAAAGGACCTCCAATCGGTTGTGAACGGGGGCAGGAATTGGCTGGTCAACTTTAATGCCTCAAAAACAAAACTGCTCTCTATTAATCACCACAGTAATCCTTCCCTGCCCTCCATTAGAATGTCTGACGCTCAACTTCTCGAGAGCACCTCTCTGCGGCTGCTCAGTCTCACGTTGACTGCTGACCTGAGATGGAACAAATACATTGAGTCAATTGCTTCGTACACCGCAAGAAAAGTTGGCTCTCTGTGCCATGCCAGGAAATTTTTCTACCCGGAATCGATCCTTCAGATCTACAAATCAACAATTCGCCCTTGCATGGAGTATTGCTGCCATATATGGTCTGGAGCTCCTTCTGTTTGCCTCGGGATTCTTGATAAGATCCAGAGGCGGATATGCAATATAATTGGCCCCGATCTGGCATCTCGTCTACAGTCGCTTTCTCACAGACGCGCCGTCGTCTCTCTCTGTCTTTCTTACAAATGATTTCATAGCAATTGCTCCGAAGAGGTGCATTCTAGGGTTCCCAGACTTCATGAATTCAAGCGCCCTACGAAGGAGCGTTTACACTTGATAAGCCATGAGCATACATGAATGTACTTTGTCCATTTCTTAATGTGTTACGTCATTTGTTTACATTTGATACGCCATGAACAGATATGAAAGTGCGTAAGAGATTCATGGAAGATTGAAGTTCAAATACAGTAAATTCGAACGCTCGTCTGTGGCCAAATCGGTAAAGGCACGTCAAGCTAAATAACGGTTCCGTATAGGATACAGGTTCGAATCCTGTCGGAGGACGAATATTTTCTGTGAAAATTTCTCGGACATTCAGGCTGGTAAATGTTGTTTAATACTGTTTATTATAAAAAGAGCATTTACTTAAATATCTGTATCTATAAAATGTATGTTAAACATAAAAATGACTTAATATATATAATGAAATGGACAAAGTCCGACAATTATTTTAAGACATTTTTAAAAAGAATGTAAAAAACATAAAAAATGTTTTTATATATATATATATATATATATATATATATATATATATATATATATATATATATATACTTTTCCAAAATGCTTTATTCACTAATATCTTTATTTACATATAACTAGGAGAATAATATTATTAATATTAAGCAAATAAAACTTGTGATAAAAAGGAAAACAAACACTATGAAATCAAATCTTGTGAAAAATGAAAAATAATTTACTTTTGAAAAGTTTGAAAAAAAAAATCACGTCTGACTGTCTAATCCGGTAAGCCGATTTGAAATTGTGTTGGTATTTTGTTACCTTGCTTCAATTCAGAGAGAATTTACATAATGAAACTCAGTGTATTACATTAAGAACTATTTATTAATGAAATATTGTTATCTTAATATGTTAATTTGAAAATCATTTATTTATTAAAGTGTGTTACTGAATTCTTCCGCGCGGAAAAGAAATGCACCGATTGACGTTTGGCGAAAATTTTCCAAACAATTGGTGTGAACACAGTTAAATGGTGATAATGCGTTTCAGCAGTGACTAAGATGATTTGTGTTTCAAACCATGATCTGCTAGGTCCTGCTCAGCTGCCATCCCAGTTTATCTGTGTACATTAATGAATTACGACTAGAAAGCCTGAGAAGGAGTTGAATGTTTACCCAACTGCTATAGGGCAAAGCTATGCGCAGCGTCTTTTGCGATAGAAAAGCTCTTTTTGTCTAGATTTACTGGAACACTAAAATATCACTTCCTGCCGTTATATTGCGACGTTGATGATATGAATTTCCATTTTTAAACATTAGAAAAAGACATCCATTCGCTTGAAAAATAATAAAACCAAGCTCAACACCTGTTTTAAGAGCATGAATCACATTGCGAATTTTTACGCTACCATCCTACCAAGGGTAGCTTATCAAAATTTGTAACTTCTGATTTTACTCTGCTCGAGGCAATGAAAGATAAACATCTCAGTTATTTTCTAACAACAGCGTCATTATTGCTGCCGTGAAAAAGAAATCAGTCGCTTCCACTAGTTCAGCTTTTTGCATAGGTATACATATCATCATCATCATCATACTTCGACCTCTTTGTGGTTGGTCAGAACTCTATTAACAATACCTTTCCACACTGTTCGGTCATGCATTGCCGTCCTCTGATCGCCAATGTCCAATGTATGTATGTTATGATATATATATATATATATATATATATATATATATATATATATATATATATATATATATATATATAACGACAACATTTTTTTTTTTTATCATTTTATTCCAAGCAAGGAAATAAAACCACGTGAGTGTGATATATTAAGAGAAAAATAAAACATTAAGGGGAGAGAACAATAAAAAGACAACAATTAAAAAGATACAAGATAACGATTGATATTGCATTTACATTTTTGAAGATCAAAATTGACTGGGAAGCAAGAAGCCGGAAGAGAGTTCCTCAAGCGAGAAGTGATATATAAGATACTATTAGCATAGAAATTAAGCTTATATCTAGCCATTTCAACTGTAAAAGGCTGAAAACCTGCTGCCAATCGAATAGTACGCTTAAATTCATACATTCTTAGTACTAAAGGGGAAAGTTCACTAGAACAACTAGCAAGAAAATATTCATAGAAAAGGCAATATTACGGCATTCGAAAGATGACTGAAGTTGAGATGTCATGTATGGACCAATAAAATTGCTGATTCTTTATGTATTTTATCAAGAATTCATACCAGATGAACTCGTGTACTAGATCTGTTGCACATATCTCTGTATTCAAAATTGAAATTTCTTTTATCAGATATTTCTTTTTTATTTTCTTGTTATACACTACTGAATATCCTGTTGCACATCGAGTTGCAATTTTAGACAATCTAAATCTTTTGTTTATTGCCCATCTCTTGATCATATTTACGCATTAATGAGGATCCGTTTCTATGGTCTAGATATTTTTGGATCGGTATAGCTGGCCACTTATATTCGAGGATACCCGTCTACTAGGATAGTTAGCCTATCCCTATTGCAGACGCTTGCTCAGGCGCATTTGTAATTATTCAACAGCCACAGAATTCACCTGTTTTTCATACCGCAACTAAGTTGAGCAGACCTTAGTTGCAGTTTTTTGGGAAAGTGTGTGTTATCTAGTGTGATCAACAATTTGAGGCTCCCAGGGTTCCATCTCTCCAATTTGACTCACAAGCCTTGGGTCAATCCGTGGTATGGTTTTTAGACACTTTCCAAAGGTGCCACACGCTGCGATCGACCCCTCCAGTCTGTCAATCAAGTCGAGGGTATCGTTGACAAGAAAGCTGGAAAATCAATGACGGCTATTGTTAATCGACTCCATGTCTCAACTGTTGGACATGTAATGTATGAAGACATCAGATACAAATCATACATCATTTTAACCGTTACCTGGGAGAACAGTGTGATTCTGTTGAAGTGACCGCTAAAAAAGTCAAGCATTTTCACGATAATGTTATCTGTAACACTTGGCCCCCTACCTCTCCTGACTTAAATCTTATGGACTATTATATTTGGGGCTTCCTAGAGAGGAATATCGTTAACCATGTCTCTCATAAAATCACTAAAGTGTTTTGCTTTAGTCCGACGCATCACTTCCATGAGAATTAAGAAGTACATACCTACTATGTGAACCATGTAAGCCAGTTATAGTTACTCCTAGTTGAGAAGAATATTCGACATGATTGTATCATTCCTGTGTAGAGTTCAAAATATTTATGGGTCATGTAATCTTAAAAATAATAACAGGCCATTAGTAGCTATACAAAGAAGAAACCTTGATATGACTAACAGATATGACTAATTGATCATCTTCGACAGTGGTTCTCTAAATTTATTTCGAAGACCCTTCATGTTCTCAAAATATATGTTGACACCTAAAGTTAGGTTTGTGCATTTTACGATATATCAAATCCTTAATATCGAATTTTGTATTGGGAGTCAATGAGGATCAATTCCATTAGAGATGGTCAACCAGATTAGCATTGCTAATCACCCGGCGAGGTGATTAGAAAGTCTAAAATGATTCTATGTCGATTAAGTGATTTTATTAAAAATGGACCGAAAATTATATTTGTATTATTTCAAATGTAGGATTTTATAAAAATAAATTATTTTATTGAAATGATACAGTGTATTTTTATTTAAAATTTTTAAATTCATGGAATTTTAATATCGATGCTATCAATCTTAGACGATTTCGAGAGGAATAAAATTCGGGTAATATTAAATTAAAATGAAAAACGAACTACATCAGACAATCAGTTTATCATCCGAATTCTGATGAATAAAAAACGTAGCAGAATTAGATCAGAAATAGAAAGGAACAGCGTTGCATCGTTAAAGACACTGAAACAAGGAATGCAATATTTATGATCAGTATGATATAAGAACGAACAAAGCAAATGTTTAATAGATTATGCAAAACCAGTTGATAAGATAAGGTACAAAAATCTTACTGGACTTCGAAGAAAATCTTACTTATTTAGAAAACATATTAGAATGACCCAAACTATTAACCTTGACCAAACCGGTTAGGTTCGTTTTCTGTCCGGTTCATACATGGTTTTTTGAACAGGAGTGAGCTTTACCCCTTGCTTCCCGTTTATATTTCTGGTTCCGGTTCTCAAGTCTTTTTATTCTCTTTCGCTTCCAGGAATCCCTTGCGACTTAGTGGCACTTTCGCCTTGCTTCGGGAGAATTGATAAAAAATAACAATAAAACAATAAAGGAAATGCCACAACAAAAGGATGCGCTTTCTTGCTAGAACGTTTGAAGCGACGCTGTCCTAAGAGAATGTGAAATCGTACCAATATTAATTATGGGTGGGTACAATCTTATGAATATCCGAATACAGAGATGATACCACATTCATAGCAGACATTGCAAATTCAAAAAAGAAAAAAATGGAAGACATCAAAGTGATAGATTCGGCTATATTTTTTTGATAGGCTGTTTATATTGATAAAGTAGAAAGAGATAAACTAAGAAATAAATTATGCAAAGAAAGAATGAACCAATGTCTTTATGTAAGTATACTAGAAACCATGACTTTCCAGCTATAATATGCAAATGGATATATAACCTATTATAATACGCAAATGAATATATATCCTATTATAATACGCAAATGAATATATAACCTATAATAATACGTAAATGGATATATAGCCTATAATAATAAGCAAATGTATATATAACCTATTATAATACGCAAATGAATATATAACCTAATATAACACGCAAATGAATATATATCCTATTATAATACTTAAATGTATATATAACCTATTATAATGCGTAAATGAATATATAACGTATTATAATACGCAAAAGAATATGCAACCTGTTATAATACGTGAATGAATATATTTCCTATTATACTGACATATAACCATTAATGAATGTATTACCTATTATATTGACATAACATAATATGACATCAAATGAGCATACTTTGAATATTGTTGTTGAGAATAATTTTTCCTGATTTTTACTTTCAAATTTTTGAAGATCAAACTTGACTGGAAAGCAAGGTGCCGGAAAGTAGTTCCACGAGTGAGAAGTGTGGGAAAAGAAGCTGTTATCATAGAATTACATCTGGCCAATTCAAGTGTAAAACGATCTGATCTCTTTGCCGTCTAGTACTGCGCTTAAATTCATAATGCCGAAGTACCATAGAGCAAAGCTAATTAGACTAATTAACATAAAAATATTTATAGAAAAGTTGCAAGGAAAATATTTTATGACGGCAGGAATATTGGATGTAACAACAAAATTGTCCAAATCGTGTTGCAGCAGAATTGCCGATCACACATAATATATATATATAAAAAAAAAACACTAAACAAATTGAATTTCTTTTTCCTGGGTATTCACATAAGTCGTTTAGTCATCTTGATACCATTTGTCGTAAGAATCACTGAAAAACCCTTTGAGTTGTTCACCTAGAAAGAGAAAAGGTTGAAATCGTTTTGTGTCTTGATAACTGAGCAATGGGAGGAGAAAATGATCAACCAGGCCTTCAGTAATGGTATCAACATTCATACTCTGACTTCCATCTTCAAAGTCCATTCGAGAACCATGAAGAGAACGGTGAATATGGTTAAAAAGTGAGAACACTAAAAGAAAGATTGGATCCGGCGGTTACAACAGGAAAAGTGATCATCATTCCAACTTAGGGCTAAAGAGATCAATTGGAAAAGATCCAACTCATGTCACATGAAAGAGGAATTTCAGCTATGACAGTCCAAAGAGCTGTGAAAAAAGACTTGAAAATGAAATTATATGTGAAACCTGTGAGGCAACCTGTTACTCCAGGACAGAAAGTTAGAAGGTTAGAGAGGACGAAGATCATCTTGAATAACTGGGAAAATGATCGTGGAATAATATATATATATATATATATATATATATATATATATTAACTTTATTTTAATCTCTGTCTATATTTCTGAGTTGAGGTATCATGTACATTATTTACATTATTCGGACTATTGTCCTCATCTTTGTCGCCATATTTATTACAACGTTTCGGCCGTTGTACGCTCCAGATTTCTTCAGGTGGTTGGAATGTCGAACTGAAATTAACAGGAGATAACTGATAACTGACATCTTTTAAACATGGCATGTGGAACTAGAACAGTCTACCCCAGTGAGCGAAAGAAAGGGTTCAGTTCGACATTCCAACCACCTGAAGAAGGCCGGAGCGTAGAACGGTCGAAACGTTGTAATAAATATGGCAACAAAGATGAGGACAATAGTCCGAATAATGTAAATAATGTTTATTTCAATCCTTCATTATGCTTCCAATCCTTAGCTATGATTAATGAATGATGAACATGTAATTTTTAATTATGATCCTTCTGTTAAGATTGGGGAGTAATTATACATTCTTATTGCTCAAAGTAGAGTCCAATAGTGTTATCGAAGCCTCGGAGAATTCCAGTAAGACTTCTTTTAATCATTTCTAAGATACAACGGTCCAAAACTTAATCTAATTCTGCAGTTACATGATTTGGACAATATTGCTGTTACACCCGGTATATAATAGAAGCACAAGACCATATGTGGTAGCAATATTCGAAGTATGTAGATTTGGAAGTCTTTTAACAGATTATGAAAAACGTGACATTGGAATATCAAACGATGCTTTTCAAAAGCTGAACAAAATATTAAGAAAAAATAAAAGTTCACTAGAAACAAAGAAATATATGCTAAACTGCGATGTAATATCGATACTCCCATATGGCAAAGATTGCTTGGCAGTTTCCATAAAAAATGAAGAGGAGATTTGGGCAACTGAGATGTACGGCCATGTGAGCAAGAATAAGATTTTAACGAAAACTGAAACAAAAGACACTTATAATTAGAAAAATAAAGATACATATTATGAGGGAAAGAGAGTTGGAGAATTTAACACTCACATTTAGAGGAAGAGGGAAATAATTGCAGGAGATGCCAGATTAAAAAGTGGGAGGGTACAGATCAAAAAGTGGGAGTGATATAGAACAGAGAGTTACAATGAAATGGAAGATGTGGAAGGCCATGATAACAAACTTTCTGAAGGGACATCATACATAAAATAAGAAACGATAATACTGCAATAAAAATAACTTTCTTAGAAAATTATACTTCCAAGAAAGATATTTTTAATCATTTTATACTTCATATTTATCAAGATAATTTTTCATTCGCAGGCCAGTAATATGACTTTCGTATTTCTTTCCACGGACCACCATTTCAGAAAAAACCCATCCAAGACATAGTATGCCATGCTAAACAATTCATAACATTTCTAGGATACGCGTGACACTTTGGCACTGCTGACTGCCTTTCTAAATAGTATGTGACAACAAATACTAGTTTACACACTCACCATAGCAAGGAAGTATCCTTGACTTCATTGTACTCTTGTGCTCTAGTATGTTGGAAAGATCCTATCGAATTCTTCTATGTGCTGTGTCCCTTCAGGATGTGAGCGATCATGCCAGTCCGTAACTTTCTATCATTTGTAGCTCTTAGTGACGTTTTTCATTTTACCATCCCACCCACACCAGTTCAGCCATCCATTTGCACAATCTCTTTCGGTAGTTGACCTGCTGTAGCTCCCACCAGTCGTTTTGCTTTCAATATTCCCTGTTACTGTCAAATTTTCACCAACTTTCGTCTCCATTATGTGTCCAAAAAATATCGGTTGTTTCAGATTCTGAGTATAAGTGTCCTTTTTGTTTCAATTTTCCCTAAGTATTCATTGACATTTATCAGGGGTGGCCAAACGAGCTTAAAGTAAGAGCCATATACAATAAAGATTAGATGTTTGAAAGCCGCAAGACATGAACAAAATTAACACATACGTTTTTTTTTGTTTTTTTTGCATACACATTAACATTAAACTAACATTTGAATTCAATAGTGTCTAATACCAAGTAAATAATTATAAGGATAGGATTTTTTTCTTAGTTAACTTTTATATTAAAAGTCAAAGAGCCGTACGCGGTTCGCGAGCTGCGGTTTGGCAACACCTGCCATAAAGGATGGATATTACATAGCAGTTCAGCACTCCGTTTTGTAATGTCAATCCTATACGGAATCCTCAATAGAACCTCAGAGAAAATGGTAAATACTTCAAAGTTAGGATCTTACCTTACCAATACTGATTTTATTTCTACTAGTGGTATATATATATATATATATATATATATATATATATATATATATAGGTTGTTCCTTCCTCTTTAGGAATATATATATATATATATATATATATATATATATATATATATATATATATATATATATATGTACTGTTGGAAAATAAAATTGTAACAACCAGATGGACAAGACGAAGAAGCCAAATTCAACATGGGTATAGTATCTTGAGGCTAGCATTATAGTAGATATTTTAAAATTCTCCGGCCTCCTTTTGACCCACCAGTGCACAATCTGTGTCAGAGATTTGAATGGTAAAGCATATTGTTTAATTTTCATCGGTTGGATTGTTACTTTATAGAACTTGCCCACTTCATAGATATGACTCGGCCGTGGTTGTTCAATGATGGTAACAATGATGAAATGTATATTCCTACAACAGGAGACTAATTTTAGGTGCTTAATTAGTACAACCACATGACAAGATGGATACACTGTAATGACAGCAGTACTCTACGTCATCGCACATCAGTTTGATGCGTTTTTTTTTTTTTTGTTTTTCGTTTTTTTTTACGGTAGGAATATGTACTTGGATGCATCTAAACAGACTTTGAATTACACCACAACATGTATGTAGTGATATCACAAAAAGGTCAGCTGGGGCTTGAAAATCATTCCTTGTTCTTTTGATGAATTGATACTTGTTTGCTTGTGCAACGTAGATCTGAGTAACCATATATTCCAAAGAGTGTTTGCCAAAGTTATATTGGCACAAAATTTGCTATCAATGGAGTGGCGTGCTAGAAATTACATCTTTTGCTTACTTCTGGTTTCAGATACTTCAAGAACATTGTCTAACCAATTCTGTTGCTGTAAAGCTATGGTGATATTCCGGTAGGATAATGTAGGAGGTACCGGAGAGAGAATGGATAATGGTCGGATTTCGAATTCCAGTCGCGTTCATTACATTCACTTATATTCACTTTTCCCTCGGAAAAGGTATGAATTTCATCTTTTCTCCCCTGCCAGCTATAGGTAAATAGCAGGACAGAATAAGACCTATAGCGTTGGGTGGCGAACGGTCTAGGAGAAGAATGAGTCGGCATTCAAAACCTTAGGAGGGTCATTTGGGGAACTTGTGGTATACTTTGCAGCAGTTCTCTGTATTCTGCTCTTCCGAAAAGTGCACAAGCCTTCACCACTATAATGAAATGATATGTGTGGTTAGTCTGGCTGTTGGTTCTAAGAACTCAGCTGCTTGACCCTCGTTAGTTGAGACTCCAGAGTGTGTGCACACATATATATACATACATACATACATACACACACACACACACACACACACACACATATATATATATATATATATATATATATATATATATATATATATATATATATATGCGCAGATATGTAGAAAAATAGGAAAGTTCTTAATTTTTTTTCATTTAAAAAAAACAAAAACAGTGCTCATTAGAGAAGTAGAGCTTAAATTATAATTATTTTTTTTATTTATTTTTTATTTTAAAAAAATTATAATATATATATATATATATATATATATATATATATATATATATATATATATATATATACTGACAAGAAATGCAAAATCTTTATAAGATTAGAATTCTTTCCATGAATATTCTTTTAATAACTGCAAAATGCAATTTTATTTGAGAAAATTATCTCGACTGAAATTCTGGCACAAGAAAAGTTCGATCTGACAAAAGAACTTCCTCAGCTATAAGCCAGTAATGCTTTGAGCCGGTGAAAGTAACCGAACTTCATCTTAGGGTTTCCGAAATAAGGTTGGTGCGTTGCAACCTGACACCTGGCCTACATAAATATGTCACAGATGTTTGTAACGTCAGGCTACAGAAGTCGCAGAAACTTCATCTAATAAGGACGTAGGAGGAGGTGATTGGGAAGAAAATGAATAGTAGTTGGAGGAGGAGACAAAGATAGGAGGAATTAGTAAAGAAATGAGGAACTGAGGGTAAGAGTGGGATATAGTTGCTAAGCAACTGGTAGCAGGACACTATATATATATATATATATATATATATATATATATATATATATGCATATATGGTGTCCTATTACTTTATATATATATACATAAATATATATATATATATATATATATATATGACAGAGAGAGAAAGAGAGAGAGAGAGAGAGAGTTGTGGGAAAGAGAGAAAAATGCCTGTACGTACCCAGCTGATCTGTCCGTGTGTGCGTGCGTATTGATCATATACATATACATAAATACATACATACACACGTGTGTGCGTGTGTTTATAAATCTTTTATATACCAGAACAATTTTACGATAACATATGACAAACTAATATATATGTGTGTGTGCGTATATATATATATATATATATATATATATATATATATGAAGACAGACATGATATTCCTATATATATATATATATATATATATATATATATATATATATATATATATATATATATGGAGAGAGAGAGAGAGAAAGAAAGTGATAGGAAAGGGAGAGATAGTAGAGGGAGGGAGAGAGGTGAGAAGGAGACGGACAGACAGACAGACTGAATGCTTATTCATCATGATCATAGATTTTACAAGAAAAACACCAATCGTTTTAAGTGAAATGTTTTATTTTTATTTTACACTGGTATAATTTTCATAATTTACCCAGTAAAATAAATACTAAGTATTTTACAAGTACGAAACAGATTACTTAAAGATTGTGCTGAAAGCTTTCTTTTAACTAAAGTGTGGCTTATAAACAATGTGCACATGCTCTGCATAAACGATCTAATTACCTACCTACCTTCCAACCTCTCCTGGCATACTCACTTTCGCTGATGTAACCACTAAAATCTCATGGGGGAGGGGACAAATTCTAGAAGTTGGTCTGTATTAGATTCAACAAATCAACATGTGTTTCCCCATTCGCAACGTACAAATTCTCCAAATTCCAGTTCTTTGCAGTGCTTTTTGTTCTGTTTCTTTATTTTCATCACCATGCCTTACCCCTTGTCTTAATTTATTTTCGTCATGTCTTTTCTTTAATATTGTTTTTTTATTTTCATTAATACTTAAAATTTATTTTCTGGGATCTCTTTCTTCCAATGCAATTTATAATGATTCTCTGTATTTAAAAGTGTTATTTCCTTCTTTTTCCTTTCTTTCTATTCCAGTCAAACTTTCTACTTTTCTTTTTCCTGCATATTTCTGTTCTAAATATTTCTTTGTAGGAATTAATTCTCACGCTTTCTATATCTCTCCCACTATTTATCTATCAATAGACAGATAGATAGATATAAATTATTTCGTAATTACCATTAATAGTTTTTTCTTTCTGTTTACATTCTTCATGGGCCCTACTTTTTTTCTTACTTTTTCTTTTCACTTTTTCATGAGCTCTTTCTTTTTTTTTCTTGCTTTCTTTCCTTCGTCATGAGTCCCTTTTCTTTCTCTTTTCTTTTCTGCGAACGCTTCTTTATTCCCCTTTTCATGAGACATTCTTTCTCTTTCTTTTCTTCATGAGCCTTCCTTTCTTTCCTTTTCCTTTCCTCATCAGACATTTTTTTCTTGCTTTTCTTTTCCTTATGAGCTATTCTTTCTTTCTTTCTTTCCTTCTTTCTTTCTTTCTTTCTTTAGCCATTCTTTCTTACCTTTCATCATGAGTCCTTTTTCATTCTTTCTCCTTCTTCGTGCCCATCTTTCTTTCTTTTTTGCTTTCTTTTCTTTTAATTTCTTCATGAGCCTTTCTTTCTTTTTTTCTTTTTTTCTTTCTTTTTTCTTTCTTTCTTTCTTTTCCTAATGAACGTTCTTTCTTTCTTCTCCTTATGAACGTTCTTTCTTTCTTTTCCTAATGAACGTTCTTTCTTTCTTCTCCTTATGAACGTTCTTTCTTTCTTTCTTTCTTTCTTTCTTTCTTTCTTTGTTTTCCTTTCTTCATGAGCCATTCTTTCTGTCGTTTTTCTTTTCTTTTCTTATCCTTTCTTCATGAGCACATTTTTCTTTCTTTCTTCCTTATTTCTTTCTTTCTTTCTTCCTTCTTTTCCTTATGAACGTTCTTTCTTTCTTTCTTCCTTCCTTCTTTTCCTTATGAACGTTCTTTCTTTCTTTCTTTCTTTCTTTCTTTCTTCCTTCTTTTCCTTATGAACGTTCTTTCTTTCTTTCTTTCTTTCTTTCTTTCTTTCTTCCTTCTTTTCCTTATGAACGTTCTTTCTTTCTTTCTTTCTTTCTTTCTTCCTTCTTTTCCTTATGAACGTTCTTTCTTTCTTTCTTTCTTTCTTTTCCTTTCTTCATGAGGCATTCTTTCTTTCGTTTTTCTTTTCTTTTCTTATCCTTTCTTCAAAAGCATATCCATCTTTCTTTCTTTCTTTCTTTCTTTCTTTCTTTCTTTCTTTTCCTTTCTTCATGGGGCATTCTTTCTTTCGTTTTTCTTTTCTTTTCTTATCCTTTCTTCAAAAGCATATCCATCTTTCTTTCTTTCTTTCTTTCTTTCTTTCTTTCTTTCTTTCTTTCTTTCTTTCTTTCTTTCGTAATGCTACGTACAAAGCCTAGATTTCTCTTTGGTATCAGATTTCTTTGTTATTACTTTACATCATGCAAGCAAAAACAAAAATAAAATAATGTTAATGAAAATAAAATAAAACGTTTCTTAATAGTCGTAGGGAGGATAAAAACAAACTTTAAGGATTGTCCCCAAGGAAAAAAAAATATTCTTCATTGCATTCCCAATAACCATATAAATATTCACCATATAAATAACCATATAAATATTCACGACGGTCATTGAAGTTATTTGTTTTGAAATTCTCTTCATTACCAGCCACTTGGTACAATTATAATTAAATGCAATTGCTTTTTAACCCTAAGTCATTTCTTTTATTATTTTCTTCTTTGCCTAGGGAAAACGGAACTTAAGGAATATAAAGATTTAATAAAGAAAAAAAAATCTATTAAGTTTTTCCACTGCATTTCTAATTGTTTTTGTTTAATTATTTTAGAAGCATTTGGCATATTTTCTTTCGTATTTTTTTTTTCTGTTCTCCTAAATAGCATGTCCCACCAGGACGTGAGTGATCATGACTCTCCACAACCCTATATTCCGTGCGCAAATTTTTGTCTTTTTATCCTCCCACGCTGTCCTTGTTCTGCCATCCGTTCAAATAAGCTCCTCAGGTAGGTGGTCGCTCCCACCCTCTGATGTTTTTTTTTATCATAGCATATTGAATATTTCAAACACTTCACTTTACATTTGTAAAACAGCCTTTAAAAAATCTTTCATCAAAAAGTACTTTTATAAAATACCTGTAATATTTAAAGTCGCTATGTTTATTTCAATCTGCTTATATACGCTTTCAGGACATAGGCGATTAAGGCTCTCCACAATTTCCTGTCTTTTGTAGCTCTTAATAAATTTTGTCTTTTTGTTATTTCTCCTAAATCTTGCTCCATCATCTATTTAATCAGCGCTGTTTTCTACTGTCCCTCTTGCATTCAATCCGTTCTGTGAGTATCAAATTTTCGAATCCTCCTTTCCTTATTGTGTGCCCTGGAAATATAAATAAATATAAGTGTTCTTTTTCTCTATAACTGTAGAACCACAATTCTGTTGCTTCAAGTCTCTTCTTTATCTTTGGGGTGATTGCCTAGCATTCAGTGCCATATATGAGGACTAATATTACGTAACAATTCAGTACTCGTTTCATTGCTGGAAAAGACATTTTTCTGTTTCTTAATTCTCTCCTTATTTTTCCGAATGTAGCTGTTGATATTCCAATACACCTTCGGATTTAAGTGTTGCTCTTTTTGTCCTCTGTTAAAACAATTCCCTGATATTTACATTTTGGTACATGTTGTATTCAATTTGTAATTTGCATGTTGGCTGTTCCTTTTGATAACAAACGTGAATTCTGTCTTCTTGCAACTGATGCTTTTCACAGGTAAAAATGACTAACGTAGAGATTTTCTTTAATTGTATCGTTACATTTTATTTATTTAGTGATGTAGCGGCTCGGATTGAGGAATCGGAGAGCCGAGTTCGAATTCCAGTCGAATCCATTACATTCACTTACGTGATAGTACCCTTAGGAAAGGTATGAATCCTCTTCTTCTCCCCCAGCTATGGGGAAATATGGACATATAGCCTTGAATCGTTTATTGCAGAAAGAAATGGCAACCTACTGCGGGAAAAAATCTGCCTCGTCAGTCACGTATCGGAAGATACATGATCGCCTAAGCGTGTGTCGCGCATGGCACGTAACTGACTGATTGACGTGTCAATACCCTTAGGACAGGTATGAATCCAAAGGTATGAATCCTCTTCTTCTCCCACCGGCTATGGGTAAATAGCAGGCAGACGAGTTTCTCTAGTTTTGGATGGCAACTAGTCTACCGCAGAAAGAAATGGTAAACTACTGCGGGAAAAAAAATCTGCCTCGTCAGTCATGTATTAAGTGTATATCACACATGGCACATAACTGAACTGGAAAAAAAAAACCAACATGCGACTTACAAATGGGAGATGTGAATGTAAAACAAGTACAGAAGTTTAAATATCTGGGAAGTGTTTTAACAGAGAACAGACATCCAAAGGCACATTGGGATAGCAAAAGAGGCCTTCCAAAAGCTAAGCAACGTATTAAGAAACATTAACATTTCGTTAGATATAAAGTAAAGAGTGCTGAAATGTAACGTATTACATATGTCTTCCCATATGACAGTAAATGTTGGACCATGTCCTAACAGATGTAGAAAAGAAATATGTTTCTACAGAAAGATTCTGAGAATACTGTGAATCCGAAGGCGCTTTGAAATAGTAAAAGAATCATTTCAAACCCTACGCAAAGTATTAAATCAGTAAAACTTCGTTAGAGACAATGAAAAGAGTAATAACCTGGCATGTAATATAAATTCTTTGGTATGGCAGTGAATGTTAATTTCCTCACAGATGTAGGAAACAGAAATATGGTTTTGTAGAAGAATGCAGAGAATATCATGGACGGAACATGTAAACAATGATGAAGCTATAAGAAAAGCAGGAACATAGAGGACACACTTTCATTCAATATATATATATATATATACATATATATATATATATATATATATATATATATATATATATATATATATATATATATATATATATATATATATATTATTTATTCGAAAATTATAACATAAATATGTTATAATATCACTACAAAAATAGCCATTTTGTTTCAACACTTCTGGTGTCTTATCAAGTGATGGTGTTGAAAGTATAATAAAGAGTTTTAAAAGGTTCAGATCAATCAAACACACCTTGCTAGGGGAAACCTTGTTACATAAGATGGAGTGAGCAATCAAAATACAAGTATATGAGAATTCAAAATACTCAACCACGAACTAAGGTTATAATAATTATTTAATGCTTTAATGTTGGACTAAAATAGAATTTATTCTAACTAATAAATATTAATTTATACGATAAAATTTGAAATTACGAATTAAAAATTACCCATTTTAAAATTAAAATTTAATCTATATTAAGTTTAAAATTATAAAATTACTGAGGAAAAAAAATATATATATATATATATATATATATATATATATATATATATATTTAAACTTCTGTCCTTACTTGATATTGTAATCTTCAATTTGTAACTCGCATCTTGAGCTATATATATATATATATATATATATATATATATATATATAGATATATGTCTTCAGCTATATACATATATATATGAAAATTTCTCAGAGTTAACCTGTATAATTTATATATATATATATATATATATATATATATATATATATATATATATATATATATATATCATCATCATCATTATTTATAAAAAATTATAAAAATTATAACATAAATATGTTATAAAATCACTACAAAAATAGCCATTTTGTTTCAACACCCTCGGTGTCTTATCAAATGATGATGTTGAAGATAAAATTCATTCCGTATACACCAATTATATACTTGGGTATATATATATATATATATATATCCGAACACGCATTGGACTAGAGAAAGAGGCATTCCAAGAGCTAAAAAAAGGTACTGAGAAACAGAAAAAAATTATTTGTAACATTGTAAAGAATAATGGATTGCTATGTGATAGCCATCCTCTTTTATGGCAGTGAATGCTGAACAATCGTCCCAAAGATGAAGAGAAAACTAGATCAAGAACACATAATGTGGAAGTAGGTTTTAGAAAAATTAACCTTCACAAAGCATACTGAGGTCAAGAGATAGTAGATGGTAGTAAGCTACCTGACGAACTTCAGTAAATGGATGACGGAACAACGGTGGTAGCCTTAACAAAGGCCGGAAAAAATCGCTTAGAGCCACAAGAAATAGGGCGTTTTGGAGAGCCATGATTGTCCATGCCATGGACGTAATTAAGTTTGGATAGATTATTTCAACACAATAGTCTTACTCTCGCATCTATTTCGCCTAGTGCTGTACTAAGCAAATTTTAGTAAATAACCGGATACTTTTATCTCGTTTAGTGTTGTACGTATCAGTCTGTTTATAACACTAAATGTCTATGTCGTATTAAAAATATCGTGTCTATAGTAATTTACTGTTTGACATAAGTATTTTACAGGATCCTACTTTACAAACACCAGGTGTCTAATTCTGAAGAAACTAGAAGTAACTAAATACTTCATGACTGAATTTAAAAAAAAATGTGACTTTCAGGTCAAATACTTGACTAAGTAAATAGTTGTTTAATGAGAAAAGTAATAAATAATCTTGAAAAAAACTATAATATCCATAAATTTTTTAGTCACGCATAATTTTTATTGTTTCTTCCGCCAAATAAAAAATTGATATCAAATTTTAATTAAAGTAAAATTTATACTGATTGACAGCAACCCTAATTTTGTTCCTTCTTCTAACGTATCAGGTTTCCAAAAAATATTTTCGTTCATCAAGTAAAAATAAGATATTTTCCACATGAAAGATAGTGAATATTATACCTTTGTTTCACTATCCGCTGCAATTTTTAATGCAACTTCATAATTCCATCTATCATGATTTTTTTATCTTCCTTAGAAAAGAGCTGCATATAATGAAGCCTTTCTGGAAGGGATCTCTTTCATTAAGATAATTTTCTATAGCAATTCAAATGGATACTATCTGGTAGACAGAACATTAACTAAAATTATATTACCCAAATTATATCAGTTTAGCCATTGTTACAAAAGAAACGGTCTAAAGTTGTATTAATGGAATATTATGCCATTTTCATCGTTAAATAAGGACAGTTTTCTTTGTCTCCGAATATAATTTACTCTTTCTAGCAACAGTACTTGTTCGATTCAATTTGAGTGGGTATTATATATTTTTCTAGTACTTGAAAATCACGGTGAAAGTCGTCGTCCTTTTGATATCGCAGACTTTATAAGTACCAAACCGACATCAAAGTAGGAAAGGTTTGCTTTAAGTTATATTAATACTTAATGGATACGGATTATATTATAAACTGATCTCTAGGGAGACTGGCATTTGATCTGGTTTAAAATCAAAAAATTCATCTTCTATCATTTGCTTTTTATGAAATTATACTGCCAGAAATTATGAAATGTTGGTTTTGATCAAGCCGAGGGTGGCTTAACTTAATACAAACCTAAGTGCCTATACCGTAAGCAACAAGATGGCAACCTGTAATGGTGGAAATGTGTGCGTGGGTGGAGTACTTTTACAAGAAAAACGTGCTACTGCTGAGCTGGAAT